>CM063107.1:36735699-37253142 GCA_031841125.1 Acanthococcus lagerstroemiae
AATTAAACCTAAATTTCTAATTGCCCTCATAGTGATTTGGCTAATGTAATCCTATTTTAATTATATTAAGATTTTTTTAGGAGAATTATTTATTTTAGTTTTAATTTTTAATTCTAGATTTTTAATATTTATTTTTATTATTTTCAAGGGATAACTGGCACTTTCTTGACTCAATGTCCTGAACAACAATTATCCCCTATTTACGAGTATTATTATCTCTTAATAAAGTTTAGTCTTCCCCAGTCAAATCCAAGGTGAAGGCTTGGACAAGGAAGCAGATGGAAATGTACATGCGGATGGCCAGTGGCATGAAAGTCAGCAAAACACTGATGGGGACGCCCCTGGTAATCACGCTGAATTCATACTAGTGCTCAATAGAAAACATGCTAGGCTCACGGTTGGACTGATAACTGGACATGGAGCCACAAAATGCATGTGGTATGAAATAGGACTGACGAAAAGCAGCTCCTGTAGGCACTGTGGAGAATAGAAGGAAACTTCGATTCACATCATATGCCAGTGCCCAGCAATAGCCGGGACAAGACGCAAAGTACTAGAAACACCCCCCCCCCCAAAAAAAAAAAAAATCTGTATTAAAATGGTTTCAAAATTGAAAAGGACTAAAAAAATGATACTTTTTAAATTTTGAGAATAAAATTAATGAAGTACAAATGAAAATAATTTTGCAGACTTCCTCAAAAGTTTATCGTACAATGCTTTAAGAAAAGCGCGACATTCATCAAGAAATTTCATTTTCTTCAACGGGGAAAATTTGGATACAATTGTTTTGGCTCCAAATCCGACGTTAACCTTCTCTGGTGGTAAAAGGTTCTTTTTAGTACAGTAAAAGTCGCTTATTATAATGTCTGATAGTGGCATAAGTCGCTTAATGTCATAAAAATGAGCAAGTCCCGTCCTCCCGTATACAAATACATTGTAAATCTGCCGGTTATTGGAATGGGCAAGTCGCTTATTGTAATGAAGTACGACTATAATTTTCATGAAAAAACATGAGTTACTTGGCACTTTTTCTTCCACATGTTATCATTTCTTTGCTTCTCGCTGGTCAGTCTGTGTCTTGTTACAAAACTGTGAGCAACCGTGTAACTATGTCGACTAAATCTACAAGCAATAAATGTCGTCGTGATCTTAGTGTCGCCGAGAAAGCTGAAATTTTACGCGAATATGATGCATTGCCTAAAACAGTGACGCAGAGTGAAGCGGCCATCAAGCTCCGTATTTCACAACCCTTTTTGTCGAAGTTGCTGAAGAAACGAGATAGCATCCAGGAAGCAATTGCCAAGAATGAAAACAGCAGCCAAAAAGAAAAAGAACAGGAAAAGATGGTGATGTCGAAGAGGCTTTGTTACAGTGGTTCAATCATGTTCGTGAAGCTGATGGGCGGGTTAATGGTCCTTTAATGCGCGAAAAAGCCGAGGAGTTAGCAAAAAAAAATGGGAAAATCAGATATAAGAATTTTTGACATCATAAAATCATGTTCAGAATTTTTCCTGTCGTTTTGTGGAATACGCCGCTTTATGTCATAAAATCCTCTTTGCCCAACGTCATTATAATAAGCGACTTTTACTGTATCTTCAAAACTATATGTGACTTTGGAGAGAAATCTGGTACCGATGTTTCGAAGAACAGTTCTAAGATCTTCATAAAGAAAGGGTATCAATTGGCTCATCGCTCTGGTATTATATCAAAAAATGGTACAAGTCATCACACACTGAAGACATAAAATGTAATTTTGCTTCCAAAACTCCTTTTTCAAAGCTTCAGTCACATAAGTGTAATTGTGTGTTTTAGGAGGTTTATTTTTGACGCCCTCAACATACTTCTTGACATGAGGTAGTATATTCAATGCTCTCTGTAATACCTTTCCATTTTCCAGCCATCGAACAGAGAAACATTTTAATGTAAATAACGAAGATTTGGAATAATATTTAAAATCCGCGCGTCTAGTAGGGAAGTCTTTGAAGAGGTAATACAGACTTCGTAACAACCGATGAATATTCCAGTTGCTGCTATCGTGAGCAGTTTTATACTCGTTATGGACGATATGCAAGGTACAGGTACCCAAATTCAACATTTTGTTCATACCATTCTCTTCCATGTATTTCAACAGATCTGAATGTAATAATTTCAAATTAACTTTGGGGGCCATCCATCGCCACTTGCAAAACGTTAGATAAATTCAACTTCAAATCTTTTAATGCATTTGTAATTGCTTTGAACAGTCCATCAGAAGTACATCGTTCTGGGAAAATGGAAGCTAAATAACGAGTTGATACCTCCTGTTTACTAGAATCCCAATAATGTACGATCATATCCATTTGGGCGCTTTGGCAAACTTTATTGAGATAGTGTCTGCGTTTTGAACTTCGTCTAGTAAGATCTGTCTGAAGTAAGGCCCAAGACCATATGTAATACAGTAGGCAATCTTATCTTTTTTTAAACTCATTTGCTAAAAAGTGCGTCAATTTTTCCACTTACGTTAGATACAGAATTGACATAGACGCAATATTTGCACCAGTACCAGTCAAAGGGATAGAGCTCAGGAAAATTCCCACTTTGGCTCTAAAAGTGAGGTCACTGAGCTGATCCTTAACATCAACCTGAGGGAAAATACAATTTACTACGAAATGTGAGCATTCGGCATATACAGCGCCACCTCACACACAAAAAGTCCCTCCGAGAGCAGAATCTTGGAGAGCACTCACTGCTCTCAAGCTGCCTGATAAAAAGGGCTATATCCATGAAGCAATGGATGTCCACCTAGATACTAGAAATGCACTCACATGTTGTAAGTGTATTCACAGTTTCACGTGCTTCGAATTACTGGCACTAATAAAGGAAAAAATCAGAGAAACTACAGCTAATAAGACAATCGAACCAATAACTAGAGCTCTTTGGTGTCTATTCAGCGAATTCATTCGAAACTGGAAAGACCTTTTGGAAAATGAAAAGTTCCAAACACGAGCTCAAATTAACGATATTAATGGAACTATAAGGCCGAACTTTAAATACACTACATAATCAATTAAGTCAGGAATACGAGTTTAAAGCGTCCGGCATAGCAAAAAGGCAGATTCGATAAAGAAATTTCTCATTAAAAATAACGAGGTTTCTGCGAGTACAACTTTCAGTTCTTTAATCATAAATAACGGCTGCTACGGCCGAAAAACAGCAGAAAGAGGGAAAAAAAGTAAAACGATAATTTATCAATGAGTACTTAAAGTGAAGCAATTTATTTCGAGAGCGGATTAAAGGTAAAAACGATTAAAAAGGCAAATCCTACTACCGACTTAGCATCGGGGAGAAAGAGCAAAAAAAGGTAGGTATCTCTTTTGTCTTCCACTGACAGTACTTCTTCTTAAATGTACCTTCTCAGATAAAAACATTTTGCGATATTTTTCACCCGGGAATTATGCTAACGCTATCTTTCGAATGTTATTTTTGTATCGAGCAACTAACTACGTCGTTTGAAGTTTCTTTTTAAACTTCCACCGAGATTTATTCGTTTATCACAGCCGAGCTCGTGGACATCGGACGTTTTTCATCCGAAATCCCTTCCTACTAATTAGCATTAACCGTCCGCGTTGATTGTAAGAACTAAAACAAAAAAAAACAAAAAACAAGAAAAATTGTAAAATTGAAACAGTCAAAGAGGAAATTGAACTTTATCTCGGGCACTTCGATGAATAAATTTCACCTTCTCGGTTCTGGTCGAACGTTTTCAAGATGCAATTTCCAATTTATATAGTTTGCGCGCTCGAAGGCGATAAAAAATGGCTACAAGGAAATGAAAATGATTATATTGAAAGTTTTTCGATAGGGTCCGGATACTTATTAAATTAGGAACATTCGAAAGCTCTGATTACTAACTTCACTACCTATGGCGTATATGGGGCTTTCGAAACGGTTGTAACCATCTTGAACTTCACGATAATTTTTATACTGTTAACAAGTGAATTCTTTAAAAAGTAAACGGCTCTATCGCACGCCCCACCAAAAATTTACATTTTATGTGTAGCGACAGGAGTGAAATGCCTCGTTTTCCAAAATGACACACCGGTGTGTTCACAGGGCCGGTTTTAAGTACTTTGCCGCCCTGGACTGCAGTATTTTTGCCGCCTTATTTTTTACACCCCTTCCGCAAAATTGAGGTAATTGTTTTTCTTGGGCCGCAAATTTTGCCGTCCCAAATTTTGTCGCTCTCAGGTGTAGCCCAGTCAGCCCATATAGTTAAACGGGCACTGAATCAAAACCTATCAGTCCTAATATATCATACAAAAATTACCTGTTAGTGGTAAAATGGTTTTAGAAAATTCTGGAGTTAGATCTGTGATCATAATCAACGTGAAAAGGGGGACTGGGAAGCCAAAAATCATAAAAAGTAACCAGTAAAAATTAAAATTTTTGAATTTCAGTCTATATCACAAGACCACGTCTAAACCCTACTGCATCCAAACATTCTCATCTTAAGGCGTAAGAACCACAAAATGTTACTGATTTATCTAAAGTTTTCCTTGTTCGAAAAAATACAATTTTGGAAGTATTTAAAAAATTCGAATAATCCTTTCCACCTCCAGTTAACATACATAGATATTAAGGGATCGTCATTTTTGAACAACAGAATTTCTTCCGGAACCCCTCCAGTTTCAACAAAATACGAAAACAAAAATCCAATAAAGTTTTAGCTTGATCGGAAACGCGTGCCACGTGCCTTCTACTTCTTTACAAAGAAATACACTGAATAAAAAATTTTAATTGAAAAACTTTTTTCCCTGGAATTTAATTGGGTTGAAAATTTGTTCTCATCATTTTCAAGAAGCTATACAATGCTGGTCAAGCATAGAATATAACTTGACTGCGAAGTGTGGGTCAATGGCCTCAAATTATGACTCTCAAATGAAAAGAGGCGGGGCGGAAAATGAAACTCGAGATACGGATTGACTTAGAGGTTTTGAGGTTTCTTAAGTCGATTTGTGGGTAATTTTCACGTCTGATCCCCCGAGGAACCACGAAAGGAAGTTAGCACCAAATCTCTCTATCTCTCTATCTCTCTATATACTAAAAAAAAGTAAAATCCACCGCCGCCACCGCCTATGGGAGAAAAAAACACACTGCGGGTTGCCTACCTAAAAATCAGAAAAATTGCAGGGGTAGATCAGCTACTTTCAAGGACATAATCTGTTCTAACAAGAAAGATCTCCAAGTTTTAAGACAAAACCGACATAATAAGACATAAAAAGACATATAATGACATAATAATTACCCGTAATCTCCAAGATCTCAAGTCTAACTTAAGATATGTATAAAGGGAAATATAGTGTTCATGAATAGGGCAGACCAGCTACCTTGGACTCTGAAATCTCAGGTCCTTATGACGTCATTAACATCTTATAAGATCTGTTCACTGAGAATTTTCTCAAAATCATAGGCGGCGGCTGCGTGGCTGCACGGTGCCTCCAGGAGAAAAAAAAACCACTGCGGGTTACCTACCCTGTCCCTTAATTGTTCATTTCTCCAGGGGTAGCCTACCTTTTGGAAGGGGTTCATGGTGGAGGAGGGCCGCCACCGTCACCACTGCCTTCGGGAGAAAAAACCCAATGCGGATTGCTAACCCTGCCCCTTAATTGCTTATTTCTCCAGGAGTAGCCTACCCTTGGGAGGAGGTTCTCGGTGAGGGAGGGAGCTTAGTAAAATCCGCCATCGCCACCGCCTCCGGGAGAAGAAACCCACTGCGGGTTGCCTACCCTGCACCTTAACTGCTCATTTCTCCTAGGGTAGCCAACCCTTGGGAGGGGGGCGCTGATTTTTATTCTGTCTAGAGACGCGAGCATGTTAAATCCGGCCCTGATGACGTCATACACTGATAGTGAGTATAACTGAGCGAAAATCTGTTATTAAATAAAAATATACGACCGTGGTAGTCGGTTGATATGGATTTCAGGTTATCCGGAAATCAAAACGCACAATACGATTCAAACTTTTTTAGTTTAAACAGATTTTTGTATAAATACTTTTTCACGTCTCTAGCCGGTCATTTCCGAGCCAGGAACAACTCGTGAAAAGCAAGGACCTTTCCACTTTAAATTTAAATTATTAAGGAAAAAAAAAAGAAAAAAAAGAATTATTAATTACAAAACAACGTATTGCTAAATCGTTTCCTATATGAAGCCGTTCAGTCCTAGCCGGCACATTTATTGACTTTTAATTTATAGGTCTTCCATTTTCTCATATTTTCCCTTAACTTTCATTTTTTTCCCTCTTTTGCCTTAAGAAAGAATTTTAACCTTTATCATCGCGTTTTTCTTTTCGTCCCTCGTACAGCTAGCCTTTTGTTTTCCATTACCCCCACCCTCAAGCTCCTTGTCGTTAGGTGCAGAGTCCTTTTTCTTTTGTTGTCTTTCTATTTTTAATCTCGAGTTTTCCTAATTAAAAGTTTTTCCTTCTGTTCTGACGCAGCGAATAACAAAGTGAAATTCGAAGAAAGGGGTTAACCGAGCGTTATACTTGTCCTTATTGGTAAAAATAAAAAAATACCAAATTGTAAAAAGTATTGAAAACACGAAAGAAAATTTCGTAGAATGTAGCGAAGAGGCAGGGGGAAGATTGCACATAATGATCCGTCGAGATAATTAAAATTAAAAAAAAAAAAAAGATTAATGAATTAAAAATTAGATAAAATTCTGTTTTAGATTGCAGAGTAACGTAAGCTGAAGTCATCAATTCATCTGTACAGTTCATTTCAAAGAAGTACCGAATGAAGGTCCTCAAGTTCTATCCCGAGACATTTCCATACAAAGGAGCCTCATGATGTTATGAACTAGGAAAACACTTCAAAATTTTTGACTTTCATGCGGATCAAGAATACAAAAGGATGGAATCGAAGCCGCCATTTCCACTATAAATTGAGGTTTTCAATTTGGTCAGATAATAACTATAAAACTGTTGCGTATTGTGCATTAGCATTTTCAAATTAGTTACGCTGAACTTTTCCACATAATATGGTGCTTTAAAATGACGACAGAAAATATCTGATCACACTCCACTTACTGGCCTACAAAGTTAAGGATGAACTGAGACCAGTTTGTAAAATCAATCTTTAATGCTGTTTCCGAATTTCTGCCTGAGGAATTGAAATTTAGAAAAATAAAATATACATCGTCGGGAGAGATGAACCATCACTAGAAAACTGGGGTGAATGGGAAAAAGGAAGAAATGAAGAAGAAATAATCATCTAATTATGCTAGTTAGATTTCAGTTAAAGATGGCAAGCTTTAGTGGATGACAAAGTTAGAGGAAAAAAAAGTTTATTATTAGAAAAATAATTAAATAAATAAAAATAAGCATGTCCTATATTTATTAATTAGTTTTATTATTATAAAACAGTTGACCCATGGATAATTCTAGACTCTAAAGAAACTCAGAAGGACGAAGAAATTTAAGTTATTCTTTGCAGACGCAAGAGTTTTTCTGTAGCCAATCAAAAAGCTTTATTTTGAATCTGAGAAATTTAGCATTTCTATTAGTTGTTTCAAATTAATAGATATGTAAACTGTAAATAAGAAAAATCGTTTGTTACCTGCCCAGTAGAGATTAACATTAAACGGATTGTTCATTATTTCGAGTTTATTTGCAATATCCAACCCGCATCCTCAACCCTTGAGCCAAAATTTTCAAGTTGACGGGCACTTGGTATCGAAAAGGAATCAGAAACTCCCAAACTCAATAAATAACGTGTGTGTACTGTAATTTTTTCTTTAAAATTTAATTTAGGCTCTGTTCCGTGACTCAAGAATCTAGGTGTAATGGGGTGTTGTATTCTTAATTATTCTCAATTAAGCCCCCTCTTTTCTAAGATTCCATATTGGTCAAACATACAATGAAAATAATATAAAAACTAAATTCAGCCAACGACATTGAAACATCTATACCTCATACCCGTGATGTATTCTAATTTTTGACCTTGGGACGGACCTTGGTGCAATAATTTTCAATTAAGAATGCACACTGACATCACAAATGAATCAGCGACCCCAAAACCCCTAAAAGTGATGGGAATATAGTATTTCTCGTTTTTTTCTCCCGATTTAGTTTCTCCCCTTTTATAGATGCCACCGTTACGAAAGTAGCATCAAAATAATCAAGGATGTACCGGAAAGTTTTTTCCGGAAGGGGGGGGGGGGGTAAACTTGTGAAATTCTCAACTGACTCAATTCAGAATTCCCAAGCAAAAAAAAAAAAAAAACCTTATGACCTGTTGGATTTTTCCAACTGACTCAACTCAAAATTCCCAAGTATCAAAGCAATAAACGAAGAGAACCTTTTGACTTGTTGGGTTTTCTCAACTTCTCAACTCAATTCCCAAGTATCAAGGCAAAAACAAACAAAAAAAAACAAAAAACTTTTCAACTTGTTGGATTGTTGGATTTTCCCAACTGCCAAACAGCTGAGTCAGAAACATTCCTACTGGGGGAGGTTGTAAGTTGCCCCCTCCCCCACCCTCCTATAGGTACGTCCCTGAAAATAATATAGAAATTGAATTCAGTGACCTCGAAAACTCTATTTTTGATACCTATGTGCGAACTTATACCTCAAGAGAGGATGCTCGTGACTACAATCATATTTTTGAGGAAAACGAGTTCAGAGTTTCATAACACTGTTTTTACAAATACATGTTTGTGTTTTCTTGTACTAGTCAGAAGGTATTAATTAACATTTAGTAAGTCTTTATTTCACGGGGTAGAGCGAGTATTGTCCTTGAATTTAAGCTTAAGCATCCTTCCTCAGGACATATTATATTTTATGATATTTTTGACCTTCTGGTCTCATCATTTTCAGTTTAGGGACTAACGTACATCAAGATTGGACTCGGAATCCTCGAATTTCTCAAAACTGATATTTCAATAAGATTTTTGTACACCTTATCAGCTCGAAAACTTCCCCCAAAATATTGCCTACACAAGGAATTGAAACACTGAAATCCCCGATTTCACATGAGTAGTATCCAAGAGACGGGGGTGAAGAGGAAAAAAGTTCCCCGAGATGGGAAGCTATGGAGAGGTAGGGAATCGAGTTTATGTAAAATCTGAACTCATGTTCTCAAAATCTCAAAAAACAATTTTTTCTCGTGTGTTAAACTGCCTGTTCTGAACGGACATTTTGACCCCTCACTTGTGACATTTTTACGGTAGATATGAAAAATGTACTAGAGACCATTTTTATAAACAATCCTATGTAGAAGAATTTTCACTTTAAAAAAAAAATGTCACGAAATACTCGAGATTTTTGAAAAATAATTTTGATGGTGTTGAAATTCCTCCCTCAAAAAATGTAGCATTAGGGGTAGCGGTGGAGTTTTTTAGTATGTTAGTTAAGATATCACACTCAACAATTTTCAGCAGACTCCCGCTCCTTACGCTTTTTTCTCTCAGAACCCCTAATTAAGAACTAATTTGTACAGACGGCCGAGTTATGACCAAAAACCCGCAATGTGGTTTTTCCTTCCAGTTGGGACTTTTTGTCACTTTATAAGGACGGTGACCTGAAAATGTATGATAAATATCATTCTACATTTTTCCCAAATTAGAGCGTTTTTAAAGCAAAATTGACTTCAGAGAAATTGACTGAACACCTTCTTGCATTCATTCCTCAAAATACGAAACAGTATATAGGATTTCGGCAGAGAAAGGCTCAGAATTTCTTATAAAGAATATCTCGAAAATGCTCGTGTTCGCTGAGAATATACTTTTAGAAAAAATTCTCTTTACCAACTCTAAAAAAACCTAAAATTATGTTCGCCAAAAAAAACAACTAAATTTCTGCATCTGGTGCGACATAACATTCAAAAATGTTTAGGGTGTGTCCGTTGTTTTCCACATTTTCGAAAATTGGTAGGCTACTCCCTGAACTTGTTCCTTATCATGAAGCAGAATTGTTACAGAATTTTCAGTCATTTTGAATTATAATAACGTATACCATAAATTATTTTAAGTTTTACATGGGATTTACGAAGGATTTTGCCTGCATCACGAAATTATTGAATAAGTATACTTTAGAAAACTGGAATCTAATTTTCAATATTACGGATCAATAGGGGATGAAACCTTGAACATCTTGAAAGAGAATAAAAAGTCGCTGAAATTAAAATTGGATTTCTGAAGAGTCTCCAATTTGAATGTTAAAACTAGTCCAATCGTACCTACATGAAGCTACATTCTAAACTTTCACATTCGTGAGCGGTCTGGTTGGCCGAGTGGATAGTGCCCTGGTCTCGGAATCCGGAGATCCCGGGTTCGAGTCCACGTAGCAACTCGCTACATTTCGACATAGGCCGATTTTTCGGCAACACGAGAAGAGGGCTAAGGTAGCCCTAAGAGCCTCCCCGATGTCCTCGAAGTAATGCTCCAAAGGGCCGATTCCAGAGCTCGGGTTGAGAGGAAAATTAGAAAGAAAAAAAGAAGAAAAAAAACTTTCATATTATCGAGAAAATGGTGCACGTAGACCTAGTTTTCTCACTGATTCCAAATCTGACCATACAATCTTAATTAAACCATTTGTTCGCTCTAAACATAGCACTTTAAAGGTAAAAAATTCCTAAATTTTACAATTTGACATCGAAAAATAAACAGTGTTTGTGAATGAAAAGTTGACGCAATTCGGTGAGTGATCTTAGAATTTTCATGAATACTTCTGCAGATCTAGAAATGACTATTCATTTTACAAAAATGCCATTTTTACAATTTAAAACAAGTAACTTCGCTATTCGGAGAGGGACGGCAACGGCAACACTTTCAAATTTCGAAGCTGCAAACTGCAGTCGCGCAGCTCTACTACTCTTATTAACAACAGCTCCAACCAATTCAGGTGGCATCTTTTAGGAGATTGTAATTCTTAATACGCTAACGGCAAAGAAGGAATTTTATTTCGATTCGAACAAAGCATAACTAAGATTATGACCAATGCTATCAACACTTTGTTAACTGGTATCCAGTTTTAAAAACATCCAAAGTACATTTTTGTTCGTCATAACTACGTACCTCATAATCTGAAAACAGAAAAACAATCTACGGCAACTTATACATGCATTCGCAGCTCATATACGTACACAATCGTAGGTCCTTTTTAAATATCCTCACGATATTCAATAGCAGGCTCCAAAATTTGTGTTGTAGTAATTCTCCTGGATGCTTCTTATAATACTTAAATCCAGTTACTCTCTTTGCATCACATATTAAAGTTTTTTACCGTACTTCTTCACTATAGGAGCTAATTATTCATTTGTTACTCGCTTATTTTCAACCAGTTTATATGCTATTAGTTCACTTGCTGCATCGCATATTCCTACAATCGCCACAGCGGGGAACGCCGGCGTTTCCTCTTCAGGTGAAGACACAAAGCTAAAAGGCTTCACCGCTCGAAACCTGAAACAGAATACCAAAATTACCATCAATACTTGTATCATAGATACGTGTATTTATGAGACATAATTCACATCGCATCTCTTGATAAGAGTACCACAGAAAGTTGTACTTGGTTCGATTCAAAGAAGTTCCACACTAATTGAACTGAGAACCCATTTCATACATTAACAACGCACTTACCTCTTCTAAATCCAGTTAATTTCTTCACTTTTCTTGAGGAAATAATTCCTTCTGTAGAGTAAAATCCAAAATAATAATTAGTAAAACGTAAATAATCGCATTTTTTTAAAATTTCATCTCCATGGCTCTATACATTGAACATAATGCGCGCAACAGTAATGAAGATCAAGATCAATGAGCACGTCTGAAGAAGAAAATAAGTGCTAGAGGCTCATTACCGACCCTAATAAAATCGAAATTGTTGATTATAATTACTTTTATTGTTCTCAAATAATTAATTTCTCAGAAATAAAGCGCCACTGAACTACTGAACCAAACTGTGACTGAGATCAATGAACACTAGGTAGGTAGGTACTCAAAACTAATTGGCTCCTTACTGAAATGGTGCGCCACTGAAATGAACTGCCACTCAGAACTAAAAGTTGAGGAGAAGAAAAAAATTTCAATTGCAATAAGTAGCAGTGTTGGAAAAACAAACGAGAACAAGAAGAAAAACGGCACGTTCTCGTTCTCAGAACGAAAATGAGAACAAGAACATGATGGGATTGAAAACAAGAACGGGAAATGGGAACGGGAACAGGACCGCGGGTTGGGAACGAGAACGGAAACGTTGGTAATTATGAAGGTAAGGAGAACAAAAGGAGCATAAACAAAAGCCATGCAGTTAGAGAAGAACAAACAAGAACAGGAACAAGATAATTTTTGCATTCTTCCAGCACCTTTGCAGCTGTTGCAAAACTGAAATTCTGATAGCCTAAAACCATCAATTATACATTTTTTAAATGAAAAAATCAAACACAGGACGTACTTCATTGTTGGAAAAACAAGCGAGAACGAAAAAAAACCCGACATGTTCTGATTCTCGTTCTCAGAGAGAATGAGGACGAGAATATGATGGGATTGAGAACGAGAATGGGAAACGGGAACGAAATCAGGACCAGGGTGAGAACTAAAATGGGAACGTTGGTAATTTTAAGATAAGGAGAACAAATAACATGAACGAGAACCATGCAGTTAGAGAAGAACAAACGGGAACAGGAACGAAGATTTTTGCATCCTTCCAACAGTAGCCGACCCTTAAAAAAAATAAATTGAAATTAACATGAACAATAAGTATAGGTAGAAGAAGCAATTTACTCATAAATACGACAAACTAGTTGAAACATAGGAAAGCACTCGGTTTCAAAGTTTGATTTCTCGCGACAGTCCAACTTCAAGGACTCCTCAGAAGTCCAATTTTTTCGTTCAAATGTTCACAATTCCATCCCCTATCGAGCAGTAACCCTGAGAGTTGGATTCCAATTATTTAAACTGTGCTTATTGAACTATTTCATGGCGCAAGCAAAATCCTTGGGAAAATCCCATTTGCAGCATAAGTTAATGTGTATGATTCAAAATGGCAGAAAATGTGGTGACAATACTACCTCATGATGAAGAGCAAATTCAGGGAGTAACCCTCTAAGTTTTCGAAAATGTGGAAAATAACGGACACTCTTGTGCACAGAGCAGTGTATGTACAATGAAACGAGAACTAGTAAAAACGAAATCTGTGGTAACCTTTGATCGGTGATAAATGTCCTATTGTGCGAGAAAATTAGCGAAGCTTTTTTCAAAAAGGTATTTACGAAAATGACGCGGATTTATTACGTCATAAAAGTGACGTCGCATTTTATCGCGCTCTATTCCGGAAGGGTTGTTTACCTCGGATTAACAACTCGCCAACAGGGTCAAATCATTCTCGTCGGTCCACGATATTCTCTCCCCCCCCCCTAGTTGAAAGTTTACGTTAAACGGTCCCTTCGTTAAGACGTTTCAACCCGCAAAAATCACCGCGTTAAGTATGTAAACTTAATTCGCATTTACGACGGTTAGCGTAATGCTGTTAAGTTCTTCCGCCCCGAGTGAATCGAAATTTAATATCAACTTTCTCGCTGCGAGGTGCGAGGGCAATAAAAGCTGAAAATGTCGGCTACATGTTCGATAAATGTTATGCGAGAAAATGAAGAAAAAAATTTGAGAAAAATAATTATACGCGCCGGATGAATACCAGTAAAAGAAACCCGAATACGCGAGTTCGAATATATTTCGAAAATATTAAAAGAAGGAAAAAAATAAAGATAATAGCGCAACTTTCAGAAACAAAATTACCGAAGTGCTTCGAAATAATAAATTTGAGAAGTGGAAAACATTTTAAAAGGAAAAAGAAAAAGTTATAAAAAAGCAGTTTTGCACTTTAATGGAATCGTATATAGGATTCTTACATTTTGTTTCGTTCTCAAGGAGAGAGAAAATATTCTCAAATGATTCTTTTTTTTTCTTTTTTCGTGTAAGTACCTACTCGTTTACCTTCATCCTCCACCGAATCTTCGTTCATTTTTATGTTTACTATAGTGATTTCTTTTTACACGTTCGCACAGTTGGTAATTGGGCGAATTTTTCAACACGTTTAAGTTCATCGAAATTTAACGCAATTTAACGCGCAAGAACGGAAATTGAGTAAAGCTGAACCCCTATGCAGAAGGTTCAGAGCTTCCTTCTCGCTTTCATGTGAGACCAAATTCAACTAAATTTTTGAAAGTCAATACTAAGTCTTGAATTTCGATTCACGGTTAATGTCAGTTCGACCGAGAAAATAGACACAACTAGAAGGAATTAGGAAACCTAGCCTCCAGAATTTCTAAAAGCTCTCACAAGAAAATTGAAAAATTATACTTGTGAAAGAATTTTCAGCTTTATTTTGATACTTGTGATTCCCCACGAATCCGCCCCCTCTCCTCCAGGTCGATTCTTTATGACCAAGGAATAACACTTTTCCTTCCTGATCCCTTTTATTTCGATCAAACTGGTAGGGAAGGCTTTCTAGTATGCATGTGAGATAATTCGGTAAAATATTCTGTCAGCTTTTCACTTACTTACCAAACGAGATGCATACGCTAGTTTTCCAAAGGATGAGAGGAACGTGCTAAGATTGAGATTTCACTATAAACAGATGACAATATCTCACCACATAAAAATATTTCTAGTTAATAGTTGTTTAAATCTCAAATAGGAAATTAATCAAATGCGTAAGTAAAAAAAAAAGAGGCAAAAGGGTTAAAACTTGTAAGCTTGTAACCCACTAAACGAATCTAAACAAAATTCGACAATCTGCATATTATTTAGAACGACCGCACAGTTTTCAAACAAATTGTGACTTTTATTTTATTATTAGTGAGCCACGGAGCTACACTCTCGGGCTATGGGCTGGGAAAAGGTTGTTGTCTATATATGTCGCAGAGGTATCCAGCAGCGGAAAGGTAGGTGAGAGTGTTGTTTATGTGCTTGTGGGAATTGGAGAGGGCCAAAATTTGACTATGGCGGGCGTGGTGAGAGTTATGAAGGCAGATGAAAGGGGCATGAGAAGAGGTGATGCACGGTGAGAGGGTTTTCATCATCACAGTGCGGGCTGTTGAGGGAATAAAGGTTAGTGAGAAGTTGGGTATGTGTGAGGCGTGTACGTCCAATCCTTAGGCAGGCGATGATAACTTCCCCGCGGCGGCAGGAACGTTGGGATGTTGACCAGGGGACAAGTGCAACCTTGATTTGTGCGAGCTTGTTGTGCTGAGAGGCTTGATGCCGCCACTCTTTGAACCACTAACGCAAAATGATCTGGCGAATGGCGGAAGTGAGATCTGTTGAGATAGGGAGGTGACGAGTGATATATGAGAGCTGTGTAGCCTGCTGTGCTGCTTGATTAACTGCCTCATTTCCTGGGATACCAATATGACTTGAGATCCAGATGAGTGAAATACTGTTAGTGGTGAAGGAAATGAGATGGAGTATGAGATAGGTGTGTTGGACGAGAGCGTGCGCTGGAAGGCGATCAGAAATCGACCTTAAGGAGGAAAGTGAATCTGAGAGGACCGAATAATAGGTGGGTCTTCGAGCGAGAATATCATGACTACGCCCTGTAGGATAACATGGAGTTCGGCTGTGTAGATGCAGTGGCGTCGTGTCTGGTCGTTCAAGGTGTTCACTGCACACCCACTTAATTTTTGTCTTACAACAAAAATTCCAGAAACAAGGAAAGATTTAAATTTTGATTAAAATACAAAATATATCCTCGAAAAACTGAAAAACAGCCGGAATTTCTCTTTGCGCTTCGCGCGGTTCTTATCTTTGTCACATACTATGGAAATCTTGTATGTATAATGTTCACTAGCAACAATGCACACTCGTGTTGGTCTTGTTGCATGGCGTTATCTTTGTCACATACAATGGTAATTGCGTAGGATGTTCACTAGCAACATTGCACACTCTTGTCAGTCTTAATGCAGTGGCGTTATCTTTGTCACATACTATGGTAATTGCGTAGGATGTTCACTAGCAACATTGCACACTCTCGTCAGTCTTAATGCAGTGGCGTTATCTTTGTCACATACTATATGGGAATCACATAGGATGTTCGCTAGCAACATTGCACACTCTTGTAAGCCTTGCTGCAGTGGCGTTATCTTTATCACACTTACTATGAGAATTGCGTACAACATTGCACACTCTCGTTGGTCTTCATGCAGTGGCGTTATATCTTTGTCACACTTACTATGGGAATCGCGTGGATGTTCACTAGCAACATTGCACACTCTCGTCAGCCTTGTTGCAGTGGCGTTTGCAACGAAGACCACGAAGAGTGAAGCGGAGACTTCGTTAATTTAAATGGCAGGGTGTTCACCAGCAAAAATGAACGTTTCGGAAGCGCATGCCCATGCTA
Source organism: Acanthococcus lagerstroemiae (assembly GCA_031841125.1). Taxonomy (NCBI): domain Eukaryota; kingdom Metazoa; phylum Arthropoda; class Insecta; order Hemiptera; family Eriococcidae; genus Acanthococcus; species Acanthococcus lagerstroemiae. Next base: position 36,752,068 of record CM063107.1, read on the forward strand.
TGAGGTGAGTGGGTGGATGCAACTTCATTCTTCATTGACACTCATTATTTATACATACCGATACTGATCATAAGTTTTTGATACTACTAATTTTTTTGTGGAGGAGAGGGGGGAGGGAAGGCGCAGATCTGCCAGTTGAACACCTGGGAAAGAGCACCACGCGACGCCTCTGTGTAGATGGAAGTTGTGTTTTTAAGGGGAGTTGATGTAAGACTTATGATGTCACATTGGGTTCTGTCTTCAATAATGTTAACTTTTTCGAATTTTGCGGTATTTCCAAGATTTTATTGATAAGTCAAATTATTTTCCAAAGTGACTACAACTTTTAGTGAATCTATACTTAATTTTATACATGTTATTGGAACATTCATGATATTTAATTAAGTTCAAATTCCAATTTCGTCACATGTTTCAAATTTTGTTTTTATTTTCACTTTTATTATAACTTTCCAAAATCACCACAATTTTCCACGAATCTTATCGAATATTTGTGTACAAGCTGACTGGAAGACTCAAAACATCGGATTAGGTCGATTTTCCACAATGTCAAGTTTTCAAAGTTTATGACTTTCTTCAAAATTTACAACGTAACTAAAATTATTCCTCCATGAATTTTGGTAAATTTTTGGGTGTAAATTGATTGAAGGCTTATTGCATCAAACTAGGGCCAATTTTCAATTTTATCAAAGCTTATCCTAAGATTTTTTTCAAAATTATTGTCATAACTCTTGAACATATTTTCAATAGTAACATCATTTTTCCTTAATCTTGCTCAATTTCCGTATACAATTTGTTTGAAACTTTTCGAATTTTGAGGACTATTAAATTTTTTAAAACTCTCCTAAGATGATCTTTCCAAGGTGACTACAACTTCTTATAAATCCGGCAGATTCTCGTATTCAAGTTGACAAAGACATTTGTTTAATTTTGATATTTTGTTAAATTTTTCAAATTGTCAGGTATTCTTCAAAATTATCTTGATTATTTTTTCCCCAGGTGATCACAGTTTTCCATGAATCTAGCTGAACTTTCATATTTACATTGATTGAAGGCTTTTGATATCGGATTAGTTTCAGTTTTTCATTTTGTCCTATTTCTCGAATTTTGAGAGTTCTTTTTTCTTCTCCAAAGTGCTTTTAATAACCATTGAATGACTTTCCATACATCATGTCAAATTTTCGTATACTACTTGTTCATTAAGAAGTCATGAAGTAAAATTAAGTTCAGTTTTCAATTTTGTCAAATGTTTGGTGTTTTCGAAATTTATATTATTATCTTTGAAAATCTTCTCCAGGTGACCCCAGCTTTCCATGAATGTAACTTACAGTTTTTTTAAAACCTAATTCAGTTCAATTCTCTATTTTTTGGATTCTTACTTTTTCTTTATTCAACTTTTATCATGCGTGACCTTTTCCTTATTTTTCCAAAATAATTATAATTTCTTAAATGATTTGGCTGAATTTTATCAAAAAAGAAGTTGGTTGTTGAATCCTGATTCATTCAATAAAGTTTTTTGAACATTGTAGTCATCATAAAAAACTAATCAAAGAAAATTAACAAGAGTTTTGGGGGGAAAAAATCTGAAAATTTGTAGATTTGACAAAATTACAAATTGAAATCTTTAATCAAGTTTTGATGCAGCATTTGAGATCCGTGGTTCCTAATCTCCAATTTTGATTTTTGGTTTAATAATTCCTTGGTTACCAACTAAATAATACTAAATTTAAAACGACAGAGAAATCCTGGCTCTCTTTGCCTGGATGTTAACTTCGTTAATTTGAAGAATTCTGAGTAAACCAACAGATAAATTCCAAAAACGCACAAATTTCAATCTTCACGTGTCAAATTTTGGCGACTCAGAAAAATGTTTAAAATGCAAGAAAGAAGAAGGCAACTCCGATGTGCTTTAGATATCTTTTCTAAGAGATTTTTAATTTTTTCATATTTTTCAAAATTTTTATAATAACTCTATTAATTTTCCGACAATAATCACAATTTTTCATAAATCTGCCGAATTTTCCGAATAATACTGACTGGAGGCTCATAAGCTCTAATCAGGTTTATTTCTCAGTTTTGTCAAATTTTCCGAATTTTGATATTATTTTAATGATATTGCAACCCTTCGCTCGTTTTTCTAAGATTACAACGATTTTTCACGGATTTTACTCAATTTTTGTACACGACTTATTTAAAGACTCATTATATCGTATTAAGTTCCGTTTTCACTTTTCAATTTTATTATATTTTCGAATTTTTTATTTCGTTCAAAATTTTTTATTACAGCACTGATCATTTTCCTAAAATGACCACGATTTTCCATACACTTTGCCGAATTTTCGTGATAGAGGGCTTGTGATGTTGAAAACCCTTCATTTGATACCTATGTTGTTTTTTATGATATTGACTTTTTAGCTCCTGCCCTTAGGGCCATGCTGAAACACAAAAATACCCAATTTCACATGGGTGATCCAAGGCCAGGGGTGAGGGAGGACAAGAAATCCCGGGGGAGTAAGAACTACGGTGGTCATTTGTATAAAGAATCAGGTGTAGAACAATTTTTGATGGGAAATTTTTTTGAAGCGAAGCTACTTTACGAAAGTTCAGGATGGGTAGTTTACGTAGAAAAAGTGAAACGAACGCGAAAATGAAAACATGCAACGGAAGTGATGTAGTAATGCTCCATCCACACTTAGTGAGATAGAAAGCGAAAGAGAGAGGAGGAAGATCGTGTGTGAAACCAGACTGTTTCCCCTCCACACTTCCGTTAACAGTTTTCTGTCAGATAATATTCAGTACACGCACCTGCCAAGTGATGTAGCAACTCACTCGGCGCGGAAGAAACCTCGCCTCGGTCTAGTGTCCCCCGACACCTCATGCATTTTTTTATCCCATAGTACTCGAAATTTTTAAGGAAAAAATAGATAGGGTTCGAATTTTCTTCAAGAAATTAGCAGAAGAGAGTACGGAACAGGAATTTTCAATATATTAGGCAAGATACTACTATCAATCATTTTTTGCTAACTCCCGCTCACCCCTCTGTTTTCTCCCAAAACAAAGAGCCATGCTGAAACACAAAAATACCCAATTTCACATGAGTGATACAAGGCCAGGGGTGAGGGAGGACGTTAAAACATTCCGGGGGAGTGAAAACTATGGTGGTAGGTAATCGAGTGCATGTAAAATTTGAACTCCTTCTATTCTAAACATCACATGGAGATGAAAGGGGGAAGAACCTTCAAACAAACTGTGTTACATGGAAACGTGAAAGGGTTATTTAGAACACCCTGTTTGTTGTATTTCAGGGGTAGATATGAAAAAAGTACGAATCATTCGTACGAAGAATCAGGTGTAAAACAATTTTTGATGAGACATTTTTTTGAAGGGAAGCTACTTTACGAAGGTTCAAGATGGGTAGTTAAAGTAGAAAAATAGTGGAACGATCGCGAATGCGAAAACATACGACGGAAGTGACGTAGTAATGCTCCACCTACACTTAGTGAGATAGAAAGCGGAGAGAGAGGAGAGAGATCGTATGTGAAACCAGACTGCTTCCCCTCCACACTTCCGTTAACAGTTTTCTGTCAGATAACATTCAGTACACGCACCTATCAACTGATGTAGCAACTCACACGGCACTGAAGAAGCCTCGCCTCGGTCTGGTGTCCCCCGACACCTCATGCATTTTTTTTTTATCTCATAGTACTCGAGATTTTTATGGAAAAAATAGATAGGGTTCGAATTTTCTTTAAGAAATTAGCAGAAGAGAGTACGGAACAGAAATTTTCAATATGTTAGGCAAGATACTACTGTCAATATAATTTTTTGCTAACTTCCACTTACCCCTCTGTTTTCCCTCAAAACCCCCTTTTTTTTTAGATCTAATTCGTCTGAACTAAATCAGGAGCAGATTCGAGTGATTTATTGCCGATATAACTCAGGGAATGTCTTCTTTAAACGTATTATACATTATGTACAATGATCAACACTTCATGAACGGGGGAATACGATTTTATTATTTTAACGTTGAAAATAACGTTCTCTCAAACAACAATGAAATCGTCTTGCGTTCTGCCAGTGACTCGAGTCTTCTCGCCCTGACTGAGTTATTTTTCTGAGAGATCGTAGCAGGGGCTAACGAGAAACAGTATCCGAGAAGCGTCAACGGCGATCAGTGAAGCATGAAATGCAAATTTTTCATTAAACATAATAAAAACGGCACGAAGGCTGCGAGTTTTTATTTTTGCAATAAAAGATGAATATTTAATGTTTTTCGCCGGGGTAAAAAAGAAAAATAAGAAGGGCGAAAACGGAAAAGAAAACTGTCAGAGAGGAAGAAGAGTGGGAGCGAACAGGAAAAAAAAAGGCAAAAGGGAGGACCGAGCTGAATAAGAAAAAAATAATAATAATAAAATCGAGAGAAACGGAGAAGGAAATTAAACTGATAGAAACGCAGAAAATGCCACGGCGAAGATAAAACCAGCGCCCGTTAAAACAAAAATAAATTTCTTTTAAACGAGAGAGACGGAAATACAGCGAACGGAAAAGAAAAGGAAAAGAAATACGAAATCGGAATAAGTAATTGTCAGGGGGACAGAGCAAGACGGGGAGAGTGAAAATGAAAAATTCTGTTATTCGTTAGGTAACAGTGTTGAACTCTGGTGAAGCGGAAAATTATCAGAAAACTACAATTTTTTTTCTTCACTTTCTCGCTAGCAAGAAAACGCGAATCGGCAACTCGAACCGTAATTAGATGGGCGGTCGTTTTACCCGCTGAGTAAGGGCGATTTCGTTTCTTTTCTCGGGTCGCCTTTTTCGCCCTCGGCCTTTGCAGCGCATCGCAGAATGATGTTTCGGAGAATGATGTTTCGCAGAATGTACCCTCTACATTGTAGTCTTTTAGTCTTCCAAAAAGATTGAATCATCGGAGAGTAGGAATTTTTCAAGATTACGGAATTTTTAGTTTTTGCACAAGAGAACACTAATGAGAATTTTTGACCGCTTGACCTCTCCGCAAATTCTTGATTTTACTTGAACAGAAGACACGCTGGAAATATGTTGACTTATCGCAGCTTCAGAGATTCTGAGGCTATATATCTGACGTCAGAATCGATCCTAGATTTTAAATTTCGTAATTACTCGCTAGCCTTCGTCAACTGGAAAATTTCAGTGGAGTTCAAGAAAAACCTAATATCGTTAAAATTGCCCTTTCAAAGTTAACTTTTTGTCGAATTTGAGCTTGTAGCACTGATATTTACTTAATAAACCTCAGCCCCGCCCCATTCGCAACAACAATTTTTAAGAATCTTATCGGCCTTTGATCCTGAGAGGATAAATTGTTTTTTTGTTCTTCTGAACAATTTAATTTTTGGCACTTTGACTGAAGTTAGGATTAGAAGGACGACATAATACAAAATTTTCCGTTACATCCACTTCTACTAATTGATACAGAGAATTTTCTAAACAGAAGCGACATAGCGAATCTGAAGAAGAGATTTCAAACCCCAGTCCCCTTTTTTATTCCATCTTCGTTTGATTTTTCCATGGTTACATTAGGATCAAAAAACCAAAATGGGGCAGGCGGCGTTGGAAGACTTGAAAATCCATATTCTAATTTTGATAGACTACTTCCAGTTTTGAACGGTCGGTATCTAATAACTTTCACAAGAAAATTTATCTTTTCATTTTCATTTTAGAAAACTTATTTCACTCTAGATCTTGGAGACTTTCTATCATTTTGGGGGGGGGGGCTGGATGGCCTCTTTTTGAAATGGGAGATTTTCGAGAGAACTGGAGAACTGGTAGATGGAAGCCTTTCGCCTCAATCCATATTATCCTAAAACAATTTTATTCCAAGGGGCTTAGAGGTGATCAAAGATGAAGCTCTCAAGGGTAATTCCAGTCGACAATAACTGAACAAGTGCATATTATGACTCCTTTTCTGATTTATTGATACACCGAACTTATTTTTGAAGTTATCTTAGGCGTACCTTCCTCCACGAGGGCTCACAGGATCATAACCTAAAGATTGGGATTAATAGTTTTGAGAAAGTCGATTATAGCGTTTATTGCAAGGCTGAGTTCAATTTTATGTTCATTCAAGCTCTAAACCCTACCTATTAGGGTCCACAAAGGACTACAACTTTAAATATCAACATTTACCTATATAGACATTATTACCAATGGACAGAGCACTTCTTTAGTCGCTAAATTCATTTTTAATGTTATTTGCGCTAGAACCTGTACCTACCAACGTCCATAGGGAGCTACAACCTGAAACTGATTACGGAAAACGGGTAATGAAACAGAATATTATTGAGAAACTCGAATATGAGCTCCGACAGATAGAGGTTGGAGCCTAAATAACATCAACACTGAACTCAGCATTGCAAAAGAAATCCAATAATTAACATCCTTGAAATTATTAACCATAATTTTTAGTTTATGGCTCCTGTGAAATTCTTGTGATGTAGGGTACGCCCGAAATTACCTCGGTAATGAGTTCAGCGTACCTATAAACCATTAAAAGTGGTCATTACATGCACTTTTTCACTTTTTGTCGACTAGCCTCATATTTGATTATCTTCTATTCCCCCTAAATAGAATTTCATAAGAAAAGTAAACAGTGGGGCGAGAGATGATATCACAGAGAACAGAATTTTTCGATACAGCTAATTCATTTACTCCTTTTCCATTTTTAACAGAGGACAGGGACGTACTAAGGGGGGGGGTCAGAGGGAGCAACTTAAACTTATCCCCTGTAGGCATTTTTCACTCAGCAGTTGGAAAAATTTACCATTTTAGTTAGGCGAGTTGGAAAAATCCAACAAGTTAGTTAATTTTTTTTTTTTTGGCTTTGATATTTTGGAATTTGGGAATTGAGTTGAGAAGTTGGGAAAACCCAACAAAGTCAAAAGGTTTTCTTCTTATTTTGCATTGATACTTGGGAATTTTGAGTTGAGTCAGTTAGCTAGAAAAATCCAACAGGTTAAAAGGTTTTTTTTTTTTGCTTTGATACTTAGGAATTCGGAGTTCAGTCAGTTGGAACTTTCACAATTTTTACCCCCCTCCCCTCCCTCTCCTGGAAAAACTCTTCGGTACGTCCTTGACAGAGGAACAAGATGAATTGCTTTCTTCCTTTACGGAGAGTCTTACGTTAATTTCACCTCGCTTGTGGGACCGCGCAAAAAAAATTTTTCCTTGAAATTTTGGATATCAAATTTTTACACCTAAATACACCAATTTTTCGTGTATGAGCAAGGATCGAAAAAAAAGTGAAATAAGTGCCACTACAACGAACAGTGTTTTACGAATTGGTCTTCCCTAATATTTTCTTCCTTTACGAAGCGGATCTAGATGGACATATTGGAATCTTTAAGGATAAAGATCTTGTTTATTTTGGAGCGAAAAGATCCCTCCTTCCTCCAAAATAAGAGTAGAGCGTGCCACCAATTTTGGGATTTTAAAAGGAACATATCAAACGATATACCGAAAAAGGACGGTACTTTGAATCCCTGAGTTCGGAAACGTAATCAGATTTCCGATCTCATCTCGGTTCGAGCTCCAAATTCGACTTCTCACCCTTATAAATGGCCAGCTTAACATTACCGAATAATTTGAAAAAGGTATTGGAGTAGGAATTAACTGGGTCGCTGAATTTTGAAATTCCATCAGACGTTAGATCCTATCCGGGTTTTGGCCCCGAATATGACATTTCTGTCATCCAGCGCTGCATGAATACAAGAAAAAAATCTCTAACATTCTCAAAATGAAAAGAATTTGGATCCTTTTCGCGGGAAAGCAGAAAAAATCGTCCTGTCCCTTTCCTAAATAAAAAGCTGCTAGGAAGCAGAAACGAATTTTTTTTCAGGAATGATGAGATTATGGTTTTTTTTTTTTTTTTTTTTTGAAGAGACAATATTTTTATTCTTCAAGGAATAAGAATTTTTCCTCCCTTTAAAAGAAGAGGAAAGATCACCCTTTCCATCACTATAATGAGAAGTCCTCAGGGAGAGAAATGAAATTATACTCTCTCTCCCCATTTCCATTTTGGAGCAATCCCCAAGAGCCATCATCCCAGATTATGGAGTCATGTCTATTATTTCATATTAAATTTCCATCGAATGACCTGTTAAAAACTTGGAATCCGAAATTTTAAGGCACTTTGGGGTCGAGAAAAACAATTTTTTGTTAAGAAATTCTAATTTCCGTATATTTTTCCCATAAGAGAAGAGAATTGCGGCACCGGTCATCATTGTGGTCAAGCTTTCATGTTCATCTTATAAATAAAAACCAATGGCGTTGGAAGTTTTTTTTTTTTGGGGGGGGGGGTAGGGGGTTGCAAAACATGACAAACAGAAAAAAGCTTTTTGTTTCTCAAAATTGGAGGTTAACAAATTAGAATTCCAGAAAACCTTCAATATCTTGGAAATCTCCAATACTCTCATAAATATGGTCACTGAAATTTCTCAAAGCACTTTTTATGACTTGCTCAATAATGTTTCAATTTTCTCTCAATTTTAGGTGGAAATTTTAAAGAGATACAAGTAATACTTCGTAACTCCCTCCGAACGAGGTGGTAACCCCCGGATCACGTTACTGTTGCAAAATCAGTGTTCCTGTCCCATCTATGTACCTTGTTGTGCACAACTTCATCAGTGATCAGTATGATACATATTCACTTGACACCCAAGACTTCAAAATCTACGCTGAAATTAATGCTTCGAATTCACACTGAAATTGATGTTTAAAACCAAAGTTGGAATTAATGTTTTAGATTGATGTCAAAATTGATATTTCAGGTTAACATCAAAATTAATGTTTTACATAGACACTGAAACTGATATTTCAAATTTACATCGAAATTGATGTTTAAGATTGATGTTGACATTGGTATTTCAAAGCAGGGATAAGGAAGCCGAAGGAGAGAGCTTCCGCTTCCGGTTTCTAGCCTTCAATTCTCATCTAGTTTCTCGCTTCTAGCTTCCAGCCTCAGTATATGAACTTCTAACTTACAATTTTTTTCGGATTCCGGCTTCTTTTACTTATTCTCACCATTTCACTTTCACTAACCGTTTTTTCTTCTCTTTTTCTTTTACTTTCTTAAATAAAAAAACATAAAAAATAATTTTCATAAAATTTTAAGAAGCCGATTTGAAGCTGAAAAACTTTTAGCTTCCGCTTCCGGCTTCCAGTTTTTAACTTATTCAGCTTCCAACTTCTGGCTTCTCAAAATTATCCTAAAATTGCAAAAACTTCCGGCTTCTGACTTCCAGCTACCGGCTTCTCCGCATCCCTATTTCAAAGTTACATAAAAATACAATGTTTCAAAATGACGTCGAAACAGAGATTTCAAGTCGACTTCGAATTAAACTCCAAAATTAGATGGGCTTTCAAACTACTGCTGTCAAATTGACGTCGAATCCACGAATAGGATCTACGCCGATTAAACAAAATCGACTTCAATTTGGTGTCAAAGGGAAAAATCATAAATTACACTGACTACATTCGACGTTCACCTGTACCTATGTAAAAACTATGTCAATTTCATCATACGAAATATGGACTCGATTTGGTGTTGACGGGAAGAGTTATGAAGTTCACTAATTACATTCAAAGTCTATATCTGCGTTTAAAATCGACTCTGATCTCTCTGTAAATTCTTTATCTACAGAAAAAAGTACTAATTATTATGTAAAATTGACGTCAATTTTATACGCTGAAATGGTTTTTTGGGCAATTAGCAGATTCTTCAACTGCCCTTTCATAATTCTAGCCCCTCTGGTTTTATGCAAAAAAAAACAACAAAAAACGTCGCAAATGAGTAAATAGATTTTGCCTAACTGGAGTATAGCAACCCTGCGACCCCCCCCCCCTCCACCATATTATAATGTCACAGTCTGGCACCTCACATAAGCTATTATAACAACTCTTTATGTTCCTAGTTCCATAGAAGGTATGACTTTTCACTCATTTTCAAACAGAGCGACTTTTTCATATTTGGTGTGGTAATTTTTCGAACGTATGGCTTCGGAAAAGGTTTTTTGCGCCACCATTTTGCGACATTTCTGGGGTGGTTACGAGAAAAATTGCGAGATACTTTTTTATGGGGAGTGCACAGAGCTTGAATTCTTATCTACATATTTCATTTTCGGCCATAAACTCCAGTTTTGGCCTCCATTTTTCCTCCAAAGGCGTAACGGTCTGCCGAGCATCGATAATGTCTTGGTAGACTTTCAAAGTACCTGAGTACACATATTTTTGGGCGGAAAGCTGGAAATGAAAATGATTTACGTGGGTTCCACATTTGTCATTGTTTGCAGTGGGTAAAGTGGGCTCTTTTCGCGTCGTTGTCACTTCGCCGAGTGAGAAAGAAAAGTAGGAAAAAAAAAGGGTACGGCGCACACGTTTTTTAATATTCTTAGAAATTCGCCAACAAAGGATTAATTTTTAGCCGGATCGTCGTGTATTTTCTCGGTTCTGGTTTTTTTCCCCGTCTTTTCGGTCGCTCTTTCTCCCTCACTCTCTTTCTCTCTGTTTTTATTATCATTTTTTTCTCTAGACGTTTTTCAGTAATTTACAAACGAAACGTCGGAAAAACTCTGGAATTTAATATCTTCGCTACACTGCAGAATAAAATAGAACATAAACTAGAAGATAATAATAAAAGAACTGGAGGCGTCATTACGTCTTCTTTTGTTCTTTTTTAACGTCGACTTAGATATTGCATTTTCCCTTCCAAAAACTGGCCGTTTCATTAATATTCCCCCGAAATATAAAATATAATGTCTAACTACAACTACTGTTACAAGTAGCTTTTGTTTTGTTCGGGGGGTTGGTAAATTGTGTGGCTCGCTCTTGATCCACGTCACCGGCAATTCATATACGCCGAATGTGGTCATCGTATTCGAATCCAGGCCACTGGAATAACTCGGTGCTACTCTGACTTATGATAGATATTTAAAAAGATTTCATATTATCTGCGTTTAAACAATGTAAGCAGTTCGAAGAAATCAGTAAAATAGACAATTTGCGTGTATTTTAGGTCGTTAAAACTTCCCTCTATCTGTAATAACGAGCGATTAAAAGGAAAGGGGTAAAAGCGAGAGAACTGTCTTCGCGAGAATTAATTGCAGTTATTGAGTTGGGAAATGCTCCCTAAAGTTCGATGTGTCTCATTGACGGGTACATTCTCCTGGCTACGGGTTCTGATTTTCGGAGCTCATGCTCATCTGCAGGTATTCATCTGGATAATAAGACTCGAACATCGTACAGACTAACATAAGCGACCAATAGCATGTTTAGGCTTACTCAACTGCGCAGAGGCTCCGTGCAAAGATCAAAAGTGATGAAATGTGTAGAAAAGGGGGCACCATGCATTAACGAAGCGAATAACATTCGGAGGGAAACGCAGATGAATTTTCGCACTTGTTCCAAAATTTTGCGAGCGAAAAAATGTTTGAGGTTTTGATGATTTCAGTCGCGAAAACAGGCAGAAATGGATGTTTTTCATCCTTTGGGGGTCAGATGTTCCGAACACGAATGTCACATTTCTAACTTCCTCCAACTAGTCAGTATACTCGTAATTGAGGAAGGCTCCCCCACCCCGGTCACTAAGCTCCTGGTACTACAGCTCAAGAGAATAAAGAAATATGACCCCCAAATGATGAAACTGCAGAGACCTATAAGAACGCCTCTAAGAGACTGACATTGATACAAGTTCGATGTTCATTTACAATAAATCTGTGGTGGTCAGTGGTATTGGAAGTTATTTTGGGAATGGAAGTACAAGCTGGGGTAGAATTAAATTGTTCCGTGAGGCGTCCAAGTTACTTCAGTTTTGTTCCCGTTCGAAACCGAAAAAGATAGTTTTTTAAGAGGCAATAAAAATAGATAAAAGGACCATAAGAGTGCGCAGCTCCTAAGAGTACGCGTAGCTGATTTTTCGGTAAACTGCGCCTTCTTGTAGCTATTAATGGAATCGCTATATTTACTTTGATTAGTTTTACCAAAGTATTGCACACAGTCATAAAAAAATGTGACAGGGTAAGGAATAAAGTCCCACTTTGTCGATCCTAATTTTCGAGATACAGTGATTCTCGTGAGACAAGATTGAAACTGTCGAAATCGAGGTTAATAAGCCCTCTTCTTTCAAATGGCGTCGTCCAATTTTCTCTGTCTGCCTTCGTTCGTTCATAATAGAAGAAAACGTGAACCCAGCTCCTCCTTTGTTTTGCCCCACCCTACTCAATTTTGTTATCACTGAAAATTAAATTCTTTTATTTCGTATCCCAATTTGTCGACGAAATTTTTTAGAAAATTTCTGACAAAATGAGACCTTGCGAAGCTCTCTAGCTTTCTTTGTCTTAGAGATAAGTCATTTTGAATTTGTAATTTATCGTTTTTTGATGTGGATATATGTCGATTGGCTGGACCTCATCCTAAAAACGGCCGACACTGAACTTGATTCCAGTTTAGTTCACAGTTCAGTTCAGTTGTCGCGTGAAGCCAATCAGCAGTGCTGTCAACCAAGCCTGTTGAAAAATTCTAGGATTCTTCGTAAAAAATATTAAGACATAAATTTTTGCCTTTTCTATGTTCAATCAATCAATCAGTAAGCCTTTATTTTGAGTATTCGAGCGTTATACATCTTAATACGCTACAATACAATCAGGGGCGGATCCAGGAAAAACTTTCAAGGGGGGGTTTTACAATATGATTCTTGTAGAAATATTTGAAAAGTTATACAGGTTGGCAGGTGTTAATGGGGGCATTACCTAACCACTATTATACATCATATCCACAAACCTGTGTTTATGATTCAACAAAAAAAAAGCAAAATTTGGGGGGGGGGTGTTAACCCCCTCGCCCCTTGGATCCGCCCTGAATACAATAAAAAGCAATCTTCTACGTCCGCTACCGATTTGCTTTTGTTTGTCGCGCCCCTCAAAGACTCTGCCCCCATTCGCGGGCAAAGGCCTCCCCAATTCTCTTCCAGTTAATACGGTTTTGGGCTGCTTTGCCCCAGAGGGCTCTCAGTTAGTTCACAATTTCGTCCCTCCACTTTAGTGCCGGCCTACCCTTCCACCTTTTTCACCCATAGGGAGTCTATAGAGTGATTTTTTGGCTCCATCCCCCTCTGGTATTTCGAGCTAAGAGGCAGGTGTAGTCTATTTTTAATTTTTTAGCTAAGTATATGATGTCTCTTGTCTTAGCTCTGCTTCTTAATTATTTTACCTTGGTTTTATCCATTAGTTTGAGTCCCATTATACTTCTTAACATGCTGTTTTGTGTTGATAGTAATTTTTTAGCTTCCGCCACAGTCGTTGTCCATGTTTGTGCCCCGTCTAGTAGTATCGGATAAATACAGGATTCTAGCATCCTTATTTTTTGCCTTTTCTATGTTGCTCAACAATAACATGTATACATGACTTATCACATTTGTTGTTTTACCCTTTCCATCCTTCATTGTGTTTTTGTTTTTTTTCACTTTTGTTCTTGAATACTGTGAACTTAGTGGTATCGAACTGTTTTAAAAAAACGGCCCTGAGGGCCTTTTTCGTGTAACAGGTCACAGATTAATTTAAATTTCCATTGCTGTGTAAAATCTGAGTACTTATTACTCCCATAAAGCGATAAATTTTCCATTTCCAAATTTCGGAAGTGAAAAATTTGAAGAAGCAATGCATATTTACTCAGTTTTATGTAAATTCTTGAAAACTCTTGAGAAAAACCTCAAAATCCTGAGATTTCAATATGTATCTTGAGGTTGGCAGCAGTGCCAATCAGTATGATTTAGTTCTTTATGGTAACAATTCAGTTCAGTGATCTACATTTCCATGAAAATTATTTTTCCTTCCAGCCATGTGCTCATTGATCTTTTGGTCTTTGCTGCGCGGCTGCAATCTGCAGTCGATTTATTTGCAATGCTTAAAAGTGAAATTTCCTTCAGTTACTGCGCATACTTGAGCGAAAACCGTGTTTGTACCAAACATTACGCTCCCCCGACATTCTCATGCATTTGCTCCCATACGATTCCCAACACTGAAATCAATATTCCAAGACTAATGTAAATCCACTGCTAAGTGCTTTAGTGCGAATACAAAAAGTAAAAGAAAAATTGGTTCTAGCACTCATGTTCAGAGACTCACTGAAAAGTGACACTCGATATTACTCGTCCAATCCATTTAGCCGTTACATTGATTAAGCAACAAAACAAATACTTGACTCATTCGTCTGTCAAGTACTTGTATCTATCATTTTCACTACGAATAGGCTTCATTTTTTGGGTAAATCCCATTACATAATCTTTCTCTTAATACTCGATTCTATAATTCGACTAAGAAAAAAGAACTTATAGACAAGTCAATTACCGAATGTTTTTCACAGCATCTTTCAACACTTTCATAATCTAACCCCATGTTTTTCAACTAAAAACTCATCTTTCTTATCGTTTTTCCCTAACTAGTACTAAAACTCCTTCGATCCCTACTTAAAGCCCTGACTTACCTCTTCATAATTCACAGTCTGACTTCAAACTATTATAGAACTCTTGTGTCCGTCCATAAGATGATTTATCACTATTTCAAATTGACACTTTTTCAATCGAGGATATTTTTTCAATTATGGCTTCGAAAGTTATTTCAACATTTGCGACATTTCCTCGTGGTGTTAGCAGATTAAATTGCGAATACATTTTAAGGGTGAAAACTGAATTTATATCATATTCTTCGCCATAAACGTCCATTTAATCATTTTACTCAAAGGTACCGATCTTTAGATATAAGCGGAAGACTTTAAGTACTGTTAACATATTTTTGGTAAACTGATAATTATTTACTGGTTTCCACTATTCTTGTTTGCAGTGTAAATGCTCTTTTCCTCTTTGTACTTTTCCTTAAAGAAATGAAAAGTTACCTGCCCCACTTCTTCTTTCTTCGAAATTCCACAAGATTTTTTTTTTGCCATCTTTTTTTCTTTAAATTCTCGTTTTTATTTCTGCTTTAGTTCCTCTTTCTCCCTCCATCTCTTTTCTTTGTTTTTATCTCTTTTTCTTTGCTTTTTATGGTTAATTTTGACCCGAAACTTAAATCTGAATTTTAAATCTTCGTTACCCAATAAAATTCGTAAAAAAATGAAAGATATAACGGAGCGAAGATCAAATACGCATTCTTTTTTTTTTAACCCACTTGATATGAATTTTCACTCCAAAAGGCCAGTAGTAAATGATTCCCTCTAAGTAATTAATATGATTTCTAAAGAGTTTAACTACCACTCTACAAGTAACGTGGTTTTGTTCCGCGGCCCCTAAATTTGTCCTGATGTTAACCGAATATAATACGTCGTTCAATTCATAATCGATCCAGCCACTGGAATAACTCGTGTATACTACTATTATAGAATATAAAGATTTCATATTATCTCGTTAAACAATGTAGAGTTCGAAGAAATCAGTAAAATAGACAATTTGCTTATTTTAGGCGTTAAACTTCTCTATCTGTAATAACGAGCGATTAAAGAAAGGGGAAAACAGAGAACTGTCTCGCGAATGCAGTTATTGAGTGGAAATCTCCAAATTTGATTCTGGGGTTTTGTTATTTTGGGATTATACAAAAAAAAAACTGAAAAAAGGGGGCCGGGCCCTCGAGTTTTAAAAATTTTATGAATTGGTGGTTTTAAACATGGTACAATTTTAAAACTTAGGTTTTTCCAAAATTTGGGGAAAACCCAAAAAATTTTGCTTTCTTTTTTGTATAGTAGCATTCAATGGGTTGGATACAAAAATCAGCCCCATAATCAAGTCCAGTGAAGTTGAATTTCTATAAATGAGTTATTATGCATCTTGAAAAATAACTAGTATTTGGTGTCAACCTCCATTAAGTAGCTCGAGTAAAGTGTCGGATATAAAACTACTTTCAATATCTTTCAAAATCATACTTAGTGACCTTAAAAACCACAAAATCAACTCATGTCTCAATTTCATTTTTTCATTTTTTACATTCCCTGAACCACTGACCCAGATCGCAAAACTAAGCTGTAAACAACATCAAATCACCTGTTGAAATAGAATAGAACAAATTATTAACGCTGTTGAAGGCTATCATTTTTCAGGGAGCGGGGGAGCGTTGAAAATGTTGAAAAGAGAGTAACCGTGTGGTCCCTTAGGCCAATTGACTTGAAAACGTATACAGTAACTTTATTTTGCTGTAAGTTTTTTGTTTTTTTTTTCGTACAGGCGGGGATTGTTGGTTTGCTGTTTGTAATCCCCCCCCCCCCCCCCCTCAAAAGAAGTACCGGTCATTCACTTAACCTTGATGCACATCGTAAATGGATGATCCGAAATTCAAAAGTCAGTAACTTCAAGACTGGACATAGCATACAATTTCGAATGAATTGGGTCAATTTTGACGGAGAGATCTTGTAAATATTATCTGATACAAACAGTGAAAATTCTGCTAATTGTTACTCCTGCTTTTACCCTTCCGCCCATGTATGAAGTTTCTTTTCTATTTAAAGTAAAATATGGTCTGAGGTTTACGCAGACCAATTACAATTGAGAAAAATGTTACGATTTCAAACACAGCGCTATTACCTGTATTTCCAATTTATATGTTATGTAACGGTAATAATACACTACACAACAATTTGAATTTTTTTTTTAAACAATGGCATGAGAATACATGATTCTATATGTATCTTCAACGAGGAATTTAATGCCGATGTTAATTTTTTGATTACAGTTCATTGTTTTTTCTTATCATGCAAATTTTAGTATCGTCAAGATGATACTACTGATCGAACAACTATGCGCGTTCAGTATTGTTATCCGTATCAGTGTAGCTATTCGTGCACGACAAAAGGGAATAAAACGTGGAAATTTTAATAAAATTTTAATTTTGAACATGGAAAACGAGAGGTTCTCGAGAAAAATGGATAACGCCATCGTATTCAGCATTCAAAATACAGCTAAAATCATATAATCTCATCCCATTGTTTTTTATGTTGTTGTGTAGTGAATGTAGAACGTGTTTTTTTGCTTCTTTTATTCAATAGGCAAATCGCGTCAGCAGAGCGATGGTCAGTCGAACAACCCTCATGATGCCGCTATTTCTCCAAGGATGAAGGACTTGCCGCTGCGTAACTTAAGGTGTACGTACCCGAAGGTGAGAGCATGCAACATATGAATGAAACAACGGCTGTAACATCAAATTTGGTCGTTGAGGATGAAACGCTGCAGTAGTTATATCGTGAAGTATACGCGCGTCATTCGATCATTACGCTATTCATATATTTTATATTGTTTTAGCAGTTATTTATTTTCTTTTGGTAAAATTACGGGCGTCAACGTGTACGCTTTGAATGTTTTCTTAGATTCTGTGTTTAATATTAATCGCAATAGGAGTGAATCGATCGTAGTTTCAGTTTTTTGTTTGTCAATCTTTTTCTTTTCTTGATGTAATACATAATATTCTTACTAGTTCAATTTAACAAAGTGTACTTTTGTTGGGGATTCGGTACCCCTTTTCAAAGGCTACATGAGAGGAAAACGGTAAGGCAACAATCGGGGTGCAATAGGGCTACAATCGGGTTTCAGAACAGGGCTGCAATCGGGCTACAGTCAGGGTTCAGTAGGGCTACAATCGGGGTGCAATAGGGCTACACTTGGGTTACAGAACAGGGCTGCAATTGGGATGCAATAGGGCTACAATTGAGGTGCAATCGAGGTGCCGTAGGGAGGGCTACACTCGGGTTTCCAAACAAGGCTGCAATTGGGATGCAAAAAGGCTGCAACCGAGCATCCTAAATACGAATCCAAGATGGCGGACTGGAATAAGTAAACGTAAATGAACACAGGAAACAACCGGGCAACCAGCAAATGAAGCGTTCTCATTGGTTGTATGGCTGTTTATGGAAGGGCAACTCGGGCAACTGATGAGCAACTATATAAGTAAGAAAGTCTCATGGGCAACAACCGGGCTACATTTTCCTCATCGGGTGCTACCCTACCATTTCATCAGTATTGTCCTTAAAAATGATGGTTTTGAAAATGAGTGAATGTGTGTGTTCGCATGTAATATTGAAAGCAGCTATTATATAGAAGAAGAAGAAGAAAAAACAAATGAGATCGAAAAAGTCTATATTGAAAAAGCTATATAGAAATCTGACTTTGGAAGCGATATAGATGCAATATAGCAATATAGTATTATCGATATTGAGTCTATATTGGTACAATGTCGACATATTCTATATCGCCCTTATCGATATGAGTCGATATCAGTACAATATCGACATTCTATATCGTCATTTGTCGAGATCAATTAGTAATATTCGAGCTAGTCACGATATCGGTTTAATCTCGACGACGATTTAGAATCTGGGAAAATTCCGGAGTAAATCCGGAAAAATTGTCAATAGGGTTAATACGGTTTTGGGCTGCTTTGCCCCAGAAGGCTCTCAGTTAGTTCACAATTTCGTCCCTCCACTTTAGTGCCGGCCTACCCTTCCTCCTTTTTCACCCATAGGGAGTCTATAGAGTGATTTTTTGGCTCCATCCCCCTCTGGTATTTCGAGCTAAGAGGCAGGTGTAGTCTATTTTTAATTTTTTAGCTAAGTATATGATGTCTCTCGTCTTAGCTCTGCTTCTTAATTATTTTACCTTGGTTTTATCCATTAGTTTGAGTCCCATTATACTTCTTAACATGCTGTTTTGTGTTGATAGTAATTTTTTAGCTTCCGCCGCAGTCGTTGTCCATGTTTGTGCCCCGTCTAGTAGTATCGGATAAATACAGGATTCTAGCATCCTTATTTTTTGCCTTTTCTATGTTGCTCAACAATAACATGTATACATGACTTATCACATTTGTTGTTTTACCCTTTCCATCCTTCATTGTGTTTTTGTTTTTTTTCACTTTTGTTCTTGAATACTGTGAACTTAGTGGTATCGAACTGTTTTAAAAAAACGGCCCTGAGGGCCTTTTTCGTGTAACAGGTCACAGATTAATTTAAATTTCCATTGCTGTGTAAAATCTGAGTACTTATTACTCCCATAAAGCGATAAATTTTCCATTTCCAAATTTCGGAAGTGAAAAATTTGAAGAAGCAATGCATATTTACTCAGTTTTATGTAAATTCTTGAAAACTCTTGAGAAAAACCTCAAAATCCTGAGATTTCAATATGTATCTTGAGGTTGGCAGCAGTGCCAATCAGTATGATTTAGTTCTTTATGGTAACAATTCAGTTCAGTGATCTACATTTCCATGAAAATTATTTTTCCTTCCAGCCATGTGCTCATTGATCTTTTGGTCTTTGCTGCGCGGCTGCAATCTGCAGTCGATTTATTTGCAATGCTTAAAAGTGAAATTTCCTTCAGTTACTGCGCATACTTGAGCGAAAACCGTGTTTGTACCAAACATTACGCTCCCCCGACATTCTTTCAGCCATTTGCTCACTGATACAGATTTCCCCCAAATACAACCTGAAAATTTCATGATTATTTTCCCCACAGACTACATGGGGTCCTAAGAGTGCGCAACGTGTTTAATGTTGCTTTTAGGTGTCGAAAAACAATGAAAATCAGGTAGCAAAACGAAAAACTTGTGTTCAGTATATGGCACACATGTTCATGAAGAATTAGTTGGACCCAAGGTGTCAAAAGTGATTCATTACTTCTTGTCCGAATGTGCCATTTATAATGTTCGTTATTTTGAATAAAGACAATTCCAACAATATACGTGACTCACTTACTTGATGACTTTTTTGTAGAATAACTTGATGCGTACTTTTAAGAACCCGGGTACCCAAAAGTGCACATTCCACTTTTTCTAGGAAACCCGTTATATCTTTTTAACTTACAGGTTTATAATTTTGGAGAAAAAATAGAACATAGTAAAACTCGATACTTTCTCCACAGTACATTGAAATTTCAACAAATTTCAGGTAAAACTAACTGAGCAATAAAATTTTTTCTGATAGCTGCGAACTCTTATGCCTTTCTCTTACGTCGTTTTTCCTCAAGCTTATATTATGTACTTGAAAAAAGACTTCCATTTCGAATTCCTACTTTTTTTAGGGAAGAGGGTGCAGTGTATCTTTGTACCTCTTCCAACATAATTAACAGTATGATTTTCGAAGACAGATTCAGGTAACTGGTGACCGGATACCTGACTGAATTTAAAAAGCATCCATACCCTCAAATTGACCCACATTTTCTATCACATCCCAGACGAATATTCGTTCTTCAAATTCAGCTGGACTGTCAACAGTCAAGAGTCAACATTTCAGCCAGCACATCCTCGCTGTTTTCAGCCACCGTTGAAAATAGCCTGACATAATTAAAAGTGAAAAAAACGAATAGTATCCGAAGTGAGCGGCCTACGTCCAAAAGTGGGAACCATATATAAATTATTTGTATTTGAGAATCCCTGAATTTTTAGATTAAAGACGAAGCAAAAGGACTGCTTAACGTTACTGTTATAATAATCTTTTTTATTCCTTTTTATCCTTCTGTTTCGCCGATAGTACTTCGTTCAGTGTTATTAACCATCTGTCTATTTCCTTTTATTTAACTCTTTTTTCTTTCGCATTTTCTCGCTTTTCCTCTCGCTCCCTCACTCTCGGTCCTTCTCTCGGTTATTTTTTTCTCTCATTTTCGTTCGTTCTTTATCTTTCTTTTCTTCATTAAAATTCTCGAGTTCATTTACATTTTTTAGAACTTTAATATTCTCTGTATCTCCTTCGGCATCTTTTTAATTGTTTTTCGACACTGCTCCGTATACTTTCTTTTGTCTTCTATGGTATTGAATTTTGGCCCGAAATTTTATCTCGACATTTTTACGCAAAGTATTCGGATTAGCCCAATTTATTTCTCATTAAAAAAGTGTACAAGATGCTACGGCAGTCCGAAATATAGAAATACAGAATCCGAATTTAGACAGAGACCCCCTTTCCGTTCCTAGGAATTTCTCACAACCTAAGAGGTCCTAAGTAGAGAACATGATCCTATTCTTAGTAATTAATAGTGGATTTTTCTGAAAGAAAGTTTAAACCGACCTCCAACGAAAGTAAGCGGGTAATTTGTACCCCCCCCATAATAAATTCAAAAGATTGTTTAAAAAATGTATAATAATTGTGTTTCAATTATAAAATGTACGTTCAGCTGCTGGAAAAACATTCGACTGTTAAAATAAATACAATCCATTATGACAGAAATCGCAAACTTATACATCACTTTCCTAGTAGAGTGCCACTTATTTTCAAAAATCCAGATTTTGGGAAGTGCGTACGAAGATATTATGACATTACACCTCAAAACAAGTGATCGCATTTTAATTGAAAAAAAAATTGGGAAATTAACCCGAGTACAGTCAGAGGCGAAACTATAAGGAGGTGTGGTGGGTTGACCCCCTCCCCAGTAATTCGGCAGTCGGCAAATTTAGAAACTGTTCATTTGAATTTTTCACTTTTCATGAATGTCTGTTTGTTCGTTTGTTCGCTTATTTGTTTATTTTTTCAATTAAAAAATATTTCGATTAAGAAATCGGCAAATTTATAATTTTTTTAAAATTTTGTCAGCGAATTTTTAGTTAAAAAAAATATTTGTCGGCCAATTTTTCTTCTCCACCTCCCCAAACTGAAAGTCAAATTTCGTTTCTGAAAATAGAGTACCCAGGACTCCTGTCAGAGACTAGTTAGTCAAAAGCAGAAGGGTTCAAGCTGAGTATCGAACGTCATCTGAAAGGCTGAAAGAGAGCTGAAATATGGATGACATTTCAAAAATCTGTAAGTTGGTAGCAAACGTTGAATTTCGAATTTCAATGACTATTCTGTTTTTACTAGATTCTCTGTTTACCTAGAGCCTAAAATTTGAGAAAGTTGAACATTTTATTAAATTCTCAAAGTTGAAAGCAAAAACCTATTTTCTAGTGTCACAAGCTGAATCCTACATATAGCAAATGTTTTACTGTTTAATTTACGGGCTTTGGTCCTGGTGAATATAGGAGGGAAATTTAGTCTGGAACAAAAGTCAAAACTCCCTGTGTTTTTCCCATAAGAACGAAAAGGAGCTTGTGGCACGGATTTCTCTAAACCAATTGACGACTTGAAACCTTCTAGGTTTTTTTTTTTTTTTTTTTTGATTCTATTGGAACCAACTTAAAAGACAAATCAGAGGAAATTCAGAAAAAAATATCACCAAGAGTAAATAACGACCATCTTAATGCGTCAAGGAAGTTGTGTGTTCCTCTCAAGTATTCCTAACATCCTTCCAGCTTACCCTCACAGATTAGGGTATACTCATGTGCTGCGGAAATGTAAGTGCTTGGGGGATGAAAAATTGAAAACGAATAAAGTGGGATTTATTTTATGTATATTTTTGGGGGCGGTAAAAAAAATCAGCCCATAGCGGCCAGTCAGAATAAAAATTCTAACCGTTAATTCTTATACAAACTGTAAATTGATAATCCTCACACCCATTTTTATTCCAAAGTCCGATCGACGTGGGACAAACTGGATTCTACAAAAGGCAAGTAGAGATGCTGATGAATTGAGGAACGCAATCACTCTCAATTTCCTCTTTTTCTTTTTCGGAAAGAATGAAGATGAGCCCATTCTGAATGGGAAAAACATGAAAGTTTTTTCCTTAATTCTGCCATCTCTACGGGCAAGGTCTCGTTTCTTTTTCGGTAAAAAAAAAAAAAAAAAAAATCCCCCATTAAGCAAGACTAGAGCTAAACTTGAAATTTTTTATGAAAAGATCACTGAAATGAGAGTTTTAAGAAAAAATATTAAGAAGTCACTCAGAAGCACAGTGGGATCACCACTAATTGAAAAGCTGATGCTGAGGAGTTCCTTATATAGGCACAGTGTCCTCATTTGATTGGCTAATGCTAAAAGTCAATCAGAATGCAGTATTTTATTTGTGTATGGAACGGATTTGAGTGATCCAAAAACCATATGAAAGAGGTTGCTTCACTGAGTGTTCTTAGACTAAAATGAATTTTGTAAGTCAAGTAGTTCGCGAGTAATGGACAAATGAGTGGAAGAAATGCGTGTGAGTAGTGAGGTTGAGTTGGTTGTTACCTCATAACTCTCCTCAGACTGAACGGATTTGAGTAATCAAAAAAGATTCATAAGGAGCTTGATTCACCGAGTGTTTTAAGACCTTAAACAGCATTGGGCAATAATTAGGGCCTGAGATATAGGTGTTGAACTTCATAGAACCCAGTTTTTCAAACATATTTTAAATATATAGATTCAAAATGTGATTTCCCTCCTCTGACATAAAGGCTTGAACCTTCTGTATATTCTTCTCCTTTTTCAGTGACGTTGGAACAATAAAGGGATACAGTTATACAATCTACCCCCCCCCCCCTCACCAAAAAAACTTTAAAGTGCAAAAACAACTTAGCTGCAAGTTAATAAGAAGGCACCTTGAGAAATTTGAAAAACGAAATTTACGAAATTCTTCACTGTTGACTTACAAGTTTGCATTGTAACACATGAACCTTTTTCCTGGTCTATTTTCTCTGATTTATTTTAAATATTTTTTTGTCGACTCAAATTTTCAAGTATTATAAGTCTCTAAAGAAAATTCTTCTTTACAAAAATAATTCTATCAACTCAGTTTCTGAAACCTATTAAAATTTCCATTTTCCCTGCACATTTTGGGATTTAAACTGAAATTTGATTGAAGATTTAATAAAATATTCAAAACTAGCGACCCAAAAAAACCCTAATTCAACACTCAGTTCCATTTTTGAAAATTTGTCAAATTTTTTATTATTTATTATTTTTTTTTAACACTCACTACACAACAGCAGCAGCATAGAAAACAATAGGATGAGATTATATAATTTTAGCTATACTATGTATGTTGAATACGATGACGTTAACTATTTTTCTCAACAACCCCTCGTTTTCCATATTCAAAAAATTTTATCAAATTTTTCACGTTTTGTTCCTTTTTGTCCAGGCGGGGATTTGGAAAAAGGAGATGGAGGAGGGTACAGTAGCGGCGGTGCATATTAATTAGCTGTTGCTTTTATGTGGGCATGGGTGTGGGGGCGGGGGTGCTCCCGGAAAAATATTTTATCTAATGTGGGATACGTAATGACGAATATACCTATATGTATAGATGTGTTATTTTGTGGTGTGTAATAAGCGTAAGTACAATTCATCATTTTTATTCCTTTTTTCCTATTATTGCGTTAAAAATATTCAACCAAGGGGGCCTGTACCCCGTGCCCCCCTCGGATTCGCCACGGTTTTCTTGTCAGTGGTATCATCTTGACGGTACTAAAATTCGCATTTAAGATAAAAAAAACTATCGATCCGATTGGGCTGAAATCTTACACACATTAGTGGTGGTGAAGACCTAGTAGACGGGTAGGGGGGAAATGAAATCTGTAAAATGAGGACCACCCTGATGCTTAGTATCCAAAAATAGAATTTCGAGAAACAAATTCCAAATTTTCACGAACTAAAAATCTGTCCTTGAAAGGCGGGAAACGAAGATTACAAGAACGTAATCATAGGTGAGCCACTTGATAGAGTGTGAAACAGCACACGTTATAACAATAATGCAGTTAAACAGTCGTGCTTCCGGAATACTTAGCCGACACCGCGGTCCAAAAGCGTTTCAAACGCGCAATTTAATAGACGGATCCGGGATCCGGTAGCGAGCAAATATCATCACAGGAATTTCCATCTGTCCCCTTGGACAATGATTATTAGATCGCCGGTATCGCGTTACGGGTAAGACGAAAAGTGGTCAAACAAGTCGAAGGCCACGCTGTCTGACAAATCCCTTTTCGGGCAACGACCAAGTGCCCGCAGCTGAACTCGCCGGATACAAAAGGTCAGATTTTTTTGATCGCGAAATTAAAATAAAAGACAACGGTCATTTTTTTTCCACCGAGTATTCTGTTGCAATACGTTGGCTACCCTTTTACAAACCCTTCGAGTCCGGCCGGGCAAGAATGTACTTATGTAAAACAGGTAACTGTTCTTTATAAGGCGAATGAAAAAAAGGGTTGTGAGAAAACTGGACAAACTGGTTTCCCAATTTCGATCCCTTGGCGTTAAAACAATCGAAAGAGCGACGCGTCGACATCGAACCCTTCTGCCAAAAGGATCTTCTCGTTAATGACCATCCGTGAGGACACAGCACGAACGGTCGTCGGGTATTTCGAAACAGCGATTATATAGTTGTTCACGTGAATTTCGAGAACGGCTGATTGATTTAAAATTTCATCAGAATTGAAAATGGTTGTCGGAATTTAGGAATGTGAGTTTTGAAAGGCTTAAGATAAACATCAGTTTTAAGATTTACATAACCTTGGAAGACACTTTGTAATCTTAATTCGAAAAATGTGGTACAGAAGTCAGAACTCAGTATGAGTGGACAGCCTAATATGGCCTCAAATAGGAATGAAATGAAAGCTCTTTCGATTCCCTATAAAACGGGTTTACCATTTCTGCGGAACTATCCAGTAACGTCGGTGAGGTGGGAGGTCAGTAACCCTTTTTACTTCGTGCATTAATAAAGGCTTTAGGAAGAGGCCAGGGGTGCAATGGTGACTTCTCAGAACACTCACTAATATAGTTACTGCTCCTCATCGGGAATTTAGATATTCGATATTTACTGTGGGACATTTATAATCCCTCCCCCTTTCGGCCGCCACATTTAAATTTTATACTTTATTCCTCTTAGGAGGCAGTGTGATTGTGTAATTTTTATATAGGCTAAGGGGGAGGCAGGAGAGCATTTGTGCCTAATGAAATAATTCTGAATTTATAGGTCAGTTTTACGGGATACATCTGGTAGTTTACGCTGCCCTCCCCTCTTAAATGAGAATCAAAAGAACAACTGAAGGGTCTAGGTACAACCAAGATGCAAGTTCTAAGAACCTTATTTTTCAGAAAACACGAAAAACTGATTCCCTAAAGAACATATGTCTCATTATGAGGTAAAAATTTCTCCAAGTGATACCTTATAGGTTTGAAACGTGTTCCCAAAATTTCTTTTGATAATCCGCCCCTGGGGGTTTGGGACCACAATATGTGTGGGAATATGTCAGTTTTGACTCCAAAGCCAATTTTTTTGAGTATTATTCTCGTAAACACTTACTTAAATCGAAACAGCACTGCTGTAAATCATTATCCCTTCATTTTGGGCAAAATTAACAGGAAATTCTGAAGAAATACTTGATGAAATAAGGATGAAAAATTTATTCAATCAACGACCAAATGAAGGGTAAAGAGGAAGAAGCAGTTAAGTCACTTTTGTTGCGAAGCGAGAAAAATGAAAAACAATTGATGTACCATACGTAGTTCTTTACCGCCTATACGTGAATTTTGAAACCCGTTTTTCTGGACTGTAGCATCCTTTCAGGCATCCTAACATAGCTCAGCTACTTCTACTCATTACTCCCGTTCCAACGGCATTAATAACTCAATTTTGCCAAAAAAGTGACTTACCTTCTTCTTTCCCTGCACCCTTCAAATAATTCTGTTATCATTCCAATAACGTAAATTGAGAACCTTTTACACAATGCAACTTCGGTTACAGCAAGCAGTCTGCCTAAAATGCGATCACTGAAACCCTAATCCCGAAAACTCACATGATCCATTAGAACATGTCACTTTTGCCTTCAATCACGTATTTTGAAGGTTTTTTGTACACTGAAGAAATGAATTTCGCATAAATCTGTTAACTTCATTCGATTCGGCTTGCAATACTCTATCCAGTACCGTGCTTCACTTAATTTCGTGAAATTTAGATCTTGTCTTGTTTGCACTTAGACCCCTCAATTTCTTTCACAGAATTTCTCCTGGAAATTGAAAAAAATGTCGCTTGTATCGCTCACAAAATCGGCATTTCTTCTTATTTTTAAAGGGTCAACAGTATAGACAATAATTCGGTATCGGGCCTGTTCGAGTTGTACATTTTATATGTACTTGATAAAACAGTAAAATTATACGTATTTTACACTAAATTCATAGTCTCTCTAGACTCACCACAGGCAAAAGACCCCGGATAACGCAGACCCCTCAGGAACATCAGTGAGCGCCAAGCCAAGCGTTCCCCATCAGCACCCTCAGCATCCCCACAGAGCAGTAAGAAAGGGGACCCCGAGGAGAGTCGCGTGTAATTTTGAATTTACAGTCAGCGATAGCCAAAACGGGTGGATACCATATTTCTAACGCCCCTGGATCCGCCAAAAGGGGCAGAGACAAACAAACACATTCATATATATTGAACATTAGATCCAAGTCGAAGAAAAATTAAGGGGTCCAGAGGGGGCAAAACATTGGGTCCCTTCTTCTAATAAGGGTACCGAAACTTGTTATAACCAAAAACCTATTCAGATTTCATACGAACACATACGGAAAGTGTGAACCCCTCAGCTCTTACGGTTCACCCGCCAACCTCGAACAAATACACAGACAAACAAACACTTATATAATTCGAGATGAAATGCAATAATTTTTCTCCTTGGCCATCCCTGCGAAGATAAGGCTCCTTTTGGGAGAAATTGTGGCAGCACCCTAGAAGTCTTAGATGATTTTTTTAAAGTCATTTATATACATAGGGTGTATTGTGCCCTAAACACGCGCTCCTAAAGACGCAACGGATATTTTGTGAAACTTCACTCGGGTACTCCTTGAGTGAAAATAACCTGGCCGACATAATTTCATCAAGATCGTCGAAGTGTAAATGCTAAAAAAGAAGTGTTGACATTTTTTATCACAAAAGTGACTGCACTTTCTTAATTTATTCAGCACTTTACATTGAATTATTGAAAATCGATTTGCCGAGGCATAAATTTAACAATCAACAAAGTTTTTTAACCAAACTGATATGTAATATGATCATGAATTTCAAAAAAGTTTGTTACAATTCATTTCAACATGTAAATAAGCTCAAAAAAATTTTCAAACATGGTTGGCATAATTAGGAACATAGAAACCCGTGTCCCAATTACGCCACTTAGGTACCTCAACTCTGGTATGTTGTATGTCTGAAAAAAAAAAGTCCAAAAGTCATCCTGTGTGCTTAGGATATAGCTTAATCCTTCCTTTATCACCCCGACTGATCATAATGACCAAAACTTAAATCTCTTCTGAGATATTTTCAATTTAGTTAAGCATGGCGTTAATAGGGTACAGTATCTTATGTATATGTCTTGACCCAACCCCCAACTGCAGAAGAAAGGGGGGAAGATAGGGGTCAACTTTCCTGGAAATATCACGAAGAATTGAATGTAATGGCACTAATTTCACATAGTCACATTTCTTTACGCATACACACATTTATTTATGTGCAAACTTTTGGCCTTCGAATTCATAGACAGGAATGCCAGAATTGTAATTAAATTCGTACAAATGATCTAGTATCACTGGAAACAGAACCTCATTGAATTTCAGCAAAATCAGCGTATAGAGAGAGGGGAGACTAATTCTTCAAGCCTTATTAACATATCTCTCATCGCGTAATGACCCCGATTGGAAAAAGTGTTCGGATCTTTCTTGAATGTACAACTAGTTACTATGGTTTAAGTTCTATTCATTTATCATGTATGAGAGAATAAAAGGGGGGCAGAAGTTCGCAAAGTTGCAGAAGATATGTACTGCCAAACGGACTTGGAAGTCAGCCGGTTATACAAAGTATGACATCGATTATTCCAAAGTAATTTTGAAATCAATTAATTCAAAATAACCAATCAAAAACAATCCAATACACATAGAATAATTAATTAATTAAAAATTATTGTTGATTACATGGTGCCAAAGAGTTTTTCAGGAGGGGGGGGGGGGAGTAAAAATTGTGAAAGTTCCTAACTCAACTC
The DNA here is from genome assembly GCA_031841125.1 of Acanthococcus lagerstroemiae. Classification (NCBI taxonomy): domain Eukaryota; kingdom Metazoa; phylum Arthropoda; class Insecta; order Hemiptera; family Eriococcidae; genus Acanthococcus; species Acanthococcus lagerstroemiae. The sequence continues at coordinate 36,780,913 of CM063107.1, forward strand.
AGAATTTCCAAGTATCAAAGCAAAAAAAAAAAAAAAAACCTGGTGGATTTTTTTTCCAACTGACTCAATTCAAAATTCTCAAGTATCAAAGCAAAAGAAGAAAAATCTTTTGCTTTGTTCGGTTTCCCCAACTTCTCGACTCAATTCCCAAGTATCAAAGGCAAAACAAAATTCTTTCAACTTGTTGGATTTGGATTTTTCTAACTCGCCTAACTAAAATGAGGTAAATTTTCCCAACTGCTGAGTGAAAAATTCCTACATACAGGGAGGAGGGTGTAAGTTTCCCCCTGCTCCCTTGTTGGTACGTCTCTGATTGATTGTAATTAATTAATCAAAAATCATCGATTGGTTTGAAATAGTTAAAATCAATTGCTTGTGAATAATTGAAATTGATTAATCAAGATTAACCGACATCAATTAATTAAGAATAATCACATATAGCAAAAATAATTGATTAGTTAGAAATTATCAACTGGTCTCGAATAATCACAATCCATTAGGTACTCGTATGTAACTGAAACTGATTAATCAAAAATAACCGAAATCGGTTAATTAAGAATAATCATTATACATACTAAAATAATTAGTTAGTTACTAATTATTAAATCATTATCATGATCAGGTGCCATGTCCGTTGCCGGATGCAGCAACTCGGTTTCTGATGCGTAAATTTCCTGGGCAGGGTCAGTCGGGGTATTTTGCCGTCGTTCTTTGTGCTCGAAATTGCTAGCTTTTCCGGTGCTGGTGGGACTCGAACACAAGAAACAAGGATTGCGAAAAGGGCATGCTGACCATTAATCAAAAGTTTTAAGTCAATTATTCAATAATTATTAAAAAGTATATCTGCAATCAATTAATTAAAAATATTCAATCACTAAAATTAATTAATCAAAATATAATTCATTATTATTGATTAATTAAAATTATTCACCATCTGAAAGTAATTAAAATTAATCAACTAAATAATTAAAATCGATTAATTGAAAATAATCAAAAAATTATTGGTTAACCAAAATTAGTTGAATAATAAAAAATTATCAATCAGAATTGATTTATCCAAAATTATTAATCTCAATCAAAAATAATTATTAAACTAAAAATAATATACGGACTAAAAATAAATAATAAATTTAATTGATTAATCAAACAATTAAATAATTAAAATCAATAATTTAAAAATAACCAATTTATCAAAAATAATTGATAACTCAAAAGTAATATGTTAATCAAAAATTATTGATTATTCAAAAATATCTAATTTATTAAATAAAAATAATCGGCTATTAAACAAAATTAATCAACTGATCAGAAAGTATTAATTATTTAATGAAAAATAATCGATTAATCCAAAATGACTGATTAATTAAAAATAATTTATTCATTCGAGGAAAATTTTCCAACTGCAGCCAGTGTTTGTGTGGGTTTTATTAATGGCTATCCAGATGCGTAGTAGGTATATTTTACAGTTCAAATCGATTTAGCACAATGAATGCAGTCATTCGGACCCATTGGCGCCGAGAAGGGGGGCGGGGGAACTTCCGCTAAAATACGTGATACAGAGCTACATATTATTATGTACATTATGAATAAACACAGATGAACAGATGAAGCAAATAATAAACATGTACTATGAGCCCTCTCTCCACGAAAGTATTTTATCCTGTATGATAATAAAGTAAAGGATTAGAGGCCCATACAACAATTTACTCCGGGGCTCGAAATGGCTCTCAGCGCCGCTGTTCGGAGTTCAGACCCCTGTATGGTAAGAGGGGGGATACGATCATTTTATTCGATCTTTTAGTTTTCTGCCAGTTCCTGCATATGTCTGGGTCAATTCATGATTGAATTTGGTTGAAATTGGTTCTTCAGTTATTAAATCTGACAATATCAAAAATAACTGATGTATCGAAAATATCATTTTTTCTTTTGGCGTTTTAGCTATGATCGAGTTTTTCTAACTGCTTTACTGCTAATTAATAAAAATAGAATACTCTCTTTGGGCGCATGTAGGTCACTAAATTGATTTTTGATACATACAGGTCATTCTATGTCAAATCGTTCGAGTTCGAGACCATGACTAATTACTTTTCCCAACTTCAAAGCCTCCTTTTATTCATCCCTACCGAAATGTGTGACGTAAGGGAAGCCTGAATATCCATGTGCTTGTATGTCTGGCAATCCGTTGCTAGACTGTCAGTTGGTCACAAGTCTTTAGAAGAAATTGATTTGTCCATCCGTGAGGCTACAGAGTGTTGGTAATTCGAGGAGGAAGAATTCAATACTGAGATGACCTGTATACTACCTTTGGTAGTTTCCAAACAATTTATGAAAATGAACTTCCTGCGTTTGGAACCGCATCTCTCATATTCTTTGACAGTTTTCTTCCGAACTTGCGCAAGACGTCAGAAACGAAATTTTGCCAATACCCACGTACACACTAGTTTACATCGTTATTTAAAAAAAGTAAATCCTCAGTTTCTTAGAACCGCCCAGGATCTTACGAAACACTCATTTTCAACCTTTGTTTCAAACGTGTTTCCATTAAAATCGAGTACCATCAGAAGAACGTTCTACGAATCTGAATAAGTATTTGTCAGCGACACCAATTGACTATAATCGATTTTTTCGACCATTTTCTATGTTTACGTGCGAGCTTTGCCACGAGCTGAAAAGAGGGTGTTTTGCAAACGCCCAAAAAAAGACTACTTTTTTTTCCTCTCCTTCGAATTTGTCGAACAGAAACTCGTTGTGTTTTCTTTCATCCATTTCTTGCTGCCTGCGAGACTAAGCCGCTTCCACTATTCGAAAAGATTAATTAAAGGGGACGTGTAACGAATAATTATACCGAAAGAATGGATAACTGTTATATATTAGGAGTCTTTTGTATTGAGAAAGGCGACATTTTCCAACATTTTTACCAACAGTTTTTCCTTCAGCCCCGCTTTACGGTTTGCTCTTCCAAAGAACCGTCGTCGTCCCCCGCGTCCGTCACTCATTCTGACATAAAAACCCTCTTTTGAAAAACTCCTGAAAACAACTTTTAAAACAATTCCCGGACCACCGCCGACCGTCATCTCTCATCCTCCTATCTGAGCGCCCATTAAAGAATATTCCCCTCAAATACGCGTCTATAACTTATCTTTTTCCATCGGAATAACTCTTTAAGTATTTTCTTTTTAGGGTTTTTGAAGACGATACAATTCACCGTCACTCTCGCTCTTCTCACTCGCCGTCTCTCTCAAGCAGCCCGGCTCTCTGGTCTCTCGCATTTAATTTTTTTTTCCTTCTTATTTTCCAGAGATATAAACTGTAATCCATCATTTTGGAAAGGAATCCTTTTGCGAGGACCTACTTATTTGTTTATGATTTATTTTCACCGCGTGCCGGTCTGCCGTAATTAACGACTTGAATGACGCGAATAACGAGGTTAAGTACGAACACAGAGTCGCCGACTGAAAGAATAATTAAATGCGTCACGTGAACAGGTGCTACTCAAAAAGCACGTACGAATGTTGGAGAAGACTTTCTCAACAAGTATCGTCGTGGTAGTTTTGTTCAACTTTCGCGTATTCAGTCTCGAAAAGTCGACGGACGTCTGCCTTCTTGGCGGCGTCTTTGGTCACGTAAGTCGGATATTTTCGTGAACACGTTTGAAGATGTCGCCCCTGTTCTTTCAAGGCTCTCTCAGTCTTCATTAAGACTTTTCGATACATCCAGCTTCTTTCAAACTGGCCTAAAACTCTTTCAAAATTTCTTCGAATTTGGTTTAAATGTTTTAAGATTATGCAAGACTGGAATAGTATTCTTCTATATTGATTAGAACCCTAAGGGCAAATAGTGAACCTGTGGAGGCAGTGGCGTACGCAGGATTCAGTCAAGGTAGGTGTCTAAGAGAAATTAAAGGGAATTTGTGGAGAGAAAAAGGAGGGTCGTCCGCCTCCGGAAAATTTTTTTTGAATTTTTTCTCCCAAAAATGAATTTTTAAGCGTTTTATACACCTTTTCTGTACCACACGTTGTTGGAAATTTTGAGTTATAGTAAGACTCATACTTAGTGACAACGGTTATGCTTGTTATAAGTACTTAAGAATGAGTACAAAAGATTTTAGAATTGAAACAATATAGTCAATGTCTGAAGAACAAATAGGTATTAATAACTTCCATAAGAAAAACAGGTTTCCTCGTAATCTTGATGTACCTATTTTTTTCTTCTCGTTTTTCATTTTTTCCCTGTTTGTCTTTTTTCTTTCTTTTTCCTTCTCCTTTTTTTTTTGATCGAAGGAGGTGTCCAGACATCCAAAACACCCCCCGTGCGTACGCCACTGTGTGGAGGATGTCTCATGGGGATTTACAAGTATCAAAATAATACTGAAAATTTTTCTTTCCCTCGTATGATTTTCCAGCTTTTTAGGGGATCTTTTCGTGGATTTAGGGGACAGATATTGAGTTATAATTGACATTCTGCATCAAATATCATATCACACAGTACATAGCATAGCATGGTTTTAGGGAAACCCTAATGGGTACAGTGTGTTGACTGACTTCTGAATCATTCAATAATACGCTAGAGCTGATTCTGATTAGTGCTTTCAGCAACGTTTCCCCGTTAGTGGAATGGTCTTCGTCAAACCGAGGATCCTATCATCTCAAGAACAAAATCGCGGTGTGTTGCTGAATCGCTTGATCGGCATGGAGCTCAAGCCTCCCTTCGATTATTGATCGACCACCACCAACATGTTCAACCCTGCCGACTGCACTAATCCGAATCAGCTCTAGTGAACTAAAATGATTTAGAAGTCAGTAAACACCATGTACCCATTAGAGATTCCTTGGAACAACACTTTGCTACCATGTGAAATAATCAATTTTGGCAGAATATCAATTATAACTCAATATTCATAACTGATGCAGTTATAGAAGATTTTGATTAAAGATTAAAAATTGATTCAACTTTAACCTTTAATCATAATCTGTCATAATTGCGTGAGTTATGAATATTGAGAGATGATTGATACTCTGCGACGGTTGATTGCTTGCGGGCAAAGCCTCCCAAAGCCTTCCCCTTAATTCGCGAGAATAATTACATCTCAGTAAGTTACTAGGATAACCAACTGTTTGTGTTTCCGCAAACATATTTGCTTTTTTTCATGCGACATTTGCTATTTGTTCGTGTTTACTAATAATTCCTAATTTTTAGCGGATTTCTATCTCCCCAATCTGTCATTTAAATTGTAGAAATTTTATTCTACGTCGATCATCAATTTCAAGAATATTATTCGAACCCTTAGTTATTTTTTCTAGTTAACATTCAGTGTTTGGTAAACTAGATTCGATTGTCATCGAACATCAAGCTCCCAGCGTACAGCAAACCAGAAATAGTACAGGCGATATCTGCACAAAAAAGGTGAATAGAAACATTTTGGGGGCCAAAAGCGGATTTTGTTGAAAATGTCAGCTAGTATCAAAACACGTATAAAAATCCTGCCCCCAAAAAGCTGTGCTAACTTTTCTGTGGTACGTTCTAGCCCCCCCCCCCCATCAGTTTCTTACGAATATTTCAAAAAGTTTAAGTTCTAGAAAAAAATTTTCCAGGCAAAAAATATTTCTCGCAAAATTTCCTCTAAAATGATGTATTTGATGTTGAGTGTAGGCTACATAGTTAGCCTAAAAATGTTCTTGAAAGTAGTCACATTTTCAACTTTTCATAAAAGCGAACAGATTTCCGCGAATATTTCGAAATTATCAACTCCTACAAGAAAGTGTACGATTAAAAAAGAGATTTCTCGTGAAATGTACCGCGACAAGAAATAATTTTAACTCTCACCAAGAAGCATAATAGCTGTTGTGAGTAAAACATGGGGTAACGTATAGAAATGATAATCTCAATGCACCTGCGTACCAAATCCTGGAAAATGTACGTACAGTTATTTATTTTCAATGTAGTCCGCTCTCCAAAAAATTTGCATTGTAATCTTTGCGGTGGGAAGACTAATCCTACTCTAATCATAAGTTTGTGAAGATCTTCTGTCCATTCCAAGTTCTGTACAGAAACTATGTTCTAATTATGTTTATTACGCGTAATACACTTGCCCCACCAAGTAAGTTCGGCATGGGGAACCCTCAAAACAGGGGAGAAAAAAGTACACAAGAGCTATTATGATTCTTGGTGAGGATTAAAATTATTTTTATCATACACTTTCTTATAGGAGTCGATAATTTCAAAAATATTCGCGAAAATCTGTTTGGTTTTAAGAAAAGTTGAAAATGTGGCTACTTTCAAGGGCATTTTTAGGCTAACTATGCAGCCTATACTCAACTTCAAATATTTTACGGGAAATACTTTTTGACTGAAGAATTTTTTTCTAGGACTTCAACTTTTTGAAATATTCGCAAGAAACTGATTTTGGGGGGCTAAAACGTGCCACAGAAAAGTTCGCACAGCTTTTTGGAGGTGGAATTTTTGATATGTTGTTTCTGACACCTAGCCTGACATTTTTCAACAAAATCCGCTTTTGGCCCCCAAAATGTTTCTATTTCTCGTTTATCGCCTGTACTGAAATGTTAGTGGTGCTAAGAAATCAACAGACCGATGCGAAACGACAGAACATACTGCACCTTATCACTTTATCTTTATCATTCAGTTCATTCTGAAAAGTGATTTTCAGATTGACAGTCAAAGCATCAAAAACTGTTTCTATTCTTAATCTATTCTAGTTTTGAGCCAAAAATATCATTAGAAACAAAATGCCAAAAGGAAGCTCAATTTAAAGAAGAAGAAGAAGAAGAAGAAGAAGAAGAAGAAAGTGATAATTTTTTAAAAGCAAAAGTGAATTTTCCTTCAATTCCCGAAGAACGAATATAAAGGCAATTAGAAGAAAAAAGAAAAAAAAAAGGAAGTACAATAAATTATTGCAAGGAGCGAGCGAAGCGAATTCCGAGTTTCTATATAAAGATTTGCGTCTCCATTATAAAATTTGCGTTTTTTTGAGAAGTTTGCATTTCTGAAAAAAATCAGTTGATAACCCTAAGTAAGACTCAACGAGACTCGTTACATCTAATTAAAGTGCTGTAAGATTGTTCTAGATTTGTTTAAATTATTTTACGACACGTTCAGTAAGTTAGGCTGAAAAATATGAAGTCCGAATTGGAAAACACAAATGTCAATAAACAGGAAATAACGGGCATTGAATCAATACAAATACCCATGTTTCATTATTTTATTTATTCTATCAAGTTTGGTGCATTCTACTGAACCTTAAATTATTCAAAACTATCATATTTTTTACAAAATTTGAATTTTGATTTTATTTTTATAAAATTTGCATTTTGATTTTGAAAACGGGATAGGGGGAAATGAAGATGTTGCAGTGAGCAATAACAAGCATAGTTTGTTTTACTTTTTACATCAAGTTTTAAGTCAATATCGGACACTCAAATTTCTAAAAATCGTGGTATTTTATAACGAAAATTGAGTACTCCTGTACTAATAAATAAATAAAATAAAATAAAGTGAATGTTATACTCGAAAATACGTGTCTTTTCCGTGTTTTAAAACCAGAACTTGGGATGTTAGAGAAATTTAGTATCTCTGGAAAAATTTAGGATCCGGTAGAAAGCTCAAGACTTGATCGCGAAAAATATGATAAAATACGGGAATTTTCACTTAATATAATGCTTGTCTTTTCCTCCTTATTGCGTTTTCAGATCTAACATTTTCAAACGTAGTATAGTATCTATAAAAACGGTCCACTCTAATATCCAGCTTACTCAAAATTGCCTGAAACGTTTCAAGATTCCTTCAAATTGGTTTAAAATGCTGTTAGTCTTCTATCGTTTATGCTTCCAGTTTTTTTCAACAGAGGCATAGAAACAAGGAGGGGTACAGAACATCATTATTTGTACCCCAACATCATTATTTGTACCCCACCCCCAGAAATTGAGGGGATTTAAAAATTATTCAGCAGGTTGGAAAAAGATCCCTTGAGAAATTTCGGAGACAAAATGTACGAACTTTTTGGTGATTTACAAAAATTTTTCCAAGATTTCTTGCTAGGTAACTCCATTTTTGAAAAATAATAGAAACTTGTTTTTTTGGCTTGTCGATTGAGATGTTAAAATTTTTACTACCTTGAAAAAAAAAAAAGTTTAATTTAATTGATTTCTCCAAAAAACTTTTCTAAAACACTCTACGATACATTCAGCTGGTTCAACTTTATCCAAGACTGCCTGAAACGATTCAAGACTCGTTCAAACTTGCGTAATATGCTTTCAATCTTCTGTACTCATTTAAAACTCTTCCACACACTTTCAGCCTCCTCCTAACTATTTTGAGGTTCTTAAGGACTTTTCTTTTTGTTAGGGTGTATGACGATGCACGCGTCCTAAATCGAACTTGGCGACACTACGTCTCAAGCACTGGAATCCACCTTTTGGGGTGTCGCGTCATAGACCTGATAGCACTTTAGAACTTTTACACACTTCTTTACAATGCTTATTGACTAGGTCAGACTAGGATAGGACTCCTATACGTGATCAGAAATGAATGAGACTCGTTTGGTCCTCTGAAGACAGCAGTGGTTGGACAAAGGACAAACCTAAAATGCCACTGATGGGCCATTCATCCGAAACAGACAATATTTTTATTACAAGCAAATTTTGAACCTCAACATTCAATTTTTTGGGGAGGAGGGTGTTTTGGGTTACACAATAACATCCGAAACAAATTCCATCAATCTAATTCAACAGACAGGAGAATCAGCATATTTTAAATGGAAAAGCATAGGGAGTGGTCTATCGTACCATCTTGTCTCAATACCTTGTTATATTATTTAAAATTTTTGTTTCAAGCAGTTTTTTCCCAATAATACTTGGTGGAGCGCATGACGATTCACGCATGCCAAATTGGCTCCTCAGACACCGCACCCCCAGCCCCGGAAAACTACCCTTTCGGGTATCGCATCAGTGACCAGAGGGATATTTACCTAATAAAGTGGCATTAGTACTTAGAAAAGTTGGACGTTTATGTTTAGAAGTTCAGTTTGCTGTCAGTGACTTCACATTTTCAGAAAAGGATGGGAGTAAAATTTTGTTACCAGGGTTTTCAGTCCATTGTCGTGATCAATCTTTAACTGGCGCAAAGCGGGTGCAAAAATATGTTTATATATTTCTCAGCGCAACATATGGTAATATGTACTAGTACAGTTTTGACACCTGAACATGATCCAGGTGCCAGATCGTAATCATTGGCGCATGTGATAGCACTATTTTCAAAAATTTCCTGGAAAAGGAAATTCTTGAAGCTGTTTTGTCCATAGTCTTGGATATCGGTGCTTTCGACAAGGACAAGAAGCTTATTGCGCGGACAAAAATCGTACCCTTTCTAAATTTTGATGCTCCTGACCTACACTATTATATAAACTTAGTATTTTAAGAAAAAAATTCTAACAAAGAAAGGAATGCCACATTAATATCCTCAGTTTCTGGAGGATGACTCCCGTATGAGGTATTTTTACATTTAATTAAAATTTTCGTGGTGATATGACCGTAAGTTTGTGATCTATGGCTCATTAAATGCGAACTTACTGTCAAGAATGTACGGATGAGAACTAAATTCCATTCCAACACGTGTTTATTTGAGACGAGTAAGATGGCTAAGATGTGCATGTTAAGTTCGATAAAATGGCTTGATCGATGTTCAATACAAATATCTTGATGGACCTTTTAAAAAGCTCATACTCTTTGAAAAATCCAGTCATCTGTATACATTGTAATACTTTTTGAATACAACAGTAATACTCCTACTTCATGAACATTTCGATGTATTTTAGTCCAGATGTATGAACATTTTCATAAGTCATCTTACTCACTCCTCCTTCAGTTTCCTTACTCATCGTTAATTTTTTTTTATAATACGAAAAATAAATGATGGAATATGATGCACTATATTCGAGTATCTGTGATAGAAATTTCAGCTTCTTATATTTTTTTGTTTCCAAGGTGTGTTTTTTTTTAGAAGCTGGGAATTTTTGCTGAATTTACCTTTAAAATGGCCGGAATCATACGAACGAGTGTCTATCTGGTTAACTTATCTGTTTGACTGTCTGCCTGCTTGTCAACGTGTCTTTCTGTCTATCTACCGACCTACGAAGGAATTGGTTAGACTCGAGCCAGACCTTAAGATATCTTGCGAAGCTGCGTCAAGCCAAGCCACTGCAGCATTTCAGGTATTCGAATATCCCCCCTTCCTCCAAGAAGGGTCGCTTCGTCCTGAACACGCATTCCACAGGCACGATGGCACCTCCATTCCACACTTTCAAACGTCTAAATTTTGAAACCAAAACCGGCTTAATTTACTTTCTTGATCTCGCGAAAACATCCTTCGTCGAAACGCTACCCCGGTAATTATCTTCATCAGTGGCAAAAACACTTCACCGAAACAAGAAAGAGAAGAAACTGCAGCTGGAAACTGATTCCGCGGATATCAATAAAATATACACAACATGCTTAATTACACCGTGCGACGTTTGAATCAAGATTGAGAAATCCGAGTAGGTATCTCCGCGAACGCGAACAATCAACCCCCTGTCCCCCTTTTCCCCTCAACACACACACATACACAACCCAGGTCGCGATAGAATAATTTACCCATTATTTTCGTTTTAATATTTAAACAGAAGGTATCTCTTATCAAAGGGTTCCGTCTATTATTAATTACGGGCTAGAAGGGATTAAAACAAAAAAAAAGTACTAGGCTAAATACCGACCAGCTCGGTCGTAAACAAGTTTATTTAGCGTTTATCGGTTGTGATATGAAGTCGTGGTCATCATTACCTGTGCAGTTTGTGGACCTGGTGTCAGTATCAGTATTTTAACGTGATTTGTTTAACGATATTTCATTTGCGTACGTCATCGTTTGTATTTTCCTGGAGGTAAGATTTGATCATGTTTTCGAGTGCTGATCTTTACATCCGAGAATAGGGTCATAGTGTCATCCCCTTTCTCGAAAACTAGCGGGCTGTGGAAAGGAAATCTGGTTCCCGAGCAAACGCTCAAAAAGTAAGAAGAAAGAAAGCTTCTGTCTCTCTGCATAATAAAAACCTGATCCCCCCCCCCCCAATGGAAAAATCACGACATAGTTTTACGTCAAAGCCAGAATATATCTGCGATTTAAAAAAAATTCTCATTATGTCAGATTCTGAGATTATATCGTTATTGATTAGACTTATTATGACTTTGTTTGTTTTTGTGGCATATCTTTCTCTTCATCATGTCCTGTTATGCCTCATAATGCCTTCATTATATCTCATGTCTTCAGTATGTCTTGAGCTTAATCAGTTGAGGACAGAAACATAATATGAAACATCTGATGATATACCTGACTTCCCCCCCCCCATCCCTTTCTCATATACGCATTAATCTTTCGTATTGTCTTAAGGGGGGGGGGGAGTTACATAAAAAGTAAAACAGAGATCCATATAAGACCTAGACACAGAACAAAACATGACATACAAGACATAAAGACGTAAGGCACAAAACATAACGGCATTACTGAACATAACTAGACATAAGATAATGAGATCATTATCATTAGGCTATTATTAGAATCCCCCTGATCATAAACTTCCATGTAATTGGACAGGTGCTTTGATTATAAATTTTCATGGGAATTGAAATGGGTACGGAAGAAAAAAGTAAACCCAAAAATACAGGAACAGAAATGTTACTTAAAAAATAATAAAAAATGAAAACACCCAATTATTGAGAAGACAATAAGAAAATGAATGGCTGGATTCACAGGTTTATTTCCCTAGTTTGAAGTCCTGATTTTCATTAAACAGAAAACAAAATAATAAAAATTAAAAATTACATTAAAAAAAAGACTAAATGATCAAATTAATGATGAATGAGAAAACGAGAAGAGAAAGGTAACAATGGAAAATACCGAAAAAATAGATGCAATCAAGGTTGGCAATGATTTAATAAATAAAAAAGAAAATAAAAGCAGAAAGATAGTTAAAGAGGAAAAAATATCAAAAAAGACAAACAGGGATGAGAGAGGAAAAAAGAAACAGGAAATGAAAAAGAGAAAGAGAAAACCAGAACAAAAAGCAGCTGAGTGTCGACAGGTTAAAAAGAAACAGATAAAAGGGGAAACGCAAGCAAATAACACAAAACTGGAAATGACACGGTAAGGCAAAAATAAAATACAATAACAGAAAATAACAAACAAAAGAAAAATGAACATTTTTTACAGAAAAAGGGAAAACAAACTAAAGATTTCCACAAGATCCTAAATCATTATGGAACCTGGTTATGTCCTGGCCGTTATAAATAAGTTACCCGAACGAACCTAAACTGATTCCGAATTACTTGTTAGAGTCAAAATGCATTCAAACACGAGTTTGACTGGATTTAAGCAGAGCTTATAAATGAACAGACAGAAAGCAAGGGGCTGGAAGAGACAGAAATATCAGAAAACAAAAGAAAATTCAGAAAAAGGCAGACAGAGAAAGAATGTGTACAAAATTTGAAAAATATTGAATGATTTGGAAGAAATAAAAGTACATTCTCAGTTCTGCACATGCGATACATTTTTTTCTGTAGAAAAAAAAAAGTGATTTTGACAAATCTTTGCACGCTGTGACAAAAACCATCTACGGATTACTTTTTCGCATAATTTTCTTATAATTAAAACATTGTGCTCTATACCACTTGAAAAATCATGTTTTTCAGGAGCGTGTAAGAAAACAGAAAAAAAAAGAATCTTGTATGTTTCAGCTAAGAATTATTCCGAAGGGCCTCTCTTTATCAACTCTAAGTCTCCTCAACCCCTCAAAGTATGTGTGAAAATCTTATTCTATTGGTCTCGTACACATTCATCAATACACTCAGTTTGAATTAACTGATAATTATATGAGGAGTGCTTCTTCAAGAAGCAGTAAATCCATACTTCTAAATTTTTCAGGGAGCACAAAAAACTGTTTTAATACCTCAGTTTTAATTTTAGCTGCTCGAATTTCTTGCCAAATCTACCCTTAACTTAATGAGCACGATTGAGAAATTTCATTTTCAAATCTAAAAATCATGTAATAACAGAAGGAGTAGAAAGAATATAATTATTATGGAAGAAAGAATTAACAAAAGTAACTCATTAACAAAAAGAAACTCATTGATAGATGCGCAAAGAAAGACCTGAAATAAAAAAATTATAAGATGACCTCCCAATTATGGATGAAAAATTTCAAAACAACGTCACCAGGAAATATTGAACTGGAGAGGTGAAAAAATGTGGTGTAAAGGTCCTAGTACAACATATTTCACGTTGGCTCATTTCCAGTGAAAACTGAAATTTTACTGAATTTTCTACGCAAGTATTTTTTATCCGGAATCAGGTAACTGAGGTATTGTAATTCAGGTCACAAAAATTTGGATTTGCGAATGGTCACATATGTTTCTGTAAATATCATACGACTCAACTCAAAATTCCCAAGAATCAAAGCAAAGAAAAAAAAACTTTTGACCTATTGGATTTTTCCAACTGATTCAACTTAAAATCCCCACGTATCAAAGCAAAAAAAAAAAATTTTAACTTGTTGGATTTTTTCAACTCGCCTGACTGAAATGGTAACTTTTCCCAACTGCTAAGTAAAAGTTCCTGGGGGGAGTGTAAGTTTCCCCCTACCCCCAAATTGGTACGTCCCTGCTTTCAGATTCCAAAATAGATAATTTTTATGTTCACGTGAAATTTGATGTCACTTACCCCAATTACAGATGTGATACAAAATGGCGCTATTCAACCAATATGGGTATAAGTTTGGTAAATTTGTATTAGTGATAATACAAACACAATTTTTTTAGCTTTTCGGTGCATGTTTTCTCTTAAACTCTTGCTCGGAAAATCATTCAATGTTGACTCCAATGCTTTCCATATTTTTCCCTAATTTTATTTGTTTAAATATCCCAGATATTGACGTATCTCATATTACGAACGTACCCCATAATAGGCGTACATCCTCTACTGTGCTAATATGGTTCAACGAAATCCGAAGTATAGTAAATAATGCATACTGCAGCTATTATAGCTTATTATCATTCTACTAGGTTATGTTGGACCATGAAAGATGATTATTCACTAGGCTGGATCGTCATACATAGGCCAAGAAAATTTTTCGAATTTTCAAGCGCGATCTAATTAAAAAGTTGCTTTAGTTAAAAAAAATTTTTTTTTCAATTTGTGGGCTGAAAATTGAATGTGACGCAGCGCCTTTAAAATACAAGTTATGCAAAATTTTTACATAATCTTTGTAATAGTATTCAGTGCGGACTTTAAATTACTTCATATAGAAAGTTTGTCTATCTGTAAAATGGAAGGCGCTAAAGCACTTACAATACTTTGTTGCTTCATATGTGTAGCACCTTCAGTAGGGTTTAGCGACAGAATATTGTGTCTCAGCGCCTTCAATTTCACAGATAGGTAAAATTTGAATATGACCTTTTCTGTTACTCTTAATTAGTAAAACTAGAAAGGCTATTTGCAAATTTGGTCCATCTCGCATATTGAAGGCGCTAGACCATTGAATAGAAGTACTGGTAAAAATCAAAACTTTGAAAGAAAAGAGGTATAGGGTGAAGAAATATAACATAAATATGAACATCATATTGAAATTACTTAAACATATTTTAAATTCGAAAAAAAAACAATAAGGCTAAATGTCCCGAAAAATCTTTATTTTTACGTGAATTCCGAACTATTTTTCCTATTAAATCAGTAAAATTGAACATGTTTTATTTTAAATTAAAAAAAGAAAGCTAAATTATTGTGAAAAAAATTTTTCAACTTGAATTCTGAAAGATTTTTCCTGTTTTAATTTTTTTTTAAAATTATTATCGAGCCACGAAGCTACACTCTCGGGCTGTGGGCTCGGCGATTGTCTATATGTCGCACATGAGGTATCTAGCAGCGGGGAGGATATGACACTACAATAGAATCCAATCGGAGATTGTGCAGTGAGATGGTCAATGAGCAGAACCCTAATACGTATTAAATAGCTAAATAATAGGAAAAATTTGATTAAAAATTAGAAAATTTAGGCCGTGGGCCCCCAAAAGAAGTCCAAACCCGGACAAAAGTCACCAGCCGCCTCCTCTCGTCAGACCTGACAACTGGATACTGAAATCATTCTAGCACTCCGCCTTGTAACCGGTTATAGGAACCAATTTTCTCCACCCGGAACTTCGAGTTTTCAAGACGCAGAATGTATACGTCATCCATTTTCCACGGTCTGTCTACATAATTGACAATTCATGCTCGAACGAAATACGAGCGCGGTATTTTAATAATATTTCCAAAAGGGTCGAAAATAATATTAAACATTTAACGTCGAAGCTCGGCAAACGCCGGATCGAACGAGAGAAATTCGAAAACGCCAATTATCATTTTCAATAAAAATTAACACGCCATTGAAAAGCAATTGAAAATAAAAACCGGCGAGTATTTTTCGAGAAAACGTCGTCGTTATCAGCGTCGTCTTTTCGTCTCCGTCGTCTCGCTCGAATGGCTGCTCGAGCCGCGAAATATACGAAATAGCGAGAAAAGAAAAAGAAAAAGCGAGAGAGAAAAAAAAATAATAAAACGAAACTCTTAAAGGCGCAAAAATAAATGATTTTTCAGCGCTGAGACGAATGGAGAGCGACGGCGCACGGGGAGGAGGGCAATCGTACTGGTCGCCATATCGTACTGCGGATGAATAATCACTCTATTCCCTCCCGCCCTCCTCCCACAACGGTGGCGGCGCGAGAAGGGTCGGTAAAAGAAAAGAAAAGAAAATATTAAGGGTGAAAATGCGAAATGAGGGTGGCCTGGTGATAGTAATGGCCAACGATAGACCGGCACGGGGTGGCAACCTATGGCTGGCGGGGGGGTTACCGAAAAGAAAGATTAAATTTTTAGCAACCCTCTTTTTCAGACAGATCTTCCATTAAAAAGAGAGAAAAATAAAACATCGCCTTTAGTTCCATTTTCTTTTCCCTTTTTTAATGTTTATCGGTTTGAAGGAAAGGCGAGGGACGCGTAAAGAAAAAGAAACACCGGGGAAATTTTGATTTTTATTGATTTATTTGAAAAAGACGGTTGGCGAAGTTTTCGCCGTTGTGCGAAGAAAAATGAAATGGAAAAACTCGCGTACTTCTCTCTTTCTCGGTTCTTTCTTCTTTGCCCCCCTCCCTTTTGGCTCGCCTCGCTCGCCCTACAAAAGTAACACTCGCCGGCTGTCAATTAAAATGAAAATTCGAACCCGCCGTTAGATGCGTAGGTAGTAGGTACATTTCGACGTTCGAAAACTATGTAAACCGTAACTGCCTTTTAATATTCGATTTATTATAGAAGGCGAGAAAAATGAACGAATAGAAAAAGCGAAATTAATCTTACGAAGTTGTCACTGGCTATGAAGATTTGTGAGTTAATTGCAATGAAGGAAATCGAAAACGAAGGCGGACTGTGAAAATATACCAGACTCGAGATATAGGAATCGGGCTGTAGCCAGAGTTGAATTTAAGGTTGGGCAGCGATGGTTACAGGGAGAGCAGAAGTAAAAATTTTACTTGATTTGGTCTGGTCAATCGATGTTCGTCGTACTTGACCTTGGCGTGTGAGTGAGTGAGGTAGTACTCAAGTGTCGAGAAAGGGTGGTGGGTAAATAAAAGCAAAACATTTATTAATTCACGTTTACACTATTTCAGTGGCGTCGCTGGAAATTTTTTTTTTTTTTTGGGGGGGGGGTAATTTTTTCAGTAGTGTTGACCTACATTCATCAGCGTTGTGGATTTTTTTAGGGGAGGGGTGTAGTGTGTAATATTAAAGTGTCTAACAGTCTTTTAAAGCATTTATTTTCAGTCATGGTCATTTAAAAATTTAAGAATCAGCAAATCATACCTTGAAAGAGAAAACAATGAATTTAGAATTGGAAAATTCTATTATAATGACCAGAGCTGCAATTTTTATGCAAATGCAAGTTTTATCTATGGCGTATAGGTATAAGTTTCAAAAGACTTTCACGAATCACAGAATTCTGAGTCAAATGAGCAGCACTTCATCCTGCATATTTCGCATATTTTGGCATTCACCGCATATTTTGCACCAATTCTGCTTATTTTTCAATTTTTTCCCCCAAAAAATTATTTTTTTAGTGTTGAGAATGATGTTCGACTCCAACAAAATTGAGAAGACTTAATGGTTAATGAATCAGTAGAAAAGCTTTTAGAAAAATATGTTCTTTTTGCACGCAAGATAACCTTTCACTTGCCCGCATCACATTCATCAATCATCAAGAAATTATGAATAGGTGCATTATCTCCTGGGTGCATCTCCTATTAAAAGAAGATTGGTCTCTTAAGGAGAAACTTTACTGGATCATTTTAAAATATGATAAAAATTGTCTCAGTGTATCCAAGTTTCCAACATTCTAATTCGTATAACAAACTGGACCTGTAACGAAGAAGGGCTAGAAAGGCAGTGAAGGTAGTGCTTTCAAATCGTTTTGTTTACTTCAAGTGAAATTTTCTACTAATACCAAAGAAATTACGAGGGAAAGAGCCTGTACATTATTCTTGTTTAGTATAATATATTCAGGTGTAAATTCTAATTCAAAAATTATCTTTAGTGGTATCGCAAAATGAAAGGTTTTAAGGGCGCTCAATTCATTTTAGTCGTCCGACATTTCTTTTAACAGCCCTTTAAAAAAAACAAAAAAACTTGCCATCTTTTTTGCGCATAAGAAGCTCTCAACAAAAGCAAAATTGTCATATTTTTAGAAGGAGCCCAACCAGCATCATGAAATTTTTTTACACACAAAGGGTCCTCACAAAACAGTTCATTTTCGAGTGTGTGTGTGGGGGGGCGGATGGTGGGGCTTATTAAAATAAGTGCGACCTTATTTTACCCGTAAAATTGTGAGCCCTATAGTACGTGTGCTAACCGGACCTTCCACCTTCAAACTGCAATTGGATAGAGAAACATATGAGTCTAAGAATTAGTTGTTTTTTTTTTCGAAATTCGGGTTTCAAGGATTAAATTTTTGTACTCTCCACATGGGTTTCAAATATTGAAATTATTGAAAATTAGGAACAAATAGAGCTGGAAAGGATGCAGCGAGGGCAAAAAAGATGTAGAAAGTTAGGGTGGCCAGTTTTTTTCCAAGAAATGATTCCCTAACTTTTCCCTGACTTTTCCAGATTTTTTCATTTTCCCACTTTTTCGTAACAAATGAATTATTTAAAAAAATGTTCAATTGAGTCTGACAGAGAAAATTGTGCAATACTTATTTTCTTTAAAATTCCCTGACTATTTCGATTATCTTTCAAAATTTCCTGACTTTCCGTGACTTCTCCCCATGTGCTCACACTCCCTGACTTTTCCCGGTTTCCTCCTGAAAGTGGATTCAGTAACCCTTAAACTTCCGATTCCAAAAAAAATTAACTTTTAGACGTTTACATTAAAATTCCCGCTGCTAGAGAATTTAAAATTCTGAAAATCAATGTAAGTTCCCTTTGAAATGTGAACCCCCTAAGAAACGGAATCTTTGACCAATGTTCCAAACTTTGGACAACATTAGACACTTTTTTATTACATAAAACCCATTTGGTAGAAAAGGAGAGTATTACAACTGAAAACATATGTAGACGCTTTTCACGGTAAGTGAATAAAGGCCAGCCTGATATTGGCACATCACAATTTCTGAGTTTCTTAGAGCTGGAAAGATTTTCAAAGGTAGATCGAAGATCTTAGAAGTGAAAACTTGCAAGCAAAAAGTAAATCATCGGATCCTTTGCGAAACTATAGAGGAAGAGGGCTCATGCAGGCTACTCAGTATTCACAATATATGTTAATCTCAACTGAGTGAACATTACAAATTATATTTCCCCCTTTTTTTCATCTCGAGGAAGGAGAAGTAATCACCCATTCTTCTTCACAATCAATTATAACTCCTAATTCTCTGTTACACCTTTAAAAATTCTTTCTGACTGGTGCATAGGCGCCGACTTGGCACTTTTTTTTTGATGGATAGAGAAATATGACCCCAAGAAATTATTTTGTTTTTTCGAGCCCAATTTTTCAAGGATTAAAATGTTTTGTACAACATCATGGGTTCAAATTTTGAAATTATTGAAAAATAAAAAAAAAAACAGGGTCGATGATTATGCCACTCCCAATATTTCATAAGTCGGTCTCGAATAATAGATTCAAGAAAACCGTCCATAATTTCCCCTTATGATTTTGTAACATTATGGACTCCTCATAGTTCTACTTATCACAGCACATCTAAGTTCTCTATAATTTTTCAAATTTAACCTTTTTCCCATAATCCATCTTTATACACAAGATTATTCAAACTCGCTTCAATAATTATTTTTTCCTTTCTCGATAGTCTATTTCTCAAAATAAGCAAAAATTAATGAAATTTTTCAGTTCGACGCGTATAATATTTTTACGGTGCACGTTTTAACACTCACTTAGGAACTATTGAAAAGTTTGTTTCAATCGATGTGTCTCCTCTCCGTTCTAACGGAAAATGCTCAAAAGTTGGAACAAGTTAGCTGCTCGTCTAATTAATAGTGCGAAAAACAATTAGCGTAGAGGGAGTTCGAAAATTAAATTTCAATATATTATTTATTTCGCGCGGAAAATACCCCATTTTTCTCGACTTCTCAAGGTGTTTTCATCGTTCGTGTTTGAATCTAAGTGGCATCTTCGCTCGAATAAAAATACGGAAATGAGTGAAAACTTTTGTTAGAAAGTGAAATTTAATGATGGGAGAAAGAGGTAGACAGCAGAACTGCTGATAAAGTGTACGAAATTTCAGTTCAAACATTAAAAAAAAGAGAGTGACTTCCAACCCTTCTTTAATATGGCTCTGCCCTTAATGACTTCAATTACACTGAATCACCCAACAGATACTGCTAATTTCAAGACCAGCTTCTTGAAACACAAGTGAAAGTAGAAGATCCAATAGGTACCTGGTGGTCAATTTTCTGGCCATATTTTGAGGAGTTGACACGCAAAATTAGATACGTAATTTGCACAAGTGTTAGTAAACTAGACAGTTTGCGATGATCTAAATACCTGAAGAGACAAACGAATGTAAGCCTGTTCGAAATGATGGCTTAAGAAAATATGTCCAATCACTTGTACCGTAACTTTTAATATATGCTTATGATTCTGAGCCGACCTATACACAAAAGACTAGAGAAATACGAAGCAATAGGTATTTCGTGTGTAGAAGGAATTTTTAATTTTCCGCTTAAAAAAATCTATATTAACCACAATTAGAAAAATTTAGAGATCAAGAAGCTGAAAATCGAAAAATCTTTTTTCTCATTTCCTCATTCAAGATCCCACCGTGGTCAAGGTCAACTAACAAATATTTTCGAAATCAACCATAGCAAGAAAATGAGACTCACGTTCCTAATTAAGAAAAGCATCCTTCCTAGAATATTTTCTAAGCAGTTACTCGATGTTACTTTCCTTTGAACCTTGGTGTTCCGGAAGTGAAAGCTGGAAATCGAATGTAAAAATGAGCCAATAGTTCGGTTTTTAACAGCAAGAACCCTGCATTTCGTGAACAAACGGATTCCTTCGACGTAAATGTTCAAGTGACTCTCATTTTCAATTCCACAGGTGGCGCATCGTGAAAATTTATTGGGGGAGGCAAAGAGTAGGCCAACAGGCCCGATTTTACCGACTTTTTTTAACATTCCTAAGTAAATTTTTTTTCGAGAACCATGAAGCTTATCTCAAAAATAGTTCAGGGCAAAAATGTTTCTCATAAAATCTTACATAAGAAGCAGTAAACCTTATTCTCAGTAGGTAACACCATACTGTCATAAAATGGCGTCGATTTCCCCATAAACATGTGTTTTTAGCGTTTCAAAGGTGTAATCATTAGATAAACAAAAAATGACATTTCAAGGTTTTCAAGCTTGCTAAATTTAAATGTTATGTTAACTATTACCCCTACCCTAAAAGTACCACAAGGAGATGTCACCCATTGAATTTGAAATGTTGTCTATTTAGTAGCATCAGTTACATCACATAAGAGGTTCAGTAGAATTAAGTTTCGATATTATCTCCAGTGTAATATGAAACCCTATAGCGCCACAGGGGCCATAACCTAGAAGATTGTTAATGAACAAAAACTATCTTAAGTGGTATAGCAATAAAGGTTTACGTGACCTCTGAAATAATTTTTGTTATTGTTTGCATAAATCCTACTTTTGTGATGCTAAAAATGGATCCATAACCTTATGCCCCTGAACTTCATTATGCTTCAATACTATAGGAAATTTAAAAAAACTCTTGAGATGAGAATTCTTAGATGAATTTCCGGTCTTGGTAGTTCATCTTTATTATGCTGTTTATTGAAGATAATTTTGGCATAGAATTCCAGGGACATGTTCCACCTTTTGAACAAAGTGCTAGTGAAAATTATTCCAAAAATGAAGACAGGAGAACCACTTTTCCGATTTAATAAAAATTGACGATCTGATGGGTCTAACTGCTGCCAGTACGAGTGTGTTTCAAAAGACGTAACTCCCCTTCAACCGGGTAAGCCATCCTGTTCATAGGTAGATGTATTTGCCTGCTTTTACATTCGAAGGGGCAAAAATAAGGACATTTGAAGAAGTTAAATACAGCATTCATGGAAATTTTTTTCATCAGTCTTGCTGGTAGACGAACCAGTGGATCTTAGGGTAATATTAACAGAAAACAGTTACAACAACTACTGAAAGGAAAAACCACTATGGGATCAATAAGGTGTTCACAAAATCGATTTTGGTTAAAAACTATGTAGGTACAAAATCTCAAATTTTTTCGATTCTCCGTGAAAATTGTCCTCTGGACCCAGCGACAATTTCACATAAATACTGTCCTCTAGACCTAGCGAATTTTTCGTGGTAAACAACCCTCCCCCCTTCATATCATTCAAAAATATTTGTTGATCTTAATCGTACCTATTCTATTTTTAGAGTTGAAAACTTTGATAAATGCAATTGGAATTTACTCCTTTAAAAAGTTATACAAAAAATTTTATTATAAAAGTTATTTTCCACAGCCATTTCTTAATATTAGTTGAAGATTTTGCTGGGAGCAAACGAAATGGCCAGAAAGCCTAGTCCCTGGCCTCACAATGTTTGACATCGAAAAATCATGATTTTCACATCTTTATTGTTTCTAACATTCTGGTTTAGTAGGAATTACCTCAGCTCTATAACCTAGACCTAGAGAGATCAGGAGGATGTATTTTCTGACAACTTTATTCACTCCTAGCGAAATTTCCTACTAATACCAGAAAAACTATCAGGGAGGGGAAGGTTTTACATTACTAAATAATTCTTTCAAGACGTACATCCCAGTTGAATTTATCAACATTTTCGAACTTGAGAATAAAAATAATTAGAGGTGAGACCAAGAAAACCAAACTGGAATTAACCTACCCTTTTAAAAATTATACCACAAAAGAATAATATAAAAGTTGTTTTCCTCAGCTAATTCTTAAAATTATCGGAAACGCGAAAAAACAGCTGGATCCAACGAACAATTTTTAGGAAAATTGAAAAAAAAAACTGAGAATTTGTGTATGTAGTTTTTAGCCAAAATTGATTTTGTGAACAACCTGTTGGTCTAGTAGTAATATTTTTTCCCAGTGGTGGCTCTACTGTT
This sequence comes from Acanthococcus lagerstroemiae, assembly GCA_031841125.1. NCBI lineage: Eukaryota > Metazoa > Arthropoda > Insecta > Hemiptera > Eriococcidae > Acanthococcus > Acanthococcus lagerstroemiae. The sequence continues at coordinate 36,803,626 of CM063107.1, forward strand.
TTATATAATTACCAAAATGTTCCACGGGCTGAGAAAAAAATTTTTCGATAATGCTGTACATAATTTCTTCAAATGCCCACACCATCCTTGCCCCTTCCAATGTACGAGCACACAAACATATGCACACACTGTCAGGGGTGTCAGGATGAGTAGCTCAATTGCCCAAATGAATGGAGATCATGTACTTTGGGACAGCTGAATAGTAATTCAAAAGCTTCTGAGATTTTACGTTTTCTGACGCTTCAGCGGTAAGGGTGACACAGAAAACAATAGAAAAATTATCCCCCCACCACCACCAAAAAAACACAAAGATTTAATATTACTGACGGAAGTTTTTTCTAGTCAGCATTTTCCGGGTTACTGCCCCTTGTGGTCCCCTTGTGGTGCCATGTGGGCATAGATTAGACTGAAAACAAAAACAAATTTAGTGGTTCAAAAAAAAATGTCAAAAAAAAAGATTTTTTGCTGATTAACAATTTTTGAGATTGCGAAGACCCCCCCCCCTCCCCCGATGCCACAAGATAGGCGTCACACTCAGAATAGTATTAAAAGAGAATGCAGCGGCCAAAGATACCTTATTCTGAAACCACTGAAGGTAACTTTTCTTGAGGAATATTTTTCCAGATTATGGCACCTTTTTTAGTATCGCAGAATTTGGGGTGGCACACGAAACAATATCAAAAACAAATCCAGCCCCCCTTCTAATTTCTACACCACTGAAGGTACAGTATTTGATAATAAACAATATTCGAGGTTATGGTGCCACAAGGAGAGATTCAACTCAAAAATATATAAAAAGGAATTCAGGGGCCCAGGAAACCCTCATTTGGATACTAGTTTATAAACTGATTAGGTAGAGCTTTTCGAAGTTATGACCCTCTGTATGGTGGTAGGTAAGGTGATACTTGAAAACCCCCAACATAACATTGATTTATCTACCTTATATAGAGTAGCTGCGGGCAAAAACGTGGACAAAATTCACATTTTCTCATATTTCTTGGACTTATACTCGTAGTTACCTTTTCTAATGAAAAGTGTACGTATGTGTAGCTTGGACCTTCCTCTTCACTTAGCACTAAAAATTAAAAAATTGCAATATACTATTGTAGCCACCTTAATGAATGAATCTGTTCACTAATTACCTCAGTGAAAGGGGCAAAAAAGGAACGTGTATTTTAAATGGCAAAATTCATACTGTTAAACTATTGAAGTAATAAATTTATCTATTTACAATTTTCATGGAGTGTCAAGTATCCTCGATGGTAAGTGTAATTCTGAAGAACTTATACCACTTTTTCCTTCTCAATCGTCATTTTGTCCTCTATTTGAGGAAAATGAAAACTGGGATGACTTGGAACACGCCTCATAAATAAGCAAGTTACTGGATTACTGCTAATTTTTAGACTTGAATACTAGGAGGCTTGAGGTTCTTTTCAAAATAAAAATGCGGGCTACTTCATGAAATTGAATTACTTAACACGTTCACCATTTGCTCCAAAACTGAATTAACAGGTGCACTATTTGCTCCAGAGTAGTTTCTTTTTTGCCCCCAAAGTATTTGGAACTTATTCAATTCCCAAATGATTATTTTTTACTTTCAATTACACAGGAAACATGCTGATAGTTGGTTTTATCGATTATGTAAAAACACTGGAAAATGAATGGGAAATCTTAGAAGAAATTACCCCCCCCCCCCCGCTCACAAAAAATAACTTTTTAAAGAGAAAAATGAATATTTTTTCATTGTAAATTCTCTTGAGAATTTTAATGGGAAAGGTATTCAACACTTTTCTCTTACTGTAGTAGTAGAAGGTCCAAGCAACACTGTAGCATCAAGATTTCCTTTTACGTGTACAAATCCAGAGAGATATAGCCGGTTCAAGTTTTGCCCCAGAAATTGGTGTCCACTTTTTGTCCCGAGTGACCTTATTTATGAGGTTAGCAATTAATAAAACACACGTTTATAATACTAAATAGGCTTTTTGTATGAAAAAAAATTTATAAAAGGTGGTCAGCGCAACCCCATTTTGTGACAATATATGGTTTTACATTCAGGGGATGGAGTATGGTACTTCCAATGTAAAATTTCACGAGAAACATTTTTAGAATGAAGACCTACCCCCAGGAAGACCAGTGAGCGTCAAGGCAGGCAGCACCCTCAGCATTCCCATAGATCAGGAAGAAAGAGATGTGTGTAATCTTGAATTTAGAGTCGGCGATGGCCGAAAGGGGAGGCTACCATATTTTTAACACCCTTGGATCCGCCGAAAGGGTCCTGTTTTTGGGATAGGTTCCATAGTTTTTGAGAGGAAAAAGTTGAAAGATTTAATCCCGCCCTCCCTCTCGACTCCACTATGAATTTTCTCGATGCCCTGCGCCTGGAATTGAAGAGGAATTGTCCACAGAACATTTGTACCAAAGAAATCTTTTTGTTCACCAAGTGCAGGGTTCGGGCATTTTTTGGCAATTAACGAACGGAATACAACTGAGTGATGGTTTTGACTCCCTTCCAAATATGAGGCAGGTGAAATAGATGAAAAACATTGACCAGATAAATACATTTCCTAATTTTCTATTTAAGGACCAGAATCTGGAGCAGTTCCTATAGTGAATGTTATGAACCACGTAATGAAACGATGTAACTCTACATGCTCTGGAACTTTGACAAAATAACTTCAATTCGTTCTAATCAAATCCTTCATTCACCCGTCGACATCTGGACGCAGAATTTAGGAAATTCGAGCACGTACTCGAAGCTCTCACAAACCGCAGCCTTCGATTCCTTTTTCTGCCGCAGCCATCGAAACCAGCGCCGATAAAATTACACGGTAACCGAAGAAATTACCAGACCCTCATTCGCGAGTCGGACGTTCCCGAGTGGAAGTCGGCGAAATGTAAATCAACCCTAATTTTCTTACATAGAAAATGCAAAAAACGCATAACACGATTGCGAGAGAAGAAAAATTGTCTCCCGCAGGAAGTCCGTTCCCTCGTCCCCCGCCTGATTCTTTTCTTTTAATTTTCTACTTAGGAACGACAGAAAAAAAAAGAAAAGAAAGAGAGACAGAGGGACTTCTCCGCGTACCTCGCTCCGAACCAAGTTTCCCCGTTATTGTTACCGCGCCCCGCCGGTCCCTCCGGAGGGCGAGGAAGCACCTCCGACTTAAACCTTCCGCCCTTGTCGCCGTTTTTAAACTGCATTAATTCCCACTAAATTAATACGACGAAAATCAGCGGTGACAGCCAAGAAAAACCGATAGTGACACGACCGCCGTCGAGCTACTCTTGGAGAAATAGGCACCCTAAAGACAAAAAAGTACCTTCAACTCTCCTTGCGCCAACTGCCGCATTAAAAACTCCCTCTCGTTTCATTATAAGGATAATATTCGAACTTCTTTTAAAAATACTCTAAATATCATCGGCATGGACCCTTCTATATAAAACGTTTAACGCTACTTCTTTAATCTCAAAAATGGTCTTAAAAGCTTCGACCGAGCTTTCAAAACCTACTATGGTATACTTTTTAATTTTAATTTATAATGGCTGAGACCTCTGTCCCAAACACCTTTGATTCGAATATTGCTTTCTCCGACATATTCGGAGCATCATCATTTCACAGACTCGCCTTCTAGGACAGCACATTTTTTCAAAGCAAGGAGTGATTCAGGAACTAACGAGATGACCACTTGGATTGGACTTGCCATCCGCAGAAATTTTCTCACTGATCATTCTAGTTCGAGGTGGACATTGAGAGGCACTAAAGGACTATGTCCCCCAGGAAATACATATTATCTTCTCTCTATATGTATATTTGAAAACTTATCTTCCCCTCCTCTCCATCTCCCCTCCGAAAATTCCAGCTGATAAGATATAGCCATATAATTGACTATTATCCCTTTATACATGTAAAGTGGTAACTTTAACAAATCGTAATCGATTGCAGTAAAATACTGAATCGATTCAAAAAGTCGAGAGTCCCGTAGGATTGCAATACAGCTGTCTGCTCTCGGAAGATAATCAAAATTATTCAATTCCGGCTTTTATCAGTTGGAGTGCGCTCGACCATCTGCGAGTATCACCGCGACAACCAACGATTAAGATATTCTGCAGAACGAATATCTTACATACATTAAAAAAATCTTCCCATCCTAACCAAGAAGAAGAAACGTTAGCTAATGCAATACAATGACATAATCAACCATTATGTCCTACCGTGTCTGATCATATTTTATTATTTCTGTATCATCTTATTACGTCTTATATTATGTCTTAATTATGTCGTATATGATGGCATTGTGCTCATTGCGAAGAACCCTAAGGAACTTGAAGTTATGGCAGAACAACTGAGAAGGAAAAGTAAAAAAATTAGACATTCCATAAATTATTCTAAAACGAAAATAATGACTAACATTGGTCAAGTCAAGGAACTCAAAATTGATAACAATAAAAATGAAATTATTTCGGAATACAAATATCTCAGTCAAACCATGAACAAAAATAAAAACGAACTTAAGAAAAGCGAACGCGTGGAAAGCCTTCTGAGCTCAGAAGGCAATTCTTAAGGGTAAAATGAAATTGAAATCAAAAATAAGAATTCTAGAGAGCTCGGTCTACCCCGTGTCCCCGTGTTGACGTATGGCACGCACACGTAGGCCTGCACTGTAAAACAAATCCAAGAAATCAGAGCGACTCGACATGCTATGTTGAGAAATATTTGGGCATACACATACGATTAAAATACAAGAAAAGCATTTCAAACATTCAAAGTCTAACAAAGAAAAAAAAACGGCATTATTAAAACATACTGTAGTCACGCAGGGTACAGCAGAGGTCAAGATCAACATGGATGGAATAAAATCGGGGGAGCGAGTCGAGGGGAGCACTACGGTTTTCGCTCAAGTATATACCCAGTAGGGGAGACCGGGGTAAGTTGTGTCAGTCTCCATGTCACCCGTGTAAAAGGCGCTTTTTGAATCTGATGACGTCATACTACTCTTTAGTGTACCAACACTTCATCCATACCTGATAGACCTCGCGATTATGGAACCGACTGATTTTTATAGTGGTCTGATATTTTGATAACACAAAATTTAGGAAAAAGCCACGTTTTATAAATAAAATCATGAGTGTGATATTTTGTACTGGTAAAAATCCAATACTGCGTGGTAAGTAGAATTTCTTCAGCTATCTTTGGGTGTATTGGAACCTAAGATTACATGTATCCTCCCCCTGCCCACCAAAAAATTGTACTTTCTAAACCCCCTCCATCCGGGGCAAGTTGTCCCGTTACAAAGATTATCAATTAATGCGAATTTTGTTACATATTTTTAGAAAATGGTACGAAAATACGTTCGTAAGACATTTTAGCACATTTTCCGCACGTTTTTAGTACAAGACTTATCCCATCATGTATGACAACTTACCCGGACATGGGGCAAGTTGTCACAAAAAAAAGTAGCCGCGCTTAAGAATATTTGGGGCCATAATATGAAGTATTTTTCTTTATACACCATATTGTAGCCAAGAATTATAGCTAGCCGAGGGTTGTAGCTACAATTTAAGCCTAATTTGAAGTTTTGCGGTCTAATAGTTCTTTCAGAACTTTGAAGTTTTTAAAAATAGTAGCAACTAACCCCGGTCTCCCCTAGTAAAAGCATATAAAATGCGCTAACATTAAAATCCAACTACGCAGGCCACGTGGTCAGGGAGTTAAAATTTAGACGGAATAAAATCGCTACCCTGTGGATTTCCGGAGACAGAAGGAGGAGGAGGCAATCTGTAAGAAGCCGGGCTGACGAGGTGGTTCGGGTGGCTGTTCAGGATGGATATCAACAGCCAAAAGCAGACGCAGGTGGGCGGACTTGATGGAATCTTACACCAAAAATGGGTGAATTGAGCGTGGAGCGGAGTAAAAATACCCATACTAACCATTCGAATAATTTGAACCATGTCAATCTTAGTCACACTGAGTTATAAAGCATAAAATGCATTTAAGAAAATAAAGAAAATGTCTTATTACGTTTTCCTCTCCCTGACGCCTTCTCTTGCCTCTCCCCTAAAACCCCTAGCTGATCAACATAATCAGCTGTTGCGGTCTTATTATCTTTTATTATGTAGTTATGTCTTAAATCATGTCTTATTATACCTGATTGATAACATTTATACTTCTCTCGATATTATATTCAAACAATAATATCCTCCTCTCCATCGCATCCTTTGTGAGAGAAAAAAAAGCCAGGCAGGTTACCCTAAAAAATTCAAAAAATTGCTGAGGCAGACTGGCTACCTTCTCTTTTCCTAAGACTAGGGATGTTAATCTCTACGTATTACTGGTGGTTGATCTCTACATGGAGGCAGAAATAAGATTTTTAAAATATTTAAAGTAAGTTATGTCTCATGTCTTACTGTTTTTTTTTTAGTACGCAGAAAAATATTGAACCCTCCCCCTTTCACCACCGAAAAAATTTCATCTGATAAGATATAACGACATAGTCCACCTTCATGTCTTATGATTATTGGTTATCAGCTCTTTAATGAGAACATAAAAATGAGAATCTTTTAAGAATAAAAAATTAAAATTCAATTTTTGCTACAAGTTTAGGGTATCTGTGTGGGTTCTGGAAACTGTCTCAAGCTCCAAGACCACACTGTTCTATAATAACTTTCCATCCGATGAAAGATCCCAGTATGAAAACGACAGAAAGTACCAAGTTGCAGATGATGAATTTCGAAGAAATGAAAATTCTTATTCAATTTCTTAGAAAGTCTTAAGAGGATTCTGACAATTATTTCACACTCTCATGACCCCACAAGTTCAAAATAACTTTCTACTTTGTAAAAAATCACCAGGTACGTACCAATAGGGGATAGGGCGCTACTTGCCCCCTCCCCTCTTAGGAAATTTTCACTCAGCAGTTGGGAAAATTTACCATTTTATTCAGGCTAGTTGGGAAAATCCAACAAATTCAAAAAAAAAAGTTTTTTCCCCCTTTTTGCTTTGATACTTTGGAATTGAATTAAGAAGTTGGGAAAACACATGTCAAAAGATTTTTTTCTTTTGTTTTGATACTCGGGCATATTCAACAGGTCAAAAGTTATTTTTATTTATTTAACTTGTTATATTTGGTCATTTTGATACTGGCAGTTTTGACAGGATAGAACGTTATTCTGGACCAGTCAGATTCTGGGAGTATGAGACCATTCCTAAAACCCACATTGACCCCACAGACCTGTAGCAAATTTAACGTTTAAATTTTCATGTCTTTCATGATTATCATTTGTCAATTTCTTTTTTTTTTTTTTTTTGGTGGTTTTGATACTGTGATTTTCAGGAACATTCCGAACAGTTTTTCCTGGGGAGGGGGGGGGGGATAAAAATTGTGAAAGTCTCAACTGACCTAACTCAGAATTCCCAAGTATCAAAGCAAAAAAAAAAAAACCTTTTTGGGTTTTCCCAACTTCTCAACTCTCAATTCCCAAGTATCAGAACAAAAAAAAACAAAACAATTTTCAACGTTGGATTTTCCAATTCGCCTGACTGAAATGGTAAATTTTCCCAACTGCTGAGTAAAAAATTCCTTGGGGGGAAGTTGCCCCCTTACCCCCCGCCCTATCAGTACGTCCCTGCTTACAAGAAGTGAAAATTAACGTTCAGTTTACAACAATTCTATGGGGGTCAGTTTGGGTTTTCAGATTGTTTCACACTCCTAAGAACTCATTGCTTTAGAACTGCAAAATATTTCTAATAATTGTGAAGTAATTTTTCAAAAACGAATACGTCCGAATTTTGACGTTCTGAAGCGGGTCAATAACACAAACCTCGATTACGAACATGTAGGTAAGTTGTCAGATCGTGTCAAAACTTCCCGTATATTTCAAAAATGGATAGTAACCTAAAATGCATCAAAACTTATTTAGGAAAATGAAATTTTCTTGGTACGTAGGTGGAGTACAATGTTATAAAAGTATTTCAAAAGTAAATTTTTTAACGTACAACACCTTCTCTGTTTTCAGTCTCCCAGAAACTGAAATATTGACTAACCATTTTTTGGAGTGTATCATTTCATCTAACGCATTTTAAAGCTACCTAGGAGATATTTTCGAAATCAAAAAAACAAAATTACATAAAATTTACTATTACTGGTAAAACAGAGGAGATGATCTATTAAATTATGAAGTATAAGAGGCAAATCACTCCAAAAATCAATTACAAATTAGCATGACGTTTCGACATCACTGTCATCATCAAGTAACACAACACGTGTTGTGTAATTTTCCCAACTTTTGAGTTAAAAAGGGGGAAAAAAATTGCGCTCTTTTCAAGTACAAGGATCAGTTAGTCAGAACAAGACAAAAGACCGTTAAATTTCGGCATGAACGAAATTTCTAGTCATTCTGACATTGGAACGTTTCAGCAAGGTCGTCATAAAAAACCCTGAAAAAATTAAGTTCTCCAACAGCTTTTAGCTGAGAATACAAAAAACAGGAAAACCGTCCTGTTTCAATGACAATATAGGGAAAAAAGTCGATATGCAATTGGAGTTTTAAAGTGGCCGAAACTTTCAGCCATCATGGCATTGGGAAATTTCGTCAAAACCTTGACGAAAAAACTCATATATCTGCTGGCTGAAATTTCAAAAAGGCGAAAAAATCATTTCGGCTAACAACATTGTTAAGGCTCCGTCATTTTTCATGATTTTCTAATATTTGGTACGGGTGCTATACTATTGGGGTCCCGGGAGCCAGGCTCTGAGGACACCCTCGCCTGAATACGGCTCTGTCGATAATTTTCCACAACGAGGGCGCCGTTATTTTGCCATAAACTGAGGTTCACCCTGAGATGTTTCAAAAGTGTTTGCTAGTCAACCTCGCAATTTTTCTGACAATCTAATTTGAAAATTTCAAATTGACAAAATGCAGCCCTGGCCGAGAGAAACATAGGATTTCACAGCGGACAGCTTTACAGATACAGAAAACAGATACAACCTGTGTTCTAGTATTCACACACCCTCCCACTCATTCTTAGCTCAAAAAATATTATGAATACTTATTCGGTGTTATTTCTGACTTTCTTTTAGTTTTTGCGTAGAAAGCATTATATTATTTTGAGTAAGAAATATTTTTCTCTTCCATCCCTCACCCCCTCTCCTACACACAACAAATTTTACAGTATCTACACACAACTACCTGTGTTCATTGCTGAACCATCGCTATTCTGTTATATGTACATATTTTTTTAAACATTGAAAACAATGCTACCAATTTATGATTCTAACAATAGTGTTTTTACTTTGTTGCAGAAATTCATGAGTCTGAAAGATGCAGAAAAACAGTCAATCATCAACTAATATATCGTGTGTTACATAAGCTGATAGTTCATTCTCTACTTTATTTTTAAATATGGAAAATACATATAACTTCAAGTCTCCACATGAATTTTTTTACTCAGTATCTCAGTCAGAAACTCTGAGGATAGTAGTCTGAGAATAGCAAAAGTGTGGGGAACTTTTTCACTCTCTTTCAATGTTTCGAAAAAATTGAATTTCACCATCCGTCGCATTACAGTAGGTTCAAAGGCAACTTTAAAAAAATTGGTAAAATAGGACTAGACCTGGAAAAGCAATGAAAAAATTAAAATCAAAATTTGAGGTTTTTAGCTGACTTCAATAATTACATTAAATTTTGGTTGTGAACCTCAACTTGGATCCCTTAAATCCAAATATCATTTCACTGTCTTTTCAATTTTTTAAAGTTTAAATTTAAAAAAATCAAATATCATTTCACTGTCTTTTCAATTTTTTAAAGTTTAAATAAAAAAAAATCACTGAGTACGCTGTTAGAAAACTCGAAACATCAGGATGTGTCGTAATGCAAAATTGAAAATTTCCTCCTTTTTCCTCAAAGTAAAGTCGAGAGACACCCGGGGATATGTAAAACTGACCAAATCTCGAGAATCGAGGACACACCATTTAGAAATTTACTATAGATCATGGTCACAAATTCCGATAAGACTGTATAACTATAGCATAGGCATACTGAGCCACCATATTGAGGCACATCGTGCCCGTGAATGCCGAATTCGACCATGCAAAGCGTATCGCGTAGTCAATTCGACATCGACGGGTGCGATGTGCCCCAATATGGCGGCCCAGTATACGTCTACGCTTTAGCTATACAGCCTTAATTCCGAATGTTGTGGTTGTGGTACCTTATTCCTATTCAGTCTGGACTTTAGAATAGTTTCACGGTGACGTCATGAGCAGGACTGTTGCTCAGCTGCTCCAGCCAGTCGCAGCCATCAGGGTCCAGCTTTTTTTGTTTACACTCATTTTACATGTACAACTCCATAAGAGAACATTCGTTCTTCTCTGCAATTCCATAAATATGAAAGAGAGCATTTCTTAATGCTTCCGGACAATTATTTATGATCTAAAAGCATTTAGTTTTGATTTAAATCATCGTTCAATATTAAGAAATGCTCTCTTTCATTTTTATGGACTCACAAAGAAGAACGAATGTTCAGCGCTTATGGAGTTCTACGTGTATAACGAATGTAAACAAAAAAGCTGGACCCTGCAGGCTGTGAATTGCTGTGAATGCTGGAGTAGCTGCGCAACAGTCCTCCTCATGACGTCGCAAGGTCTATTGAAATACTCCTTTAATATGGGAAATTTTTTAAAGGGCAGCAGATTGAATGACCGAAAATTAAGATAGTCGCAGTTTCAAATTTAAGACGTTAAAAAAAGTAACAAGGTATTTTCATTGTTGCTAATTCTCTTGAGGAGTTAACATCTATGTTTCTTATGCAAAATTTGAATTTGGAAATTCAAATCGGAATCGAACCCAACCCGTGGTACATTAAAAACAAATTAATATGTAACTAAAATATTCCCGATTTTTGCGATTTTTCAATGTTTTAGTCAATTTAAATTTATCATTTCAAGCTGCATGGCAATCCAGTACTCGGAATCTTGATTTTCCCCCAACAATTTTGTAAAATTCTGCATCACACGAATTTCATAACGACGTCCATGAAGATGACTCGTAAAAAATTGTAAAATCCTTACTTTCATCATGAAATTTGAATTTTGGGGTTCAGATTGGGGCTAAATCAAAAATTAGATGCAATATTAAAATTAAAAAAAAAAGGAAAACTATTTCAATAGCTTTCGTAATATTCTTGGCCGAGTTTATTCAGCTCATTACAATGTCTGTTTTGACTTCGTACCTGGCAAAAAAGGGGGAGGGGGAGTTCAGATTTTCTCAAAGATTTGTATTTTACTTGACACACAAACGTTCGTCATGTGCTTTGATACTTTGCAACGCTGTTTTGAGAGGGGGAGAAGGGGGGAATACCTCGGGCCCGGACTTTCAAGGGGCCCGATATTTTTAAAAGGCCTTAATTTCAATCATACTGTACATCAAATTAGCAATGACTCCTTACACCATGAAAGAAACCTCTTATCCCATAGCTTATAATTTGTTCCCATCTAACAAAAGAACAAATTAAACTGGCAGGAGAGGGGGCCCGTGAAAATTTCCCCAGGCCCTCTTTTCTCTCTACAGGGCTGATACTTTGACGTGTGGAATTCACACAGATAATATATTTCTTGCAGACATTTAAGCTCAATTTACTCAATATTGCCGCCATGTTATTAGCATCCATTTGTCTATCATCAGCCTCAACCATGTGAGTTTTTCAAAAGAAAATAAGTTATTTCGTTTTCTCCAGTTTGAAGGAAAATGGGCGTCCAGATTATTCGCCAGATCATATACCTATTCGTGTAAGACAGCTCTCATTCCCACAAATTTCTTCATGGAAACTGGGGGAGGGGCGAAGTACCACTGTCCTCCCCAACTTCATGAGTGAGACCAAACGTCCCGTTGTCCCCAGCGCCACTGGTTCATAGACAGAATCAAAAGAGTCAGCTGGTTTACTAGAAAATGAAATAAAGATTTTGGTTATACTGGTTAACACCCCTCGGCACTGATGCGATGCCCGAAAGGGTAGTTTCCGGTGCTGGGGTGCCTTTCTTAGGAGCCACTTTGACATGCGTGCATCGCCATACGTCCCACCACACCATTATACTGTATACCAGGAAATAAGTATGACAATTCACATGCGATCTTGCTTAAGTACAAGTAGCGGATCTAGGAAATTTTCTTCAGTAGGGTTATCAACGGTTATTGATCCCAGACCCCACGAGGAACAAATTTTACATTTGTGCTGCCTAATTTGAAATTTATTTAGTTTGTCAACTGCCTCTTTCACAAATAATATAAATAATTTCAAATTTTTCCGAGTGCGACGGTGATTTTTTTATAATTTTAAAATTTTAATGTAATTTTTTTAAAATTGCGATGCGGTGAATGAACTAGGAGGAAGCAGGCCGGGGTCAGGATCATTAATGGGATGACTACCCCTCCTCTAAAGACGCTGCTGATACAACTCATTGCCATATTGCTTCCACTACATATTACACATACCTAAATTTGATTTCATGACCTTGCCCGGTCAGCATAACTAGAACTAAAGCTATGAAAACAACAATGGAAACAGATCACTGATCACATTAGTAAGAATGGAATGCGAGCTACACCGAGTTCAGAAAAATATTTCAGCCAGTCAAGTTGGAAGAACTGAGAAACGAAGCAACGTATCCGAATATCGAACTATTTCAACATCAAATAAGAACTAAGTTTCTGTTCGAGATGGAAAGGAAATACTTTCAGCTTCTTAAATTCCAGCACAAAAATATGGAAATAATAAGAGCATTCCAGCGATATAAAATATCTTTTTATAAAAAGAGCTTTTGAAAGTATACGTAAGAAAATATTAAAAAGCAGTTCCAGCCGAATTTTCGGTATTGAGCTGTCGAAAGTGTTTAAAAAACCGAAATTAAAAAAAAAATGGCGAGAGAAACCAAAATTCCGAGAGAAGAGAAAACAGAGCATAATAATTTTCAGCGAAAAGTTTTCATTCAAATTTTATTTGCTCACATTTAATGACGTTATATAAGTTGATTGGATTGCAGAATTGAAAACGCACGAAAGAAAATATTTAGCAGAAGTTTGTTACACACAGGTGGCATGGGAGACGAAGTGGTCTTAGCCGAGGGTGAAAGAAAATCGAGAGGAAGGAAAACTAAAAGGAGGAAAAACGTAATGAAAAATCGAGCTGAGACTAGCAAAAAAATAAGAAATGCTTTCAGTCTTTTCTTTCGCCCTTGTCCCGCTCCACCCGCCCCCACTAAATACTTCGTCTGTCCCCTAATGCCGGGAAACGATGGTCGAAGCAATTAAAACTCTTAAAAAGAAAATCATCTCCCCGCTTCGTCCTCCCAACCTTCTTTCTTATTTCTTTTTCTCAGACGATATTTCCCTTCTAAAAAAGAAAAATCGCCCTTTTCGATGCAATATTTTCCACACCCTTTTTAAATAAAGCAACTTCAAGAAAGAAAGAAAGAAAGGAAAAAAAAGGAAGTCTGAAAAAAGAACGAAAAAGTGAGAGCGAGATAAGTCCTATTAAACGAGTTTTACACAATGTAAATGGAAAAAATTTTAATTTAAAAATGGGAGTGAACATTCTCTCGCCCTTTTCTTCGGCGTCTAACGAACTAACGAATTACACACGCTTTCGCAAGCACAACTTGTGCTATTTCTGACGTCCTTTCATGAGCAATAATTTTGGATTTTGGCCCAATAAATGAAGAGTTACATGTTCGACGGCCATACGAGTTCGAGAGTGGCGCCAACTTCTACAACGCCAGTTAATTTTCAACATTCGGTCATCTTTACCATATAAAATACGATTTCGATGGATTTAAAATCCGAGACCTAAATGTAGATTAACTTTAGGTCTCTTTTCCTGGACCCAGTTGAGTGAACGTCTAAGTGTACCGTCTTTAAAATTCGATTAGAATACCGCTGAAAGTTTTCCTTTCCACATGTGAGTAATACCAGCATTTTTTCAAATTTTCCGAGTTATTGTATTAATTTGTGTCCCTGAAGCCCTGAAGTTACCATGAGATTTATAGTTAAATTTTTCATAAAATACTCCATCGCTAAAGAGCATTCTCATATCTTCATTGGAGACACGCCTGCAGCACTGGAGGGTGGGTGAGGGTAATTGAAGGCACTGCTTCACCTGAGCCAATGGTTTACTCTGTAGCAGAAAAGAAAATACATTTTTTGATGAATTTTCTTTTTGAAATTTTGTTCCCCTAGTTGCCTCCCCCCTCCCTCTTAGAAAAGTGATCATTTAGTGGACCCTACTGAAGATCATGAGACAATCATCCTGATATACCCTATAACAGAATGAAATTCTAAACATCTCCATCTAGTCTAGGCAAATGAAAATTAAAAAAGACGAGCTGAAATCAGGCGAAAATTGTTCATTATAGATTCCCTACGTATCAAAAAAAGAATACCAAATCAGGGCGGAACGGTAGACGTTGAGCCCCCTAAAACTGAATTAAGTAAATTTAAAGATTCAAATCTTTTCTTTTTTTTACAAAGTATTATGTTACTTAAAGTAAAACAATTCACCGACGTTTTTCTATAGAAGAATTCGACGCTCTTGCTCCAAATTATTTCAAAAAAATTTTTTCTTTGTAATCCTTCGAAATGTAGATAAGTATTATTTTTATCTTACAAGAACCTTTTTGGGAGAAGGAGGTGAAACATTTGAAATGGTAAACATTTTTTACTTCATGTGTTTAAGATGCACCCTAGCAGGGGGGGGGGAGAGTACTATACAAGATGCAGAATTTAAATCAGCATGAAAAACCAAGTTAAAACCCAGGTACATTATCTTCAGAAAAAGCTTTCGCAAAAATTTTATGCAAGAGGCTGCTTTTTAAAACTGAGTTATTTTACATTTTAGTTCTAAAAATCCACCGAAAGTTCAATTTTAAATTTAGCTAAATTTTTCTTGATGAGTTCTGGCGAATGAAAAAACTTCACACAATTTTTTGATTATCAGCTGAAGTTTGTCAAAAACTGCTCTAATTGGTCCTAAGTCACATAAAATCGGGGTGAAGATTTTTTTGTTGTAATAAGGGAATAATCCCTCAACAGTTCCTCTTCTTCTTTAGAAATATTAAGGACGATCATATTTTAGGAAGAAAATATACCAAATAAAATTACTCGAATTTTACATAAGAATTAGTCATATTCACTTTTTTTCGTAACTACCCCAATCTCAGAAAGGGAGGTTGAAAATGACCTTCCTTGTTGCTATAAACTAACCCAGGTCTTCCCGGGAAAAGGCAGAATTCTTGTCATTTTTTCGGTGTCCCCGGTTTGTGTGACCCTTTTCCAGACGGATTCCACCTCTCGATTTCACCATCTCCAACTTTTTGAGAACTTTAACGAAAGAATTTTTCAGTTTTAAGAGGAGTTCTAGGGACTAAATGAAACACAGACTGTTTAAAATATCTTACTGAATCTTTATATAAAGCAAACATTCTTTCAAAATTAAGTATTTCTATATTTCGATTTGAAAAAACCATGCACACCGAACATTCGATTTTAAATCCAGCAGGATTTTTCTCGATTAGTATAGGCAAATAAGGAAAACTGAACAAATATTTTGATAAACTTGGGCCCAAATTGTTCAATTTGTCAAAAATTGTACCTACCCTCTTCCTAACAGGTTCTCTGTAAGATGGAAATTATGTATTTTAAAAGATTTTGAAGAAAAAGATAGTTGAATGGTAACGTATGAGTTTCAGTCCCTCAAAATAGAAAATAAGTACCTACATGCAAAATCCATTATTCTAGCCAACATAATGCTGTTTTTGATCTTAAAACTTACTAAATTCAATAAAATAGATGTTCCACAAGGGGGAGGGGGCAAATGGACCACCCCTCCGCTTCCAGGGGATTAGAAAATGCAGAATTCCAGAGAACGTAAAAATTTCACGAAATAATTTTTCTTTTTCTAGGAACTGCTTTTCCTTTTTCATTTAAGTATCTTCCCCTGCCTTCATTCGTACCTGCTCCCTCTCTCATAAGTTGTAATAGAAAAATCTGAGAATCATCCGACTCTTTGATTTTTTGATATAGAGAGAGGGCTACCTGGAGAATGGCAGAGCGAGGAAATGAGAAGAAAGGGGCAAGAGGAATGATACTTCCCAGAAGTAGCGAGATCCACTTCAAGAAGAAATATTTTTCATGTTCATGAGTTCATTTTGTAAATATTCATTTTCAAGAAGATTAAAAACAGAGCACGAGTGCGAAAATGCTCTATTTGTCTCCCCTCCCATTTTCCATCGACTATTTTTTTTATTTTTTTTTTAAGTTGAAGCATTTTACATGCACTTTTCCATAAGAGATTTTGCGGTCACTTATCGAAAGTTTTCTTTTTTCAAAATCTTTCAACATGTATTATTTTACTTCAAGAAGACTGGCATCTGGTTGGCCGAGTGGATAGCGCTCTGGTCTCGGAATCCGGAGGTCCCGGGTTGGAGTCCACGTAGCAGCCTCCTCGACGTCTCTGAGGTAATATTCGAAAGGGCGGATTCCAGGGCTCGGGTTGAGAGCAAAATTAGAAAAGACCTACCAGAAAACTAGTGTATTTCACAGGGCGAGACTTAAAAATTCGAAACTTTTTTGGAACATATCCGTTCTTCTTACCCACTGTTTCCTCTTGTTTGGTCTACGAATTAAGAAAAATTTATCAAAATTCTGTTTGTGAAAGAGCATCTGAATTTCAAGGTCAGGTTATGTTCGAATCTCGGGATTTCGCATCTTTCTACAGACTAACAGCAATGTGAAAAGAATTTGCATCCAAATTTTACGGTGAAATTCCGGAATTTAAAGTCGCAATCGGTACAGATATGAAAGATCAACTTAGAAGGGTTGGTTTACATTCAAAAATAAGTTTTTCATAGGCATAAAAAGGAATTTTTTCGAAATCAGTTTCTTCTAATACCTGCTATATTTTGAAAAATTTCTTAAAAATGTAATTTTCATCTTGGGAATATTTCCCTTGGAGAAGGGGGAGGTCGAGATTTTACTTATTTTAGGGACATAATCGCAGTAATCGTTCCATCTTTTTCGATGGAGGGATTTTTGAGCGCTAAAGCGTTCTCTGAAAAATCCTCATATAAATCCTATGATATAATTCCAAACAATATTATTCGTAAAATTTTAGAAAAATTCGTATACTGCCAACATAAATGGAAAACTTAAGAGGTGTAATTTGAAGAGAGTTTGCGAGAAGATTGGAAGGAGGAAGCGAGAACTCCGTAAATCTCTCAGATCCCTCTTTTCCCTAAATTCTTCCCCATTCGAGGAAAAAGAGCAGATGCGGTGGACCTGTTCACATATTCCAAAATCCATGGTGTGAATTCTGGGACTTGAGTTCCCCAAAAGTAGCATTTTATCGCCGCTTCGGTCAAGAAGGGTAGTTTTGCAACGTTTTGTCAGTTAAAAATTGAAAGCGAATTAGCAAGAAGCTGAGTTTGGGATTGGATCCCTTTTTCAGGGTACATCCTATCTTGGAGCCAGTGGGTGCCATATAGTAACTGTCATGGAAAACCTTAACTGTTGACCCATTCACTATTCTCGGTCCGAGTGGGTATGGTTTTGCGTATATTAAGGAGAGAAACCATCTCTCTCACTTCAGTTTACGTAGATGCTCTCCCCTCTCTCGGAATTCGAGGATACCATACAAATAATCCAGTAGTTCAAGAAATCGAATTGACCAGTTCTTGCACTCAACACTCCATTTTCTCTTGCGATATCTGTATTCAAAATTACAGTATTCGATATAAGTCGTCACAATTTTTTCGGAGGGGGAAGACATTTCCTGGGGAGAGGGGGAGGCGACTCTATTGGAGGAGAGAAAAAAAAACACGAATTTTACGGTAAAATAAAGCATTCATGGAAAATTCCGGAGAAAATGCCCTCAAATGTCCACACTACCCCTTCTTCTGCATCTATGGCATCGGGTTACATACCCATATAGTAGAGTAATAGGGGTGGGGATTCGCTTTTTTCTTTCTAATTCACTTAGTTCCCAATAATGCATTAATTTACAACTTCACCGTGTTCATTTCACTTACTAAATCCTTAGCCAAAAACCGGCCGTGTTGGTCCAACTGAGAGTGAGAATTGTCAGGGGCCTTTAACTATTTTAGCGTATTATGGATATAAAATCCTTTCTAATTTGCAGTCGTCACACGAGCAAATTACCACTTTTTCTGTTTTCATTTGAGAAATTCATTCTACTGAGAAATTGTTGTATGTCTGATGTCTTTGTCTTCATTTTAATCGAGAATATTTAATTTTTCTTTTCTTTCAGATTTGTAGATGTTCATCAATAAATTCGCTACCCATCGTAACATTCTAAACCCCGATTCACTTTTCGTTTAATAACTCTAACTAAAATATAATTTACATCATGTTGGCATTAAAAGTAAATAGTTCACCGTTTTCTCCGCAATAGGGGGTTTCGTCTGCGTCGTACCTACAACTATTTTATCGTACTTTTTAGTTCTTTTTCGTCTGTGTTAGGTATCCTTTGAGCAACATTCTTCATTTTGAAAATTTTCAATTTGAACTCGCATTAAGCAGAGAAAAGAAAGAGCAGCATTACTGAACCGTTCTCATTTTTTACACTTTTACGACGATTGTCTACAAGAATTTTCCAAGTACCATCGGGGGAGGGGATGACACCACATTTCTCCATCGCTACATAGCCCTAGCCATCACAGACTTGAATTCAACTCAACCCATTCACAATATTAGTGAGATAAGTTAGAAACTACAACTGAGGTGCGAGCAGATACTCAGAGTCCAAGTATAATATAACTGAAACACCGACGAATAGAGGACACGACACAGAAAGTCGTTAAAAACCCATTCTTTACAAGTGACAGATGATTTTGTGAACCAATGTCTAGCAAGATGATCTCGGTTAGCATAATTTGTTACCGCACGAAAATATGCCTAATCGTTCCTTACACTCAGCTCTCAAAATATTAATTACTACTTCAGTTCTATGTATGGGATGCAAATTATACACTCGTACACAGGAGTAGAGTTTAAGAAAATGCCGACCCTCCCTCCACCCAAAAAAATGTACGGATAATGGTGTTCGAAGGAACAGGGGTACATTGTACTCCCCCCCCCTAAAAATTAGTAAGGGGTATAACGAGCCCATTATTTATATACTACAGAATTGAAAAACTATTCAGCAAGTTGATAAAAAAGCGTCTTGAAAGCAGCAGGGGCGTCGCGAGCCATCAAGCAAAAAGAAAGGTCAAGGCTAATGTTCAAAATTCTGACTACATGGATTGAAACTGAACGATAACTTTCCGAAAAATTCAGACTAGGTACAAAAATTATTCTCCCAAATAAAAAAAAGGGGGGTCAATGAATCGACCGTTTTCTTTATGATCCAAAATTCCGACTAAATGGTCCAATGTGTCGGAAATGCTGACTCTGAAGATCCACTTTGAGCGGCGGACGACAGTAAGTACCCAGCCTACTAGTGCATGATGTGATGAGGCGGGAGAGTCTGATCTTGACCAGAGGAGAGGGTGTTAGAAAGGTGCTAAAATTAGAAAAATCACTGCTTGACGAAGCCGCAAAAAGGAGGGATCCAGACCCCCTTGGCTACGCCACTGATGGGCGATACAGACCTTTTCAGAAACGAGATTCGTGAGTTTTTGCTTGTTCCTCCACTTTTGAGAGACAAAGAAAAAGAGAATCTTTTTATTGCTTATCGATCTTACATTCTAAATCTTGCCACGCTACTGTTTATGGATCTAAGCACGAAACACAAATAATGTCACAGTCTTTGAGATAGGGAAAATATATGATTGTTCTCCCTTAAACTCTCTCTCTAAATAGTTAAATGTTATAATAATTCTCTCAGAGAGCAGCACCAGACGGAAGAAGTTACAGTTGAATTCACGAGTCTGTTTTTAGCAGATCCCGTCAGATGTGACACTGCGGATTACAACAAGAACAGCATAGAAGGGTTATGTAAACTCCTGCGATGGCAGCGCACATACACTCTCACCACCCATTTACCCCATAGATGGCGCTGTACCCCAATAAATACCACTGCGCTTGGAATTAGGAATAATTTTTCTGTCTAATTTATTCTTGACCGCAGACTCCTCACTTACGGCTGGAAATATTCTCAAAGGAATACAGGAACGATCGTTACACGAAAAATTCTTAACCTAAGGCCCCCGCTAGAGTAATGGCTACTAACTGTCTCCCATCAAGACTCTCTGACCATCCTCCATCACAACAGAAAAGAGTAGGACACCAGAGTGACACAAAAATGAATAATATACACCGGATAAGTTACGTAAGATAGGGTAAGATGACGCACATTTCGGAGAATGGTCATAGCTTTTTGACAAAACATCGATAGGGCTCAAAATTTTGGCTACAGATATTCTGATTCTTTATCTACAACTTTTATCAACATAGTTTTTGGGTTTACCCGAGATATAATAATTTTCCCAAGCCCCCTTTTTGGCCATCTTGCCTGATGGGATGGGTAAAATACATTTTTTTTGTCGAGTAAGATAGCCTATAGAAATGACATCTTTATTTTACTAACCTGCTTCAGTAAAAAAAGTCACAGAAAAGAAAGATAAGTGGCACGCCTCACGACTTGAATGTCATTACTAATAAAACTTTCGAAAATTAAGAGATCCAAATAACTGGGCACTGCTCCTGCAGAAGAGGGACAGGGGAAAGTGTAAACAGATTTCCGCCCTACTTATGTATTTGAAAAGGTAATCATTTTGTAAGTCAACAAAACATTTTTTATCCACTTTTAATTCTTACATTATGGATAAGACGAGAGGCAAATTCTGCATAATGTATACATAGCTTCTTAAGAAAGAATGAAGTCTGCTTCATCATATTTCTGTAAGATAGGGGTATCAAAATGGAGATTTTCTACAGCTGAATCAGAGAAAATGTACATAAATTTGTTAATTTGGTTAAAGATTGAAGGCTTTTACAAAAATTCTGAAAAATGAAATGAAAATTATTTTTCCTTTTTTAAATTTATTAGTTTATTTTATTTATTTATTTTTTGTGGAAAAAAAGAGAAAATTTTGAAAGAATTTTGTAATGATTAGGTACAGCGCTAAAAAAAACTGGAAAACAAAAAATGCTTTAAAAAATCAATAATTACTTAATTATACCTATATTATGCTCAAAAAATGATAAATTTTGCAAGAGACTCGAATTAGGCTCAAAATGAATACCAGGAAAAATTATGTGAAGTACCTAACAATATTTCAAGTTGTATAATTCACAGAAATAACTAATAACACTCCTTTTCTTAATAATTTGAAAATATTTTGGCCCATCATGTACAAACACTGCACATTCTGATAACCATGCTCACAGAATAAGGACGTTCTATATTTTTTCGGTAGAGTGCGTATTTTAGCGTTAAATTCCCAATAGAAATATCGAGAAATCAAAGAATCAGCTGACTAGGTACGGTCAATCAAGATTTTATGATCAATTAGATACAAACCGTAGGTAAGAATTTGGGAAGTATTTCACTGTGCTCAGGGAGCTGTCAGATCACTATATGAAATATCAGAGAATTAATTCTGTGAAACACAAGAGCTTATTCTTATCACTTGAAATTAAGGTTGTTGCAAATTGGGGTACTGTTGCAAACTGGCGCAGCCACCCTGCCTGTAACTGTCTCCCTTCAGAAATTATTAGGTTTGAAATCTGAAATTTCCAGAACGAGCTCAAAATACCTCCTTATTACACTTACATCTGATTTAATGCGATCATAGTATATTTTTAGATAGGTACTATTTTGCACACATTTATTTAGGTATCACACAGCCCATATTTTCAGCCCTGTTGTAACTGAAGCTAGTTTTCTAGTATAGTCAATCGCTAACCACATAGGGCTAATCCCACTGGTGAAGAAACAGAACAACCAGAATGGTCAGCGCGTCCACGTCGTGCAGGGTGGTAACTCATAGTTCGACAGGTTCAACGTTGATATATTGAGGCTAAAGCAGACTGTTATGGGCTGGGATAAGGAGAAAACTGTGTAGGCACAGATGTCAGAACTGTGTTAGTAGGACACTGTAAAGCATACAGGAAGAATACGCAGATCACTATCCCCTCATCCACATCAATCGCGAACCCTGAACATGTACAGAAGTAAACTGAATGAGTATAGGCGATTAGTATCCAGCGTCCAAAAACTGGATTTTCTAGGAGTAAGTACAGTTTGTCTTTCGACAAACTTTTTTATTTAATGTGAGAGCAATTCAAGAATATTAGAGGAAGAGAGCGTATTCTTCATTCCAAATATGATTGAGAAGAATGAGCTAAGCAAGTTCCGAGTTCACTCCCTCGAGTTTTCTTTTTCAAGAAAAAGTTTGCTATTCTTCTAAGAGATGTTTACTTTTTTGAAAAACAGGGTAGGTAACGTTAGAAATTTCTGACTGAGGGACTTCACCCTGACAGTAAAGGCAGCAAAAGGCAACGGGAACCACCGCAGCATTATCCCAAACATTCAATATGTCAAGTAATGACTGAGGAAAATATGCCTCCTCGGATTAGACAAATGGGCAGGCGGCTGTTGGGAACATTGCAGTCCGCGGGTCCAGGTATGGTGCTAATAAAACAAATCAAGAGCCACTGGGAACAAATACAACAAACAAATTGAAGGGTTTTGATAAATCAGTCAAGATAGCAACACGGAACGTCCGGAGCTTGTACATAGCTGGAAAACTGGCTAATATCGAGGCCAAGGTGGGAAGAATGGAAATAGATAATATAGAGAAATATTAAATAGCACGCAAAAAAATAGTTTGAACGCGAAACAAAAGCCCAATAAAAAAGCTCATAGCAAGATTTCAACGGAAGGTAACGCAATATACTTTTAGTTCTTGCACGTTATTTCAAGTTCAATGAAAGCAATACTACCTCTGGTAAAAAAAATCTTGAGACAACGTAGTGACAAAATCCACCAGGTCTCAAGATTCATATATTTAATAAATTGAGATTATGAATAATAATTAAGAAAAATCTCAACATTTTCATGTTCTGCTTTTGCTGATGTCTTGTGTATTTTAAGTACCCATCTGTAGTGCAGCGAACATTAACGAATTGAAAATTTGAAAACCGAGGCCTTCATCTTCCATTTCTTCAACTGGTTCTTACACAAATAATTTGTTTCGGCATCTGATTAACCAAACTTCTGCAAATCAAAGTTCCGCAATAATTATTAAAATTGAAAGAATGCCAAGTGGAGCAAATCGGCTCCAGGTTTACTACTGTGACTGTTTTCACTTTATATGATACTTACTGCGTGAAACAATTGAATTCGTCATCTCTCTTTACACCTAAAAATACTCCGCACTTTAGGAATTTGTAAAATTATTGTTTTTTACAATTTGGGTTCGCACAAGACATTCCTATGTCCCCATAAGCAGGCCAGTTTGAAGTGAGATCCATACGCACATCCTTGATTAGAACTACAATATTTAGTTTATACTCCTCTTTTTTAGAAGTTCTTGAATATATATAACAACATTAGATTTTTTTACATCTCAAGCGAGGGTGAAGCCACAATGCTTGCATTGCATAATACAATTGCCAATTCTTCCTTTAATACGAGACGTGTTTCTGATCCTCCAGTGACCTCTGCACCGGTCATGTCTAACAAATCATAAAAAATTCGAATGCACCGTTTCTTACTTCGAAGGATTTTTGATCTTCTTGAGATATTAGGATCTAACAATCAACACCACCCATATGTTCATTGTAATTTCTTACAATATGCGGACAGTTTACTCATCATCCAGTGGATTCCTTCTGTAGGTATCCTCTACTCCACCTCTTGATGACAAAAACGGGCACTGCACCGAGAAAAGCGGAGAGGAATGTCACTGCTTTATTGTCATTCTGTACTAAAATGGAAGTAGGAATACCGAGAAGTTGAGTAACTTAATGGTTTCTTCACAATATCCGCCGCGTGACTTCTTTCCAATTTATTTTTCTGGAAACAACTTAAAACCCGCTATTCGGTTGCGACGCAGCGTATCCATTTTGTTAGAATTCGTTTTTTGTATAACTAAACCGTTAATGGAAGCGAGGAATAATAATAACTGTAATACAAACGATTCAAAATATGGGCTGCAAAATACAACACAGGCGAACTACTTACTACACTTTCCAAAGCTCTGAGATCGGGTTTTCTGGCTAGCTGGGTGTTCTTCTCCAGATATAGTTCGAAATTAGCCATCGACAACGCATAGGACAAAAAATTGAAACTTAATTTCTTCGGATTTGCCGGCATACATTGATTCAGATATAGCTGCGCGCTTTTGTGAAACAAATTTGCTCATCTAAAGATAATTTTTCCAGCGGAGAGGATATATGTTTGGTCAATAGAGTAACTACTAATGATCGGACAAAGTTTAAATAATATAATCAATCTCGAACAGCGGGATCTGTATTGTTCTATATGTAATTATCATTAAAATGGAGAAACTGTGTTACGTGTATGTATTTACTGTAACAGCTATTCAGATGACTGCGGAACTCTGATATTAGACTTCAAATAGTAGCAAACACTTGGAAAACGTACAAATGCTGGACACGAGGCAAATACTAATGAATTGTTTCAACTCTCGGCTATCAACGTTTTGAATCCTGAAGTTATACCGACCTGACGTGCATGTATTTTCCTGATTCATTACGAATATACTCCAGAAGAGAATCTGGGAAAAAGTATGCGAAGAACTGTGCCGGTGTAGATATCCAAATCACGAACGTCATCTGCTAGGGTATAGAAAGATGTGTATCACCTGAAATGTTGCAATGCACTTGAAAAAACTGAGAAGGAAAACAAGAAGAAATATCAGTAAGGCTTACCCGTGAACGTGATGTTTTCGTCGCTAGTCTGCAGATGACCACATCTCCATTTCAGTTTTCGCTCTTTTTTCTCACAATATACGTTTCAGGTTTACCGTTTTTCGCGTTTCTTCCCTGTTTTCGAGGCTGTTGGGTACTTACGTGAGCTTGAGGAGTTGGATAAAGTAAGGCGAAGGCTAGTGCTCATTGACAAATGAGTATTCCTTTTCGGACGGCAGGATGCTATTTTCATTACTAGAGGATGCTGTAGATAGGCTGTTTCATTACTTGAGGATGTCGAAAACTGCAGTTCATTACTCGAAGATGCCGAAAATATGCACGTAGTTAGTTTATTACTCAAAGACAACAATGGCTGCAGTACCTGACTGCTTGTATCCATTTTGTAAATCACTTTTAGGTACTGGATTCGGAATAACTAACTTCTTCAATTCGCCTCAGTTTTTCGAAAATATCAGTTCTCTCATCACAGAGGGGGCGGTATATCGTCGTTCGCTATCAGATCTTCCACGTTCTGCACCAATTCTACAACAAATGTAAAGCAAGTTGAGTGCGGGACTGATTTTGATAATGAATTCTAAGTATAGAAATAAGCGTACGTACCATGGTACCATCGGTATCATTAACCGATTCATCTTCACTCACGTCACGAATCTGTAAAGATTCAAAAATTAGCTCTGGATCTCCATTTATATTCCGATCATTGAGTAGCGCATTCAGTTTTCAGGTAAAATTAAAATTCATTTTTCAAAGGAAGAAAGGAAGGACGCCGAGTAACTCGGATTCTCGAAACTTAAGGTAACACAGAAACGGAAGGTATAATTGACGTCCGCCATGTTTGTTTCTGGCGTTCAGAAGCAAATATGGCGGACATTGATTACTAGGCACTAGGCAGGAAACGTTCACTGGGTGGAAGTCGCTGTAGGCTGTACATTTGCTTATGGGAGATGGGAGGGTAATGTAAAGAATTTGAACATATATCAATATATGACACTTGGAAGTTTACCCCAAACTGAAGAGGATTTCCATCTCAACAAATCATGTTCTTATGATTTTTTATATAAATGCCTATACTTGATAAATTATTTGGAAAAGAATTCTCTGTTTTAAACGTGTTGTCACTGATAACAGGCAGCCTGTCACTCCGTGAAGTGACCTCACGTTCCCGACATTGCCTAATAAGTACATAATAAGTAATGAGTTTAAGATCAGCTCTTATTCTGGGCATAGACCTCTTGCAGACGGTCCCACTCATTTCTATTTTTACTGAATCTTTAATGAAAAGCTAATCCGGCTCTGTCGTGATTAGCATTCTGCCAATCCTGAATTCTGAACAACTGAACATCGGACCTGATCCGTTTTTGCTCGTTTGATCTAGTGTGTATCGTACTTCGCTGCAAAGGAATAAGACTGTAGCTTTTAGCCATTAGCTGTTTGCATTTTGGCCCTTAAGCATTAGTCCTTATCTAGTCATTTACTGGCTTCAACTGTTAGCAGCTGATGTGTGGGTACGAAGCGCCGCAGTTCCTGTAAGAGGTAAATCCTGCTATACTTGGGGTCAATCATCTCAACTTTTTTGAATTGGACAACTTCGTCTGTATTTTCAACAATACTAGAAATTCAAGAATATTTTGCTCGTGCGGTTAGTGTACTATTTTGCCGCGGCAAAACAACAAACAGAACGTTATCCGATTATAAACACGTATATTCGTACTGACTATGCCGGTAACAGACTCGGAGTGAAGAATAGCAATAGATACTATCTGAGGGAGATGTACCGAGCGCAGGTTAAAATGTGAAGACGCGATAAGATAAGAACGAGGCGCGCGTACGTACGGCTATTACAACAGTTAGACAACCAAGGGTGGATCCTGGATTTTTATCATCTAATATACTAAGACATCTGGCACCTACGGAAAAAAAGAGAACTAAATTGATGAATTTGTTTATTCAACTAATACAAATCATGACTTCTCGCAACACTTCTATCCTTCATAACGCTTACTTAAACAAACTAAGACATTTGTTTGGTAACAACTATTACAAATGGTTGCGCTATATAAAAAATACCGAAAACAATTACAAGTAACGTAAATACATTGTAGCAATGACTATGAAAAAAAAAAAAGACAGAGGACAAATAGAACAAAAAAAAAATATAACATAACAGCATTTGACTTGACAATACGTTTCCAACATGTTTCCACATTATCACAATTCGTAAAGCCATGTGTATTAACGAAGCGTAAGCAAAAGTTATCTGAAAAAAAAATTTAATCAGGACAATTAGTAATCATACTCAAGTAGGTACATTTGATAACTGACAATAAATTTGAAAAACATTAAATGGGTGCGAGGAGGGTTACCACCTCGACGATAATATCTGGACAGTACAGTGCTACTGCTCACAATCGCAAATGACCGAGTTCCCGTATTATTATTTATTTTCTATCTTTGAAAACGAAATCTGATGAAAGTGAATAAACACTAAATACTAAATACTGATAATTTAAGATTGTAATTCTTTGTACTTCTACGCGAACCACTCGATAAGGGCAATGTAAACGCTATCTACGCTTGCAATGTCGTTAAAAAAAGTACCAACTCGAACAGTGCTACTAAGATAATAATATATGGCAAATATTCGAGTTTTGGATTGATTACACAAATAGATAAGAAAACGACACACCTTCGAAGAATTAGCGAATTAAAATGGCGAACATAATACTAGTGTCAAGATAAATACCAAGCAATCAACTTCGAGAGATCTTGCTTTCCTTTTCAACACACGGTCAAGAACCAACAGAAGAATGCTCGGTGACAATACATCGACGGTGGTGTGGTGGGACGTATGGCGATGCACGCATGCCAAGGTGGCCCCAGAGACACCGCACCCCCAGCTCCGGAAACTACCCTTTCGGGCATCGCATCAGTGTCCGAGGGGAATACCTCAACAGTACTGTGATGGGTATCACAATATTAAGGGACGAGTACGAGTACATATAAATCCATTTCCCGAAAAAATATGTTCCCTATTCCGACAACCAGAAGGGACAATTTCCGTACTTGAGAAAATTCAACAAAACAGCTGAAGGACACACATCAAGTTTTAAAATCACGCAGATCTTTCACGTGCCAAGACGAGAGGACGAAAGGGAAACGTGAGTAATTTTTATACTCTTCAGGACCTATCACGTGTTGGTTTGTAACCGGGGTGAGCAATATCACAAATAAAAAATGATACAGGAACATTAATATCATTTAAACATTTGCTTACATCGTGTACATCGTTTTGGAATACAGATATAATGGGGAGTTTTTGCATGTCTCCGATAACGGATACAGTAATCTGTTAGGAACCTTTTGAACCAATGAGAAGCTCTTTTTGATAAAAAACGGAAACCTGTATCAGTTAACGGGACTGGGCAAAAACTCGCTAATCATGATAAATCGTGATATAGTTATTTCTATTATACAAATATTATTTTCGCGATTTTATCGGCATGACTTCAACATCAAGGGTACATGTGTTAACTGACGTCAAGAAAACGTTAAAACTTAGAATCTTGGACACTATCGCGCGAAGAACTTTTCTCAATCACTGGTATGCAGCCTAATTATCACGATTTTGAATTTTTAAAACGCGGTACAGTCAATTAAGTTCCATGTAAATATAGAAGTTTCCAATGTACAAGTAGTTTTTAGTTTTTGATACTAAAAATCATTTTTCATTACGTTTCACGTCAAATTAATTTTCGAAACTTTTCCTACAATGAAAGTAATTCATCTTTTTCAAAAAATGATTTTTATGACTTTAAAATCCAATTTCATTTTACAAGAATGCTGAAAATGTAGGTTCTTACAAGATCAATATACCAAGAACAGAGCACAAGTAACAAAGCAAGTATACCTAAGCTTTCTGTGTGAAATGTTTTTTCAAACTTTAAATTTTTCAATGAAATTGGAAATAATATTATGCAGACGGGGGCCGTTGTAAAAACTAAAATTCGATTGTACACAAAAAAAATGTGAATTGCAATTCGAATCTATATAGCTCCTTCAATTCACAAGATAGGCAGTAAGTCTGCAAATTTTAACAATCGCTTTTTGGCGGGAAAACAAAAACGCCTGTCTGGTTCCTCTAATTTATCGAAACGGGCAAGATGTTGCCAGTACAATTTTGCATGTACACAACATAAGGATCATCAAATAAATATGTGCTCTTTCGATTAGGTTTCAAAATTCACACGTAAATGCATGAAGACAAAATGTGGGTTGAAATCCACATGATGAGGTTTCTTCTATTCACGTGATAAAGACAAATACGGCAGAAAATGAATCGAAGTGCAGATTTCAAAAGCGAACCAAGTCCAAAATAAAGTTGTGAATTTTTTCCAATTTAGTTCATCTCTAGCTCTCAAAAGTTAAAGCATTTTCATTGCCACTGTCGAGTTAGACACACTGAACTATTGTACACACAGCATTTTCATAGTCACCTGTCGAGTTAGCCACCACATTGAACCATTATACATATGATTATCCAGCGACAATAGGAAATACTTTGCCATACTGGAGCCAATAGTTAACAAAGCTAAGGAAATATTTAAGACTCTGAATGGATTCACGCCATTTCGGTGGCAAGCTCGACAATAATTCCAAGTAGATATGAAGCCATAAGGTTTGGAGTTATTCAACGAAAAAGTCTAATCTCTCTCGTCTATGTTTCAAGGAAGCCAACGGATAATACAGAATAATCAGTTATTTCTAAATGCAGCTTTCGCCAACTATGCTGAAACATCCTGTATACAGATATGAATGATTGAGTGACAGGCCTCTGCTTATCATTAGGATGCGCCTAATATGACCGACCTCAGGCATTCGGATTGTGAGCCAATTCCAACGCATCGTCACATTCAACGAAGGATACGATAACTACATGAGAACGACAGGCACGAACTTACATTCTCGTATCACTTCTCGACGTCGTAGAAATTATTAGCATCTCTGGAATTGAAATAGGTTGTCAGCAAATACACCACAGCTTCGTAGGTGGCCATCATAATGGCCGTATTGGGAATTTGTCTAATTAACTGAATAGAAAGACCCCTGTACAGTCCTCTGTGTCCTTCTTCTTGATATACCAGCGATAAAGTTTGCCAGAAACTTCGATACTTCATTCCCTCTTCTCGAAGCCTAGTTCTAGCCACCTCTGAAACAGAAAAGAAATATTCTATTAAACTCGAGCAATTTGAAAACGAAATAATGACAGAAGGCAAACATAGAAATCATCAATAAAATTGAAAGCTACTGTCGCGATGACCACAATTATAAGAAAATCCCGCCTTTCCGAGAAAAGAAGGGCGAGTTTCTAATACGATTTTTAAATCTTCGAGTCATGAGGTTATTGATACAGCTAGTGTTGGCAAACTCGTTACCATTCGGAAATTACTTCAAATTTCCACCCCGTAATAATGGTAATTACCGTATTCTCTCGAAAACAAGACGCACCCTAAATTTGAGGAGGCAAAAAAAAAAGTTCATTTTTTCTGGGAACTTTTTTGGTAAGTTACAATGAGAATACATCAATTAATGTGACTGAATTTCAAAAATTGTAAAATGTTGAAAATTCGGATTAATTACCGGTGATATGTAACTGCTTAAATTATCGTAAGTATCGAAGTATCGATAATTACCAAATTTTGCCAACACTGAATACAGTACACGAAACTCCACAAGTCGGAAAACAAAATTTTCCAGGAGAGCAAAAATAGTTAAAATTCCGTCAATAGTGACCACGTCAAAGTAAATATTCAAGTCCGTTTTGCTTGGGAGAAAAATGGCTCATTTTGAATTGGATTAGGTAAACATGTGGGTACTGTTACTTTCTTTCGACAAAGCACAGAAAAATACAATACATTTTTTCCAATTTATAGTAGGGTTTCCTGTACTACACTTCATTCGTAAAATCAAATTTTCAATTCTCTCTAGTCTAGCTGTCAACGACAGGAATGAATCCTTCTGTTTTACAGCAGCTCAGGCAGTAATTCCAGCTAGTTTTTTTCATTTGATTCTTAGCTTCTATTTCGGAGTGTATGTTGCACAAGAAAAACAGTTCTGGGAAGCCAGAAACCTACCAAGCCAGGAAATAGTTGAAAGGTTGCCTGCAAGAAGTCGTGAAGTTAATTTTCTCGAAGTAACAGATACACGCTACTTATGATCATGCCGAAGGGTTAATGTAGTATGTCCTCAGTTCTTTCAAAAAATTCGTCTTCATGACCTTTTGCATGCAACCCTCCAGTTGCCACAAAACCACTAGCTAGTCCATCCCTGCTTAGAACATTCACACATCAAATTTTATTAATGAGCATTTAGCTGTCGTCTGAATTAAGTGACAATATCAATTTTCTGGTCTTGAGAAAATGAAAACGTAGGTTTAGGTCCCCGCCCAAAACATTTTCAATAAAGGATATGGCATGTAAGCATCAACAACTAACTTGAATCACGTGCATCATTTTCAAAAAATATTTAGAAACACTGCAAGCTAAAACGTTCACATATGTGACCTGAGGTGATTCTCACCAGTAAGTAGTCACGAGCAGCTAGATAATATTTCTTTTGATAGCCGAGTAACGACCATACAAAATAAATGTTGCCTGTAGATACTGCACCAAATTTCGTTTTAGATACGAATAATGACTATTACGAAATCATGGAATAACAAAAAACAAACAATAGTTTGAAGTAATGATGCTCTGATAAATTGAGTTCACAATAATAGAAACCAGAGATAACGAAACAGGCATTTACAAGGAGATTTTATAAATAATTCAAAGAATTATAAATACTACTGATAGTGTTTAAATGTGTAATGAGATTTTCATCGTAGTACCTAGAATGGAACCTCAACTAGCACTTTTCAGCTTATCACCCAGTTATGAAATTATATTTCTAACTGCCACTTGGTCACTTTTGGAATGTCAGCAAACAGAATAGTTTTGCACCACACATATATTACATTTCCAGCAAGTATTCTCTCTCATGTCTCATATGTTTAATGCGACAGACCAAAGAAGACTATTTCACACCACTAAATAGGTAGTTCTAGTTCCCTGGGGCGATGTAACGTTTCGAGACTCTTGAAATTAATACTATTAAGATCGACCACCGAATCTAAACACGGAACCGAAAAAAATTTGACAAACCCTTGAACCCAGAAAAATCTGACTCGTGACTAGCTTGTAGTACCCGGGATCAAATGTAGCATTGCTCTTCTCTGAGCCAAAGTTTGCTCCACCTAGCAGAAATGCTAATACCTTTATGTCTTCATATTTTTTGAAATTTGTAACTGTGTCCCAAGTTGACTTCTCCCCCTCCGTGGAAAACTGGCCATGCTACAAGCCTGTCAGTGACTCACAATTTCTCGTAGACACCCTGGCCCAATGGGGACCACCCCCTCTCCCCGTCGGTATGGTCCTTTCTGATATATTAATGAAATAATTCTAGGCCGTATTCATACCCGAGCATAAGAGAATCACTTTTGATAAGGAATTCCTGACAATGCTTCAAAGCAACTAGTGAGCTTCCTCAACGCTTCCTTTTCGAAAAAGTATGTTCATGAATATGGGTATCTGACTCTCGACACGTCAAAAATAGTGACTCCGAGTTCACTTCCGACTCTAACTCCGGCTCCCTGATGACAATTTTGATTCACTCGACTCATCGACTCCCAAATCACACGGCAGGATACTGGCTGAACTAGAGCACTATAAATCCGAAGATAAGCCGCCATTCTTAGCCTTGCTCTTTTTTATGTGGGGAGCGAAAGCATCGGGGGCGACGACCGAGATTAAACGGCGAATGGAAAAATGGAAATGGCAGTTTACCATACTAGCGTTTATAGCGCTCCAGCTAAACTCGGACACCCTGTACTACCAGAAAATATCCGCAATTCTAATAATTTCGTGAAATTACCTACGAAATAGACTTGTCCAACGCATGCTTCACTCCAGACACAATAAATTCTTTAGTGCTACTCTGGAGAACCATGCACAGCTTTGTAACTGCGTACTTCTGACCTTGAGAAGAACACACGACATACCGTAAACACGCCAACCGGCAACATGTGCGCAAATACAGAACCGGTTGCAATTGAGCGATTACGAGCGACGAAGTCTTTTTGTCAACGAAACAAAAAAAAAGTAATAAAAAATAAAATAAAACTCGTTTGTACATTGTTCACGATGCACACCGAAAAAGTACATCGAAATAATGGCATCAGCCATGCCCGCATCAAGACTCGATAATATTCATCAACAACGCATCAGAAAATGCGTCGTATCACGTACAGCCCCAAGCTTCGGTTTTCACTCATCGCCCAGGAAACGGCGTAGGCGTAGATGAATTTACAACGTTCGAATCAACATCGGCGAATCGCCATTTCTCCAAGTAACTTTCCACAAAGTAATATTGAATAAAAAAAAATATCGAACTCGAAATACTGCGTTTCAACCGAACGCACATCGAACACCGCAATTTTGGACAGTCAATGGAAATTTTTCTGTAAGAACCTGAAGAATGTAGAACCGCTATATACTTTGAAATCCCTTTTCAATAAATCATAACAAAGGAGCCAATAGTGTCACTGTTCCCAGTAACTTCGTCTGCTTCTGAGCAGAATGTTTCTATCGTCTCAAAAGAAAATTTAATGGCATCTACAGAAGAAAAATCTTTGGTATGTTACTGAAACTTGCCCCTCCAGATATCAAATATAAAAATTTTAATCTCACAGTTTCGAAGAGTTTTAAAGAAATCTGAAAGAACTTCGTATAAAAATTTGTAATCCTGAACAGGTTCGGAAGAGACTACAAGGGTTTTTAACGAGTCTAGAGAAGCCTAAATACTCGCTTAGTTGAGGACTACAGTGGTAAGCAAGTCGCATGTTCCATATAGTAGATAACAAAATTCAGTCGCTCATCAACAATATCAACAATGTAAATGTGCCTTATCTAACTTGGTATAATTCAAATCTGGGAAAATTTCATCTTACGGCCTCTGAGAATCCTTCGTCACTTTCAATTCACCTTTTCAGTACCTGTTCAGTAGAGGTTTTATATCGGCCCATCCCGAGTCACACCCTAGTGTTTCTATCTTTCTGAACTGTCCTCAACTCCGAGAATCTCTCACCATACTGAGTTCCACTATTCACCAATTCAATTTTTTCTCTTCATCGGTCCTCCTGAGTTTCACTGAAGAGTTTTTCAAAACCGGATTACTTTCAACTTTCTGTACTCAGTACAGAACGAAGAAAATGTCCAGACTATCAAATCGATCCTCATTCTTTTCTGTTCTTTTCTAGAAGCAGTCTATTCTTCTTCGTCCACAGTCTGTAATTATTTTCTTATATTGTCTAGTTACGACTGTATTTTAGTTGTATGTTGTTTTCCGTGTGGTATATGGTTTTGAAGTAATTATTAATATTATTTTCTAGAAATTTTGCTATCGTCTTAGCGGTGTTGTACTCAGGCG
Source organism: Acanthococcus lagerstroemiae (assembly GCA_031841125.1). Lineage (NCBI taxonomy): Eukaryota > Metazoa > Arthropoda > Insecta > Hemiptera > Eriococcidae > Acanthococcus > Acanthococcus lagerstroemiae. Next base: position 36,838,051 of record CM063107.1, read on the forward strand.
CTCCTACGCTGTTTACTAATGGTTCAATTGGTTTGTGAGGTTTAGCCCTTCTACTTTTGGTGCTTTTGGACTTTAGATTGCATAGTTTCTCTTAGTTTTTTGTTGATTACATGGTTACTACTGTCATGTTCTCTATCTTCAATGTTGTTGATAGCATGTCTCTGAATTTTTTTGGATCCAATTTCACCTTCATGTAGTCGTCTCTCAAGTAGTTCTGTACCTTTTGCACATATTAATCATTGTCTATTTATGTAGATGTTCTTTTTTGTCTGGTTTGGTCAGTATTCGATGGTTTTGTCCAATTTTCTCTAATAGGTACATATCTTATACTCATTTTCATTGTTCTTGTTCTCTTTTTTTTGGTTTCTAAGTGAATTTTGTTCTATATACTTCTTAGAATGGCTCCTATCTTCGTCCGTACATCCATCCTGCGCTGCGGCCCATGGTCTGTATTACATACTATAGTTCACTGTTTGTAACGTGAGTATTTTATCTAAATTTTCCACGTGTTGCATCTATTTCCTTTCTCCAACAGTTCTAATTTTTGTTCCGTCAGTTGTTTCTTTCATGTTCACTATCCTCGGTGCGAATTAGCGAAATGTGTCACTCTTCTCTTTAATAGCGAGAACGAAATTAGGTAGCATGGACAACAGCCAATACGAACAGACATAATAGGGCTTTTTCAGTACTTCATATTCCATACTTATTCGCCTCTCCTGTTATCAAGCCGGTAGTGTATGATAACAGAATTTCATGTGCGAAATAGGCCTCAATGCAATGGATATTTGAAAACGCCGGAGATCAAAATTATTTTAAACAGTTTGAATTCTTTCGACAACGCAAACGTTGCTGAATTACGTTGCCGAGAGTGAAAACCAAAAACTGAACTGTTATTCAATGAAATCAATGATCATACGATAAGACCATGAGGAATGATCAAAAAACGAAAATTTCGAATTATACAGAGAGCAGAGAAGACAGACGAGGTATCATAATGTACGACACGAAAAACGAAACTCAGAACTCACTGGTACGACCATTATTACGAAATTACGATTATGTCTTCACAGGACAGGCGAATAAGTATGCAATATGGAGTACTGGAAAATCCCTATAGACAACAATAAACACACAAAACAAACTGCCCACCGAAAATAGACTACACTGTATTACCTGAAACCTATTATTAAAAGTTACACACTGTAAAAACCCTCAGAAGTAGTACACAATTGAGTACTTTCCAAAGAAAATAGCCCAAGTGCCAAACATACGAAAATTGCGATAACAACGGCGTATAAAGTCCGACGTATCGCCGATCTGCCACTACGATTTTATTGCTCGAAAACCCAATTATATCCTTTCCATAATGCCCTCTGTAAGTCAAACTATCGAAAGTTATTCACAAAAACGTACAAAAAAAACTACTGTTGGCATTTAAAGACTATTTTCTTCAAAACGAACTTGACTGAAGACGGCCGAATAGCCTGAAAATGCAAATGAACTACTAAAAGTGAATTCAGAAAAATGAAAGATTCTAATACAATCAAATTAGCATCAATCACTCTTCACTCACAGACACGTAATATTGGGATTCCTGAGATCTGAGAAACAAACTTCTCGTTTACAAATTTACCTATCCTCTACTTCGTCCCGACAAATAATCTGTAACACGAAGTATTACCACGGTCTGAATAACCGAACACGTAGCCATGAAATTATCTTTGCATACTGAAATAAACAAGAAAACGTGTACGTGAACACCATCATGTACTCGGTGAACCGGCAAGCGACATGCATGCACATTAAGAAACCTTTCCCCGTCAGGTCCGGCACAGTTCAAGATGCCGGCTAACCGGCGCAACTGCCCCACCACAAGTGACGCCGAATGAACGTACAGGAGTACGACCACGTTCGTATTCGAAGTTATTTTTGCACATCGACGTTCTGCATTGCTAAAAACACGTTCGCAGAATCAACGTAGGAAATCACAGAATGAGTACACTCCTTAAATATACATACAGTCTGAGAAGGGCCACAGACAGGAGGGGTAAGGGTAAACCCAAAAACTTTCTTGGGACATGATTGGCCCCCTAGCAAAACAGAAATCTATTCTTACTTCTACCAGGTTCAAATTAGCCCATTCAAAACTCGTGTTTGCCTTTCCTAATACACCAGGCTAATCACGATCTAAGTCTAGGCGCAGAACACCTCAACTTGCCTCTCTTGATACAGCAGGCAGATTACGATCCTGAGTTTAGGTGCAGAACGCCTTAACGTACTTCTCCTGATACAACAGGCTGATCACGACCTACAGTCTAGATACAGAACGCTTCAACCCCCAACAGAAAGCAGTGGCCCGATCTTGGGATCAGCATGTACGAAATGGCGCGAATACGACCACGCCGGGAAGGCACACGGGCACTCACCATGAGGGTACGTTGCGCAGGAAGCTATCGTTTTAGAAACTGCACCGGCGACCATGAATTCGACGAAGTCGCGTGAACTACGGGTGTTCGTCACGTCCGCGTCCATCGGTAGTCTTTGCATCCTCCTGGCAATTAATTCGGCTTTGATGGCCTCATATATCACGAAGTGTATTACGGTTTCCGAAATACCAAAGTATGACGCGGTAATACCTTTGTAGAAACCTAAAATACCCTGCAACAGAGAAGGCAAACGAAAACGGTTAGCAAAATGAAACGAAGAAAACACGAAAATTACATCGATAATATAACCATCCGGCAGGGAATTTTGGATTTTCAAACGAAGGGGGGACGCCATAACGAGACGCTTCGCTCGCAATCGATACTGTCAGTTGAAAACCATACGATAAATTTTATCTGTCTCCCTTCCCTCTTCACCTCGACAATTTACGAATATCCAAACGCAAAATCAACTTACAAGTTTTCTAGTTCCCTCGATCACTTTTTCCCTGGTTAAATAATGATTTAATACTTCCCGCCAGTAATTTAAACTCCGCGAACGAGTAGTTCTTATCATGCGAACATGAAGTCAGTTTTCTGTTCACGTACAGCGATAGAGTTTCTACACATACAGTGAAAACTAAAGGTACGTCGCTAATAGCTTCAACATAACATGATAACGTGTTTAACGTGCATGCTAGAAGGGTTTAAAAAAATAACAATAAATAAATAAGTTAAAAAAAAAATAAATAGCACTTGACAACCAACAGCTAACTACGATAGACGTACTAGAGTATCTCGAGGACAGGCAATATACATCATAATATTTATACACCTCAACTGTAAGTTATTTCTTCTAGAATTCATTTATTCGAGTCCAAAGTTGAAATGTTCTGTTCTGTGATTCAAAAACCCGGAATTTATCGAAAAAGTAAAATTGAAGAAGAGCAGCGTGAAATAAGTTCACGACTGTACAGTGAGCTACATCACGAGCCACTAGCACAGGCAGAAGGACTGACAGCCTATTCTTCTGCATTTCTTACCAACTACTAGCTCCAGCTTGCTGGGTTTCGGTTTTGTTGGATCACGAGGTAACAGATACGAGCTCAGGCGATTTTTCAGATTTATGTTAGGCAACCTGCCTAGAATATTTCCCGCATGGGGAGGGGGGGGGCAAACCCCAGGTTTTCAGCACATTAAAAATGAGAAACAACATGAGCTAGAAGGCAAGGCTGAAAAATTTGAAATTAAAAAAGAAAATTCATCAATTTTTAGGGTCGGCTCACTCACAATAATTCAGTTATGAAACGGGTTCTCCGTTTAATTAGTGTAGAATTTCTTTGTATCGAACCAAGTGCATGCAACGTTCTGTGGTACTCTTATCAGTAAACTTTCTAAGGAATAATGCGATGCGAATTATGTCTCATAAATATGGTAAAAGTATTAATGTTAATTTTTGTATTCTGTTTCAGGTTTCGAGCGATGAAGCCTAGCGTGTCTTCACCCGAAAAGGAAACAGCGGCGTCACCCTATGTGGCGATGGTGAGAATGTGTGATGAGGCAAATGAACAATTAAGCAAATCAAAATCAAATTTTGTAGCCTGCTGTTGAATTCTTGAATATAGTGAAGGTATTCATCATAAGTTGCAATAGATTGTTTTTCTGTTGTTTTTTATCATTGATGATAATCTTGGTTATGCTTTTTCAAATTTTGTACTCTATTTGAATTTAAATAAAATTCCTTCTTTGTCTTTAGCGTATGAAGAATTACAAAATTTCCTAAGACGCCACTCGAACTGTTTGAAATTGATTGAAGAGTACCTTCCTGTTAATAGAGTGATAAGTGATAGAGCTGCGCGACTGCAGTCTGCAGCTTTGAAGGTGTTGCCGACTTGCCGACCCTCTTCGAGTAGCGAAGTTACTCGTTTCTACGTCAGATGCCTTGCAAGTCTTTTTTTACTCAGCAGGAAAGGGGGTGGCGTCAAGCTCAAAAGTAAGGACCCAAAACGAAATTCTCACACAATCTCACATGATTATTAATTTCAGAAACTACATAGTAAGCGCAACGCCCTTCGAGAGGCTCCTCAAAACACTGCAACGGTAAAACTGGCAAATAACATTCATTGCTTTGACACAAGTTTCTTCCAGAGTTGTTTTTTCGCGTACTGTCCACTGTAGCCATTTCTGTATGGGTAGTGCTCTGCATTTCATTACCACTGTCAGACCATATACAAGGTGTCTACAAGAATGGAAAAATATAAATTCCTGACTTTTTCCAAACTTTTTTTTTTCTCTTCTTTAAACCTTTACAGTATAGACAGTATACATATATTTATGTTTATACTACTAGAAAGACGCTATCGTTAAAAAGAACTGAAATTTGAAGTTGATATTATTCAATGCACAGGTTTTATTTGTAGAATACGACTCTAGGGAGTGCTGAAGTAAAATTAAACGACGAAAAAAAATTTCCGCGAGTTCATTCTTTGCTTTTTTCCAAACTTCTCAAAAATATTGTTGAATTTCCTGACTATTTACAAACTTCCAGACCTACTTTTCAAATTCCAGACTTTTTCCAAACTGTCCAAATTTTCCAAACCTGTAGACACCTTGATATAGTGTGACGGTTTTTTTTTTTTTTTTTTTTTTTTGTCAGGCGGGATGTTCTGACATGGTACAAAACATTTGCTTGACAGGGAATGTGTTAAAAATTACATTCAGGGCTGGCGGGGGGAGGGGAGTAGAGTGTGCTTTATCAAATCCATAAAATTGAACCGAATAGCCGGGAAATTCCGAAACTCAGTGAAGATAATTAAGTAGACGGTGATCTTTATTTCGTTTCTCTTGTTCGCTCATCATGTGAAATGTTGTAACTTTCCGCTCGTTAATAACTAAAAGGTCGGAAATTTCGGGAAATTCTAGGACGCTGTCAAGAAACTCGAGATCAGTTCCTCTAGGCTCGTTGAACGAAATTTTGTAAAACTTCTTAGTCAGAGTTTTAGTTTTCGTATCTACATCCCTCTCAACACACATTCTTCACACCGACCCTAATTATACCCCCCGCCCCCTTAGCAACGAATTGAGTCCCGAAGCAACATTGCCCACTAGCAATTTCGTACAGCTGTGCGTACACTGACCTACTACAATTCTAACTTCTGTGGATGCCAATGGTTCGACATCTGGGCTCGAATACGCTCAACCTTTCGAGAGTAATCGCTGATTTAAAAAACGAACGCCTCCTTCTGAATTCTTTTAAAATATCAGTCATATACCAAAATTAAAGAAATCAATTTTCCTCCAACTTCTGGAATTTTCAAACTAGAACCTGAGTAATAGGAAAATTTCTAACCCTATCTCCACCAGAAAAATAGAAAAATCATGTTTATACCATAAATCTGACTGGGTTTCAAATTATTACATCCTCTACATGTTAAAAAAAAAAAAAAAAATAATCAAACTGAGTTTACGAATCAAAAGCCTGGATCTTTTCAGCTTACTTTACATCTAATGCATTTTTTGGTATTTTTTCTTGTATCTGAATCTCCTCTTCTTCGTTACAGAAATAAACTAATGGTAAGAACTCAACTTTCTCAAGCTACCCATTAACATGAATGAAGAATCTAAGTAGCAAAATTCCTTCAACTCTTTACATCTAACAAGTAAGCCAAAAAAAAAGAAAGACACTCAGCATGAAAATCATAAATCTTTGTATATTATACCAATCTGAACCTTCTTTTCGTTCGTAAGATTAAAAAGAAGTGAGGAACCTAAAAATTGTCCACTATGAGACACCTAGTACGTTTTTCACGAGTCAGCTCAACTCCCTCCCTCCTCCCGATAAAGAAATACGGCAATGTCATAACAGCTACTGAAAATTAACATTACATTCGTTAATTAATTATATAGAACTTACCAAAGCGTTACTTACTATAAATATGATCGAACAATGGTGACTGCGAATGGAAGGTTCGTGACGGTTATAGTGGTGGTAGAGGGTGGCGGTGGGTAACGAGGGCATGTCATTTCGAATTCGAAAATATTTCTGAGATAATCGATCATACATACCGACTGATTGTATATTCTTCTAATACATTGGTGTGTAGTCATTTTTTGACCATTTTTAGCATTATCTAACTGCAGCCGGGTCTTTACAAACCAAATCGGGTTTGTCAAGGAACTTGCAATAAAACCTGTAAAAACAAAATAAACGAACTCGATCAACTATTTTGAAAAGAACATAAGTACTTTTTTTTTGGGTGGATTGATTACAACTGCGCAATAACAGATGCCATCGATTATCAACCATTATAATATTTTTACGTCAATGATATGATTGACGCGATTAGTGGTACCGTTCACGAAATTATGAGGACTCATTATCGATATTCGAGAAAACTCATACATAGGTGGGATCCGTACTTTCTTCAGAGGGTGGAGAAGGGGTAATATTTTTAATTCTGACTGATGAACAGAAGAAAAAATTCTCGTCATTGGAATCCCCTCGGAGGCCCCTTCCGTTTCTATGAAAAAATCGTACTCAGTGAGTAGCGATTTTACATGTGGCAGTTGGCCCCTCACCCTTCCTAGAATTGTCACGCGTTAATGTAATAGAACATCGGAGCATGCCCGTTTGTTCGCCCATTTTGTACGTGGATCGCGGAAAAAACGTGGCTAACTAAACTGATCTACGAAATGTAATCGAGGTTATCAAGTCGAGATGTTTTTTGGAGATAAGCACTCGGTTAGAAGAAATTACGAGGCAGATACATCGTTGCAGAGTGTTTGAAATATCACAAACAGTTGCCGAGGTTATCAGTTTATAATTTGTTCCACTGCACTCGAACTCGTAATAGACGTAACAATTGCTAATTCTCTTGAACTACCAGTGTAAAGCAAAATTTCAAAAGAAATATTCATAATTTGGCTGACCGCAGTGGCGTAGCCAGGATTTTCCCAAAAAAAAGGGGGGGGGCAAAGTAAAGTTTTCATTGTAGAAAAAGCCGGAATTTGAGATGTTTTTTTAAAATCGCCGATATTATAGGACTATTTTATAAAAGTGAAGGTAAAATTACTGCTCGAGCAAAAATTTTTCGGAAAAAACGTGTTTTAAAGGCAAAAAATTGCTCATTTTTGCATATTTTTAATTCAATTTTAGGTGCCTTGAGGGGGGGGGGGCATTCGCCTCCTGGCTACGCCACTGGCTGACCGATACAATTTGTGAAAGCAGGCCACATCCATCTTTCTCTACGACAACAACAGAAGAAACCAAGAATCCAATCGAATGAACCAAATATCTGAAGCTTGGATTCATTTGGCTCACAAGTAGCCCAGGGATAGGCAATATCACTTGAAATTTACATGAAAAAGAACATGAGATCAAAAAGACCATGATCTAAGATCATCAAAAGAGCATTCGATTCATGATCTGAATGATCGTGATCATGTAAGATTAAAATTATCGCAAAAATCGGACAACATCGTGATTTCGAGATCAAAAAAATTCTGTATCATTTTTCTTCATAATCTAATGACTATTTTTTCTCCTTTTTATTCAAAATCGTATTTCGACCTGAATTCATGCACATTACAATTCTTCAAATTATCTGCAAGTCATAATCTCAGATCACTGGATTCATAATACAGCTCATTCTTGTCAGAAGTCCAGGAAAATTGAAGTTTTGAATTGAACAAAATTTCCATCCACGATTTTTCTAACGAACTCTTCGAATTGACTCTTCAATCAACATACTACAAATTAATCTTCACTACCGTCGGTGAAGCTTCTCCTCTCAGGGGTTTAAGCTACATCAAGTATGAGCTCCTCCTGAAACTTTGAGAACCATCAACTTTACAAAAGCTGGATCCATAATCCTACCCCCAATTCTGATTAGTTTCGAAAAATTCGAGTTTGAGTAGGACGAAAATTTTCAGCAAAGATGTTTTTTCACGAACCCCTTCAAAATGACTCCCTAATCAACTATGCTAAAAATCTTCAGTGATGTTGAATCTTCTCCCCACAACGGTTGGAAGTCCACCAAATATAAGTTTCCACCCAAAATTCTGAGAATAATTGACTATACTGAAATTGAGCATGGTGTGGTGGGACGTATGGCGATGCACGCATGCCAAAGTGGCCCCTAAGATACTGCACCCCCAGCACCGGAAACTACCCTTTCCGGCATCGCATCAATGCCGAGAGGGACTGAAATTGGGCATAGCTTATGATGTATTTACACTGAGGCTGACAGCATTGCTGTAGCCAACTTTGCTGGATGTTCGTTATTTTCGTTCACACTGGAGTTAATGGAAATATGCTGACAGCAATGTTAGAACTAATCCGATTCGAATCGGATGCCGGCTAACAATAACAACTAGCAATGTTGCATGTTAGTCATTTTCAAAACTTTGCTGATAGCAATGTTCGCTTGTCAGTGTAAATGCATCATCAAATTGTCTCTCGTTACCAAGGCAAATGAGCATCCTCCAGTGGTACACAAACCGCAGCTACGATTACGATAGAACGTCGAGATCAAACATTTATGAATCGAAAAGGAGACGATACAAATTACGAATACATGTGGTAGTTATTCTCCGGTCAGATAAATCGGCTTCGTTCAAAATATCTGAGAGTAAGTTTAAAAAACAAAAACAGAAAATTATGTCTACACGTGTCGCTTTGGCCTCCAAATGCGAAACCTACAAGTCAGAAACGCGGCTATAAATCACGTCACGTAAACTAGAGGTTGATTCTGCATAAGACCAGCACAAACATGGCCACCAAGTCGAGTCGGTCAGCCGGCGTTTCCAAAAAATAAGGTGCTTCTGGAGCCCGAGCGAACGACTATATTATTGTTCAGCAAGGAGCAAATGGAGAGGAAGCTCATCCGCATCTACCGTACACTGGCCTCAGCAGGATCCATCATATTTGTATAAGGAATCGAAGACTGAAATTTCTTAATTTAGAAGACCGGTAGCGTGATAAACGTACGGAGCGGAAGATTTTGGTACATAATTTTTCAAATGGTTGTTCGTTGTTTTTGCCAAGAAAAAAAAATTTTTACGAGCTAATTACTAAGAAAGTAAACACGTGCGAATCACAATTATAATGTACCATGGCGATTACATGAGTATCAACAAAACGTTTTCATACTCGTATTCAGAGTTACAAAATGTTTCCTGTACTCCTACGCCGAAATCCAATGATTGTAGGTTAGTGTGGCTGAGCTTTCGACGAAGAAGAAGAAATCGATGGGACAACCAGTTTCAAAAGAAATTCAATGATTGTAGGTTAGTGTGGCTGAGCTTTCGACAAAGAAGAAATCGATGACACGAGTTTCAAAAGCAGTCTCTTAGGGGATGGCTAGTTTTGCAAATGCGGTATTTCCAACCATTAGCACTTCTCCGCTTCTCTATCCTTTTAAACATGATATAATGCATACTTCGTATAACATACGAATCAAACTTGGAAAATCTCTGCTCATACATGAAAGCTACGCAGCAGCTTCGACTTCCCATACTATGGTCTGTACTAAAGACTCTTATCACTTGAAGCTCGAACTGTGGGCCGAAAACAATGGAAAAGACTTGCTGTACCATCATTCTGGGAATGAACATGGGCTCTCAAGGCTCCACCAGACTTAAAGCCATTTTTCTGACGTACAATTCAGGCTTCAACCGAAAATACGTTTTTTGATTTCAATAAGCGACCCATGTGGACCTACAGTAAAGAACAGCCAGTAAAATGCGGTAACATGACGTCATTAGGGAGACAGGTCAGCCATGAAGAAGTAAAATTTCAAATAAAATTTTCCCACTTGTACCGGAAATTTCTTATTCTTCTCTTTCTCTGATGGTGCCTCCAATTGGTCGACGTACAGGTGCCGGACACCCTTGGCACCCCTTCAGTTACGCCCCAGTTCAAATTATTTCCACAAGAAAAGGGGTTGGCTCGATGACCGTCAAACCCAAGAATCAATACGACCAATTTCTAACAGTGAGACCGAATAATACTTCTACTCCTCACAGGTATGGAACAACTGCCCCCTGGCACCCCTTCCCATGTATTCGCCGCTTATGAGACCTAGAGAACATGAAACTAGAAACTCGACAGCGAGCACCCATCAAAACAGTTGTGAATATAATCTCGCCTACACCAGCATATTCTCATTTTTTTCCCTTTGAATTCACACAACGTATCTAGCAAGCACCGAACGAAGAAAAAAAAACTTTAACAAATCATCAATTGAAACTATAATCCCTCTACTTGTGAACTAATTCCGCATTATAAAACGTGCGAATAAATGAGCAGCTCACTGTGTGTGTGTACGTGTGTGTTTACAATTCGCAATTCGCACAAACGAGTTATCTTCTTCAATTAAAAACATCAACAAAATTTTGACCAATGGCAACACTAGATTACCAAGTACGCAATTAATGAAAGTAACACCCGTTTTGGAGAGAGTCGTTAATTTCAGACATCGCAGTAAATTCGAAAACTGTATATTTATAGTCACGCTGTATATTAAAACATCATCACACCACACTGGGTCAGTAAACACTAAACAATTCAACCTTGAAGGTAGGCTTAATAAATTCAATGGTTCGAAGCAGAGTGTGTACTATGTTGTGTTACTGTACTCAAGCAACCGCATACTACGTTCTCTCTCTCTATCCAAGATCGAAGATTCTGGAGACACAAATCTCGTTTCACCCAACTTTTAAATTCCACCTAATCTTTTTATTAGTACATATGATATCGGGAAGACCTGGGCTGGATCACTTTTACATATCTGCAATACGAACTCGAAACGAGTTCAATGTTCCTCCACAACTAGGAGAAAGGTTCACGGGCAGCGAATGTCAGAAAAACAAACATAAATTACGCCCACGATCGCTAGAAAGGCTTGGAGGGTCGCCAGAAAACGTATACTCGTATGTCCAGAATTAAGGAAAATGATAACATATCGCGCCCCAACTGGGGAATCTCATCGGATGAAAAATGGAAGTCGAGAGATTTTCAGATTTCTGGATGATTAACAAGTCTGACGCAGCCTTTAACTCATCAACAACTGAGAGGTGGATCGAAGGAGACATTACGTTTTTCCATGACATTCATTCATTTATCTACCCAAGTTAAGTAATTCGAATCAGAAGGCGCATACAGAGGAGAGGGTGTTTGGAGGCCTAGTCCTCAAATCCATTGCGACCCCCTCCCCTCATACAAAAAACTCGGAAAATTATACAACCGAAACGATTTGTAGCATTATATTAATTCTAATTACAGGGTTGCCACTTTTTTCAGGATTGGTTTTCCCCGACTTTTCCCGGTTTTCCAGGCCAACTTTTCCAATTTTCTCTGACCTTTTTTACAGGATTCCGAGAAAGCCCAGAGGGAGGAGAGACACAGAAATTTTTTACAATACAAATAAAAAAAGTTTACTCTGATAAAATACGAACTCGTTTCTTATTTTCAGAAAATTTCCCTGACTTAAATGAAAATTCCCTGACTTTTCCCTGACTGACCAAATTCCCTGACTTTTCCCGGTTTTCCAGAAAGTGGCAACCCTGAATTAGCTCTCCCCCTTCAGGCAGGCGATTTTCGCTCATGTGTATAAGGAAGGGAGCAGGGACATATCTTACACCACCCTTCATATTCAACTTCAAATTTCTCAATTTTGAACCAAATTTCAAAGAGAGGGTTGAACTGAGCGCATCTGGCCGAGAGGGCTCGGCCCTTGTTTACCTGTCACTCCGAGTACGCAAGTAACAGGACCACACATTTATCAAATTTTAACTTCTTTCATTTCTATTAATTTATGAATAAAACACATTAGTTTCCTAATTTATACAAACCTCTCGAAGTTTGTATCATGACAAGTTGCATACTTCAAATATTCTAACTCCTGTCTGGAATCAATTTTTAGGAAAGTATCGAAATGACATTTCAGGGTATCTACAGAAATTGAAAAGTAAGAATGAAGTACTTTTTCAGGACCCTTTGGAGGACTTTAGCCGGCATATTTTCCATCATTCCGAAAATATGGAAAATATGCCAGCTAGAGCCCTCCAAAGGGTCCTGAAAAAGTACTTCATTTTTACTTTTCAATTTCTGTAGATACCCTGAACCCGAGTGCGCAAATAGTTTTTTTTTTTCAATTGTTTTGTCCCTTTATCCCTCCCTCCTTTTTGCTCTCTCACTTCCCCCTTCTACTGAATATCGATCCTGCGCTACACTTTTTGATGACAGGAATCGCAAAAAATTCATTATAAAGGACTTTTCAATTATTTTTTATAATCTCAGCACTTTTTAGGACTTTCAGGACCTACTTTCAAAATTCAGGACTTGAAGGACTTTTCAGCACTTGTAGACACCCTGCATTTTTATAGGGAAGGGAGGGTACTATGACTGAATCCAAAAATTTCAAGTTGAACAAGCAATCGGAAACTTGACAGGAATTTCAGTTCACTGAAACTGACGCGGGGAAAAGAGGTCGAGAGGTTCAAGAAATATTTTTGTCAAAAAGTTCTACCCTGACAGACTAAATCTATTAATTAGTACGCCCCCCCCCCCGACTTCACTAATTTTCTAGTCACAAATCAAGTAGCATTTAGGGCTTACTAAACGGGGATGAAGTTTAGCATAAGATTTCTCGTAGGATACTCTGAATTTTTCATTTAGAAAATTTTACAAAACGAGTCTTACCACACAAATGTGTTGAGTTGCAAAATTTGTTCCCATTGACAGAACAATGAAGAGCCCACACGGAATTCTGAGGGGGGGGGAGAGGTAAAAGCTAAAACATTACATTTGATTTTGGGAATAAAGTCAACTTCATACACCGGGTACAACATACAGCAATACAAAACAAATTCAAAAAAGCTGTCCATTTGGTTTTTGAATTCGCTGGATTTCAAAATTATTTGTGTCCTCTACCTCACCTCAAAGGCTCAACGACGACGGGGGGAAGGGGGTCGGACCATACAAATCACAAATGATCATTTCAATGGCATCAAAAATAAGAGTTCAAGAAATTCATTTCGATGATCCACAGGAGGTTGAGACGTGAAATATCCAAAACTACGACAAAACTTCAAATTCTGAATAAAAATACCAAAAATTTCACGAAACTTGAGCAACAGCAACCTTTCACATGTAATACTTCTTCTTTAATTTGTAATATGGATGGATATTTCAGATTGGCTCGCGTAAATTTGATTCATTTATGTCTGAACTTCCTGTGGTTTATTATGGACAAACCTTAAAAATAAATTCAACTCGATAAACTCAGTTTTCGATATGTGTAAAGGAAGTTTACGGTACTTTCAGATATTTCGAATCTCAGCTCCCTGAGGACCATCATAGGTGAGAGTTGTCACTAACATAACCTCAAAAATGAGTTCAGTGACTTCGTAACCCCCAGTTTCGATTTACTTCAAGGAATCATCTACAATTATTGGTTATAACGCTCAATGGAACTTTTCAAATTAAACAAGTTGAATTTCTTTTCATGTTTATATCGTTTTTCAAGTTGTAATACATGGTGTTCCCTTTTCTCCGAAAATAATACCGTCTTCGTAGACTGTAGATTTTTTTCTTCAAAATTATGTGTAGGTACTACATTGCTAAACAAAAGAGAAGAACGAGTTTTTGGACTCCGAACATATTTCCTGGCAAAATTAGTTTTGTAGGATTTTTAAAGTAAAAATGTAGATTTTTTAAAGGAAAATTTCATGTTAATTTTTTTTTTCATTGAGCAGTCTCAGAAAATATTTTTGGTTCCGAAAAAAGTTGGCGGGGGAACGGGAGGAGTTTACACCAATTACAACACTTCTATCGGTGTGATCAAACTATGTATTTCGAAAAAAGTATGTTTGATTTCTTTGCGAGGGAAGAGGGAAGATGTGCTTGAGGAAGTAAATTCAACAAAAGTACATAAGGGCTACTGCTGCCATCTCCCACGTGTTTTTGAATTCCTGTAACCAACCAAATCTCAAGAATTTTCATGGAAGGGACCTGGTAACACTGATAAGGTCTATTCCAGTGATTACCAATCAAGTTGATCAATGTCAACTTCAACTAACGTACTCGGAAAAATTTTAATATTTTAGAATGAAATTTTACGCTATTTACTGTTTAGTGTTTACTACCATCTAAAACGGCACCAAAATAACCCTCCCTATTGAAGTATTTCAAGAAAAAATGTTTTTGCCACTTCAGCACTATTCCGGCTGATTTTAACTAGCCACTTTCAGCTTGACTGTAGATTTTAAAACAGCTGGTGAAACCACATTTCTAAATTTTTTAGTTATTGAGAAAATTAGTTTTTTCTCTGTCCTATAAAATTCAATTTTCGGGTAAATAAGGGGTTGCAATTTCTAGCTATAGGCAGGGTTGGCCACGGATAACCAATTTTTTATTCGAAGGACGAATAATTGAATTTAGGGCTTGTATGCCAACGAATAACGAATAGTTGGAGGCCAAGACTGAGTCATCCGAATAACGGATAAATTATTAAACCAATTACATTTTTGCCATCTACAGATAACGGATAACTTTCACGTATCACCGAAAACCAAATACATACAAGAATGCGATAGTGTAATATATCGAGGACAGGGGGACAGCATCTGCTGTACTTAACAGTCCCTATGTAAAGATTCGAGTTTTCTCTGGACATAGGTACGACGAAATCCCGTATCACAAGTCACGACAGAACAGTGAACAGGAAATCTATTAAAAATATTGATAATATCCGTTTCTTCAGCCTTCCATTTTCCGAGTCATTCGGATAAAAGTTCATTATAAAATTGTTTACTTTAATTGGATAGCGTATAAATAATTTCTGGCTCAGATTTATTCGAATAAAGGATAAGTTTATTCGAATTTTCATCCGTTATCCGTATCTTTTCATTCGAATAATGCCCAACCCAGGCTATAGGTAATTATTTTGAGATTTTTACGGATCCGGCAAACCTACCCAAAGATGCGCTTATTACCAAAACACATACACCTGATCTACTCCTCCAAATCCGAATCTAGTTTTCTAATTTGTATTGCTTTTTTCTCTAAGATTTTGCTCCCTGAAGAATTTCATGCCTTTCCTGCAATATTGAATGTTTGAAAGTGAAGGTATTGAATTATCTCAAAATCAAACATTGAATAGTTGTAAGTTCAAAATGTTGAATTTGCTACCATTAGCGAAAACCTAGTATGCCCACAATAGATGTTTTCAGAAAATGCAAAAATTAAGATTTAGGAAGGTAAGTAGAGAAGCTATACGCGCCACCTGGTGGCAGAAATGACAAACTGAGAATTATACAAGACATGAGATTCGTAATCGAATTTCTTCAGCTTCTCTACTTCCCTTCCTAAACCTTAATTTTTGCATTTCTTAAAAACATCAGTCGTGAACATACTAGGTTTTCACTGAGTGGTAACAAATTCAATATTTTGAACCTACAACTCAATATTTAATTTTGAGATAATTCAATAACTTAACTTTCGATGCATTGGAACAAGACAGTCATGTTAGCAGCATTAATCTTCAATTTTACCACCAAGTATGAGGCCAAGCAGCCTCGATTAAACGAGAGGGAATTGTATAATTTTCCAATTCATCACTTTCAAATTTACAAAGTTTCACCAACTGGTATCCCGACTTTCTCAATTCTCTTAACTCTATCATCATTTGGCCAATTAACAAAACTTTTTCAGAGGATTCTCCTCCACACTCCCTCCCAAAAATATGACTCGAACTACCGCCTGGAAGAGAATGCTGTGAACACAAAACTGGCATCCAAATTCTCATTTTCTATTTTACGGCAAAAGGGCCCCCTCTGATATTAAGCAAATTGCCAACGGTCAAGAATACTGTCTAGACTTACGGAACTAGTAAATATATTATAACACCCCACGGAGGCACGCCGATTCTACACAGAAACTACGTCTAATTCTTATCACCCATCCTCTGACATTCATCTCTCAATAGAAGAAGATAATGCAATCAAAATGAATCGGCAATAGCACGTGATAAAGTGAACGAGAATAACAAAAATTCAACTCGCACTACGTACATGGATTGCACGTTTTCGACCATATTCGCATAACATAATTTTTCGATCAGATTAGCGAGATATAAATAACTAGCAACATTAACGTTATTATTTCGATTCCGATAAAATGTTAAGGTCATGATCTCACCAATTACATAAAATCAAACGGTTAAGCCAAAAAGGAGTAAGTTCTACTTCTTGTAAATTGATTCGAGAAAATTGATTTTCCGACAATACAAGAATTAGAAGAGCGGGAATATTTGAGTAATGAAAGAGTAAGGTACAACGGAAATTTTTCTCGGTACCTGTTCGTGTCAGTACAAGAGATAAAAAAATTCATCGATCGATTTGTCTTTCCAGTTTTTCCGTAATTCGTAAATCGTATACCATTCGGTATAGCATATACAGTAATTCTTAAAAGCAAGAAAAGGGTGGGGTGAGCAAAATTTTGCCATGCCACAGAAGGGAATTTCTTTCATTTGCATCACTGCACATCTACGACGGAATTATTAGTAATTAAATCTTTGTATTAGTACATATTTCTGAAAATTGAAATTGACAGATGAATCCGAAAGTTTTCTGTGAGATCAGTTGTGTAGAGGCGAAACAAGGGCAGGAATTCAAAAAAGAAAATGAATGACTGATTTTTATACGAAAATGTTCCAAGAGCTAAATTTCCCCGGGGATTCACGACACGGGTTTTCAAACTAGTCGGAGAGAATGAAACAGTGTTAAAGGAGGCTCCCTACCCTCCAATAGATCAGCAAATAATTTCAACTCGACTGAGAAAGAAAAGTATCAAAGGGCGACTCATGTTGTATCTGTATAATTAGATGAAATGAGAAACTGGCCGATTCACGACCTGGTTTTCCAAGCTATCTGGGAGGCGATGGGACTGTATTGAAGACAAGCCCCCACTTCTGCAATCAAACTGCGAATGATTTCGACCCGGTCAAAAACAGAGAAGAGCAAAGGACGCTCATTTATGAAAGGAGACACTGACTGACGATTTACATGGGTTTTCAAGTAAATCAAAGGTCACGGATGGGGGGGGGGGGTCTCGCTCCAGTCGATCTGCAAATAATTTCAACCCGACCAAAAAGAGAGATAACAAGAAAAGGGCAAACGGCGACTAATATTCCATGCAAATAATTTTAATTCGACCAAAAAAAGAGATAACAAAAGAAGGGCAAACGGCGACTAATATTCTATATCATATAATATGGGCTGCCTCCCTAAAACTAGCTGGCGGTTTATGACCTGGTTTTTCAACCTGTGGTGAGTCGTGGAAGGGATGCCACCTCCCCTATCTAACAGCCACGATTTTCGAACTGACTGAAAAAAGAAAAGCGCATAATTCACACAGTAAAACATAAGTCATCCTGTGCTCTTTTCTTTTTCCCAGTCGGATCGAGATTATTTGCGGCTCGGAGGAGCAGGAGCTTCTCCTCTAACACGACCCCACTATCCTCTAGCTAGTATGAAAAACAAAGTCTTCTGCAACTCTCTTTCTACCTCCTATCCGTTCTGTGAGGAAAGCGAGGGGGCACGCATAGAAATTCGATCTTAATGATTCCATTTTATCAATCCTGCGATTTTCAAAAGATGACCAATTTTTATCAATTTACTAGCTGATCAGGCGGGTCATCTACATACTGAGCTTAAATAAATTTGATAGAGAAACATTTTTTATATTTAGCTCTGTATCGCAGTACCCGCAAATTACTACTAATCAAACGAATAAATTATTTGGTACACAATTTCCTTCACATTTTTTGGTTTCCAAAGAGATTTCAAAACTTGAGACCGGCTACACACTATTGTACGCAGGTATGTTTAAAAATATGCAGATTTGCGAAACTGATCATGTGTATGAATGCAGGCGCGGATCCAGACGATCATTTTGGAGAGGAAAATGGCAGAAGGAAAAGCGCGCGAGAACTTTTTTGCTGCCTACCCCCACAGGTTTCTCATTTTTTAGGGGGGGGGGGGGAATCCTCCGTGGATTCACACCTGGTGAATGTATGCAGTACAGGTTATACAAAACTTTCGCCACTAATATACATTACTTGAACAGAGGAAAAAAGGCTTTCATGAAAAAAGAAAACTCCGCATGAGAATATTTGCTGGTTACCCATCGTTTTCTCTCTTTCTCTCTTGCTCTTCTTTTGCCCTCGTTTTATTACCTTGTAGATATATAATTAATGTCTGGCTAGACAAAGGCTCCATATTCGAATTCTGTTGATAGTTCTCAATTAGATCTTACTAAACATACATCTCTCTAGTACCCAAATGACTTTCATGTAGATATCTACTCAACAGCGGGTAGATATACATGTTTTTTCGGGGTGGGTAGGTAAACTTGAGCGCCAAATTGGAAGTTTGATTAGTAATAATGTGTGTACTCACAACCCGACACCGAAATTTTTTATAGCCTAAAACCTATTCCGGGTTCATACAAATACATCCAGAAAGTACGAACCCTCAGCTCTTATGGTTCACCCGCCAACCTCGAACAAACAAACAAACACACAGACAAACTTACACTTTTATAGGTATAGTAAGAAGATTTTTTATAACTGATTAAATCTTTTGAAATCGGCAAAACTCCTCTAAGACTTGTCAACACTGATCACGGCTTACTAGGACAATTTCATGAGGTTTTAGCATTTTATATCCCTTTACTGCTGGGTATACTTGAGCGAAAACTATAACGCTCCCCTCGACACGCTCAAAAACTGTAACGTAACGAACGCTCTTCTGACATGAAGCCAGTATGGCGACATTTCAGTTCAGTGGTTGAGAAATTTATTTTTCTTCCAGCCATGAGTATACTTAAGCAAAAACCGATTTCCATGGACAGGCGAAAATAAGATATTTCAAATAACAGTAGAAAAATGAAAAACTGGAAAAAACCGTTTCATACACATAATATGTGGCAGTTTCTATTAAAAAAAGGGGTAACTTTGTCGATCCGACGAATTTTGAGTTACGGACAATACGTAATAGAGGAATGAATGCCCCCATTCCAATGAGCTATCGGCGAGATTTGTAGCGTTTTTTGTTCCGGAGATACAAGCGGTCAAAGACGAGGTAACGAGAACGCGCGAAAACACGTTTTTGGGAAAAACGCGTTTAAAGTTAGACACACCTTTTTCTCCCACTTTGTCAAGCGGCCCTAAGTATGCGGTTATAGTGGAGTCAGCTATGCTCTCTTCGCTACGCTCCACTCCACTGTAGCCGCGATTTGAAGAATGGTAAGTACCATTCTTCAAATCGCGGCTACGCGCTGCTTCCCCCCTCACCGCTCCTGCCCTCTCGACGTATCGTCGCTCAGCTACGCTCTCTTCGCTACGCTCCACTATAACCGCACACTAACTCGCCTCGGAATCATGTTACCAGCCTCGAGGAGAGCTTGTTGGAAAGGTAATTTTTCGCTCTTCTGCGTGGTAACAATTCAGAACATCGGATTTATTCGTGAGCTCCGGAAAACCACGAAGAAGCGAACTGAGACATTCGCATTCTTTTCTCATTCTCTTTCATAATTCTCGTTCTCTCTCTCCCTCTTCTCTTTCATGCGCGTAAATCTTGCATCTTCGTTATTGCAATCTTTGTTCTATAGAAGTCAACCAAAATTTCAAAATTGATTTTTTTCGACCAAAAAATTTTGTTTTTCTTTTTTTGCGTTTTCCTGAGACTTCAATCGATCGACAAAGTTACCCCTTTTTTTATAGAAACTGCCACATATATGAAAAAATGAATTTTCTTAGTACATTTTTTCTTTGTGAACTTTTCTGATGTTTTAATAGTTATTTTGTAATTATGGGCGGAGACAAATCCAACAAATCAAAGATCATAAAAATCCGTCCGGCCGTTTTTGAGTTCAAAATGATGTAAATAACCCGACTTTGTTTCATATATTATATAAATATAGATTTTTTTAAAGGTGGTTAATGTTTGGTGAGGATTCTACTTCCATCAATATCAGAGAATCCCCCGAAGTCACTACTGGCAGGCCCCATTGTGAAAAGACTGTTCTCAAAAACACTCGACCATTCAGCTGTACAGAGTATTTCAGCTTAGTACAGCAAGTCAGTAGGAGGTGACAGTGCTCAGCGAGAAGAACAAATAACGTTATATACAAGCATGACCTATACTCAAAATTGAAGGGGCCACAAATAACAAACTTTCATCGATTCCTCATTCAAATTCAATTTTTTTTTTGAAGGTAATCAATGGGTAGTACACATTGGAAATTTACTGAACTACACTGCCGACTTTTAATATTAACGAGAGTCTACCAGTCTTAAAATTTGGATAAAATAGATGACGAGCATAACTTTCAGTTTTTGTGGTTCCTTCAATTTTTGAGGTAGGCAGTAAGCGGTAAAAAGATATTTTCTCCTGCTTAATAGCTACAAATCTGGTGAACTTCTATTAAATAATTTTGCAAAACTTTTTAAGAAATATTCCAGATTTTGGGACTGAATTTTGTCCGTAATAACTTCATTGCGACGACTGGCAGTAGACAATACACCGCAAATGGAATAAAAATTATTACTTCTATAACCTATATCAAAAACTGAAGGGCTACAAAAATTGAAAGTTGTGCACTTCTAAAATTATACTCAAATTTGCTTATCGGAACCATAAAACCGAAGTAGCCCTTTAAATATTAAAGGTAAGCAATTCAGTTTGGTAAATCTTCAACAGACTGAAAATGGAATAAAAACTATTTATTATCTGTTGTTCATGTCAAAAGCTGAAAAGCTACAAAAAACTGAAGTTGCGCACTTCAAAAATTACACTCAGATTTTATGATCAGAACTGCAAAACTGATATAGCCCTTAGCCCTTTGAATATCAAAGGTAAATAATTCAGTCTGGTACATCTTTGTTACCTTTTTGACCTTTTACCCATTGATTTTTAGAGATAAAATTTTAATCAATTAGTAATCAGATTCTCACAATGGAAGTTCACTATTTTTACAACTTTAAAGACCGTACAACATCTTGAGTACAAGCCATATATATGTGTATATGTAACGTTTCTTGTTCCTCTCGCTAAGTATGATCACATTACACCAGCTGGGCATACTTAGTTGCAACACCTGTACATTGGGCTCAATTCTTAAGCTCTTTCTCCAACTATCCTCCAATTTGGAATAATCAATTTCCCAAAACCGTAGATGAGTTCAGAACCCAAGAGACCTTCAAATGCAAGCACGCTCGTTGCAACATTCGCGAAATAGAAAACCGAAAGACCTGAAAAGTAAACGCCGGCATACAGGTCGTAGGTAA
Organism: Acanthococcus lagerstroemiae; assembly: GCA_031841125.1. NCBI lineage: Eukaryota > Metazoa > Arthropoda > Insecta > Hemiptera > Eriococcidae > Acanthococcus > Acanthococcus lagerstroemiae. The sequence continues at coordinate 36,859,826 of CM063107.1, forward strand.
CCCAAACAGCGGACGGTCTGACCGTGGTCTGACCTTATCAAAGTACCTGCCACTTGGACAAAAAGAACACACCCGAAATCGCAGTGTCACTCGTCAAACCCCCATTATAGGCTGTTAGCTAGCACACGCACGATAGACATGCGTACGTGACTTCGTACTCGTCGGCCAGAATGCAAAACCTGTTAGAAAAAGCCTACTCGCGGTTCGACGAGCTGCAGGGGTAACTACGGTCCCATATATCATTGAAACAGGTTTGAGCCTTCGAAGGAAAGAAGAGATCTCGAACGAAACAAAACACGAAAACCAAAACACATCAGAGAGGATTGACCTTACATTCGCGCAGAGGAAGTGTGTAACAGTTCGTAAATACGAATAAGAGAGAAGGAAAAATAAATAAATAAAAATAATAATACGTAACTCGAGTAGACGAGTACATTGGCGTACGCAAAACGCAGTACAAGAATCAAATATGAACAACAATAACCTTGCCATTCGTTATTCCACTAATCAGCCGGCATGCAGACGGGGACATAAAAATAGAAAAATGCAAATAGGAATTACTGGTAAATAAACATAATAGCACAATCTCGAAGCTGTATTTACATTTTCCGCCAACCGAAGCACACTGGGGCAGCGTAAATGATGATACACAACCAACACACGATGACAAGTTTAACCGGTATATCGTAGATGTACAGTTACAGAATACAGAATTCCATTCGTTAAAATTCGAGCTGAAAACCTTAACCGGATTAAATACATAAATAGACGAAACAAAAGTTTCTAATCTGATGTTACATTTTCCAAAAGAATACGAGGCAACGTGAAAATCTTCTTGAAACGTGCACAAAGGGCAAATCCACAAATAATGACTCGAAATTCGACAAAAAAGATTCAAAGTAAAAGCGACCGTCTAATAATGTCATTACCTCAAAACAAGGAATCAGTGCACCCAATAAAACCTTTGGAAGAGTTCAGGTCGAATAAGATAATATCACGTAAAGGTACACAACTGTTGAGATGCTGATCAAGAGATTTCCTTTACACTTCAGTTTTCAGGTAAAGCTCTAGATAGAAGAGTACAATCGTCCACCATTTTAAATCCAACCGCGCCCGTCGATGCCCTTGGTCGAAGCCGAGTTGACTACCCGGTACGCTCAGCATAGTCGGATTCGGCATCCACGGGACAGACGAAGTCAAAATGGCGGATGATCGTATTTACACGAAGTATACAGAGCTCTACTTCAGGTGGATGATTATTCAACTCAGCCTCCAGGTGGAAGGGTATTCAGGTCAGTTTCCAAGTGAAAGGTAATCCAACTCAGACTCTACATATGTACAAGATTATCTAATTCAGATTCATGGTGGGAAGTTATCCAACCCAGTTTCCAAGTGAAAAAGGTGATCCAACCCGCCCTTCAGCTGCAAAAGGTTATCCAACCCAGTTTTCACGTGGAAAAGATTATCCACATCAGCCTCCAGTTCGAAGTGAAAATAACTATAAATTTCTGCTCATCAGCCACAAATAATGTACTACACATGTTCCTCTCAGAAAAAAAAAATACGTGGAATCACTTAACTCTACGAATAGTGCCGGTGCAGGCTCAAACGTCTAAAAAATCAAGCTTTAGGGAAAGAGTGAAGCACTAACATCTCCCAGAACTGATGTATCGAGTAATTTCCAAAATAAAGACTTACTACTGCTGCATATCCAGATCCAGATTCTTTCTCAGGCATGGCTCTTCTCGTAAGTCCATGGAATTTTCGAAGCTCAAGCCCTCTAGTTCAGCCTTAAATAATTTTGGGAGCTTAGTTCCAAATCCTACAAACCAAAGAACTTTTCATCTCTTACAAACAGAAAGAGACAACCTCCCTTCTGAGCTCGTCTTTGTTGGCCTATCACATTTCAAGAGCTTGGGCTCTGAGGATCAGTTATCAACTGAACTTCCAAACTCACAAGATGGAAAATTCTGGAAGTTTCTGAAAAGTGAAATAATAAAATGTTCTTCATAAATTCCTATCGTTCCCTTTCCCAACACAGTAGAAAAACAAGACATACGAGATAAGCATTTCATGAGTCACTTTGAACAGGTCGAGTAAACTTCCTTGGTCCGACCAGCAGCGTCGAAGATAAGGCAAAAAACACAGTTTGATCCAGTCTCCTCTCCACCAATCTTTCTAGAAGTTCGACAGGGTGTACAGAAGACAAAGCAAAGCACATATTTTTTCCTACCTCACTCTCTTTATTCTATTTTCTTCTGAATCAATAAGGGCTTTAAGCAACAGCGTACCCAGAGTCCCAGAAATATTAAAAAATTGAAGAAAAGTCATTCGTCAACAAAAAATAACGAACAATACATGCAAAGAAATACAATCAGGCTTGTGGAGAGGAAATTCGGGCCAGGAACAAAAATTTACGGGCCCATCTCACGACAGTTCACCTCAGAATTTTGCAACAGGCTTTTGTTCTTCAAAAAAAAAATGTTAGGTCACTTTGGGCCTTCTAGAAACCCCCAGGCCCAGAACAAACTGTCTCCTTGTCCCTCCCTCCTTTCTATGGGCCTAAATACAATTCTGCATGGTTAAAAGAGATATCAGAAGCCACCACCAATTATTCCAGAAATATTTCAAAGCCAAAGACGTCCCCTAGGGGAGTACAGGGTAACCTCCCCGATAGTTCTGTCAGTTTGCAAAATCGAAGTGCTGACCTCTTGTTTTCGCTTTTCTTTGGACACGTATACACACTGTCGAAATATGATTCTCAGTCAGCAAAGACGAGAAAAAAAAGACTGTTTCGCCTTTCTTCCTTTTCCATTATCTCAAAATTCAAGCACGTGGCAATATTGACATTCTATACTTGGAAAAATTATACTCCTCTCCCCCCCCCCTCGAAACCCACCAACTCGCTTCGACACGTCTCTGTCTGCAGCTCCAAACAACCTCGAACATAAATAACTCATCGTAACTTCATGAACTTTAGAATTGGCACAAAATTATATTGCCTTGAATTCGACTCAATTTTTCCTGTCTCGACCGGTACACGAAGTTGCAATCAATTTTTCGATCGATGAAGTTGGAAACGAAGATGTAAAACATATGGTCAGTATTGAGAAAGTTCCAGACTGAAGGTAGTCAGCTACCCTTCAAATCTCTCTTTTTTACTATCCCATTTTTTAACAGAATTCAATCTGATTTTGATTCAGATACCTCGCATTGGTCACAGGAAATTACCAGTTGCGAGGTGTACGTTGTACGATCTTACAAACATCATCTGTACAGAAAGTATAATTAATCATGCATAAACATCGAATCACTCAAATTGGACGATGGTATAATGTATTCTAGCTCTACTGAATGATCACCCTTTCAGATAGGCTATTCTACAACTACCTCTCATTACTCCAAACCAATGATCATATCAATTCAAAATAATAAAATACCAGCAGCCTCCTTCTGATATACGCTGTTGGAATGCTTTACCCTTCCACCAATTCCTCCGTTAACTGGGACGCAATAGCGTATTTTTAAATTTACAAATACGCTAGAAATGAAATAAAGTCTTACCAGCAAAGGAGGCTGAAACAATATGTACAACGGCGGTATCTGGAGGAAACACTGAGTTGAAAAATTTCTTAGACTGAGAATAAGCGCAAAAGTAAATAGCTCTTGATGGTGCAACACCAACAAGATTAGGACCTAGACCCTTGAATAGCGAGCGTGGACCTTCGTGCTCTATAATATTCCTGTAAAATACAAACCAAAATGCCAAATTACACTTCTGGTAATATACAATCTCTCCAAAATAAGTTAACTTATCCTGAACAGGTACACGAAAATTAATCGGCTTCTAAAGAAACGTGAAACGTTCCAAGAAACTTCACCATCCACTACGACGGCTCATATCGTCTATAAATTACAACTTCACCTTCTGGCTAATGTTTGAAATTACAAAAACTCAAAACGCTTTTCGAACTGTAGGCTTTTCGCTTACGTAAGTTTTGGGTCACGTTTTCTAACTTGGACCGCAGAATTTCTCGTCTTATTTTCAATTTTTTCAAAAAACATCAGTACTGTAGCGACTTATTCCTTCTAGGGAGGGGGGGGGGGGCGCTGAAATAATAGAATAAGTAAGTATATTTTCACCGTGTTTATTTTTCATTAAATGAACAAATTCCGGAAAAAGTTACTTTTAAAGGTTTCTGGGGGAGAGGTAGCCCCCACCCCGTATTTACGCCACTGAAGAGCAAAAAACGAGAAAACGAAGAATGAGATCGATGCATAAAGCTGATGCTTCTCTAAAGGCTAAATTCTAAAGAGCTGTAAACTGATAAATATTCTCACTTTCACTGTGAATGGCAGTACTAATAGGCAGTAGAGGATCCGAAGAGAAAGGTTAATGAAAGTCTTGGAGCTCCTCGGAAGACTTCTTATTCATAATATTGAACATCAGATTTACACAAACTGCTGAATATGACGCAAAAGCCTACCGGTCGGTGATTAAAATGGGTTAAATTCCGAAAGCTTTCAGCTTAATGCTGCAAGCCTATCAATTGTCAAACCATATGATAAGACTTAAGCTTATGGCTTTAGCTTAAATGTCTGAAACATACAGCTTACCTTAAGACTTATGGATTTATGGCATGCGAACATCACCAGATGTTCCAACAAACATTATCAGAACAAAACTTAAGGCTTATGGACTAATCGAAGATCCCAAACCTTTCGACATACAGCTTAAAGCTTCCAGCTGGCTGGACATCCCCTGCCTGATATAAATCACTGAGAGAAGAAAATAAAAATTGTCCTCTGATTTCATAGGTATCTGACGTAGTTCAATATTATGAATAACAAGTTCTCAGAGGCTCTGAAACTTTCATTAACCCTTTCTCTTCGGGACCTCTACTGCCTACTAGCACTGCATTCACCAGAGGTGGAAAGCCGTAAAATAAAGCTTTCATTTTTGACTTTGGTTTCCAATTTTATTGTAAGAAAACTTTTGTCTTTCTGATTTTCACCATAAATATTTTTCAGCTTTCCAGCATCAAAATGTTTCAACGTTTGGCTTAAAACTTTCAACTTTTGAGTTTTCAAAAAAAAAATCAAAAATCATACGGCATTGTTAATTAGTTTCTTTAGGATAGAACCGATGTCGCTTCAGTACTTAGACAGAGAAAAAATGTAATTGGAAAGGGAAAGAGCGAAAAAATGAAAGGAAAAGCTGAATAAATAAAACTTTCAGCTTTTTGCTAACTATCAAAAAATATTTTTTAACCTTAAACTTTTGGCTTTTTACCGTCAAAATTCTCCAACTTTCGGCTTGAAACTTTAAGCTTTCAGCTAGCTTTCCAATTCTGGCATTCACAGTGAAAAAGAAAATATTAGTAAATTTACAGCTATTAGAGGAAAAGGACCTAGTGAATCTTACGTTTAGGTCCTTTTTCTATGACTTGATGACTACACAATCACATTGACAACTTGGATGGCTGTAACTAAGCATGACACGAAATTTGCATAAAATTTCACGACGGCTTATCACGGAAGAAAATTCATTAGTCAAGGTTCTCCTGTCAGGTGAACAGCCTTCCTAATACCTTACTCAAATTATAAACTGTCAATCGCCGGTTAATGCTTGAACCTCTACTACGCAGATAAACTTGATGGCGTAACTTTTTCGACAGTTATACAGGGCTTCTTCAACTGCTGTGTGCTACTTCATTCTGAAGACTTAATTAACATAAGACTCGGAATTCTTTCGTAATTAAACGTAACATTTTCAGGCATTCCCATTTGGTTAGGATCAAAGCCGCAAGAAAAGGTGACGCAACCCAAGACACGATGACAAGATATACTTATTTTAACCGCCACCAAAGGAAGGAGCACCCATTTCGAATCATATGGCTGATAACTAGTTTTCTTTTTATATCAAGTTCACAATCAACTGCATCTGGAATTTTAAACCCTCATTTTCCTCTCAATTTCGGATACCTATCTATCAGACGGAATGGTCGTTAATGGAAAGCTGTTTCAGCAGTGCTAAAACAAGTAATCTAAGACGCACATCATGTAACCCATGAACCTAGTTGAATGTCTGTCGAAAGTGGAACTGTTAGCGAAGACTGAACTAGTCTATACACGCTGAAATGGACTAACTGGTTATAGGACATTCGACAAGCTCCATACTAGTGTTTTCAACGACGAATAATTTACGCCGGTAACATACATATGTACACAACACGTCTTTCGATATAACTAATTAGTTAATAAGCGAATATGCTTACTTCAGACATTTCATAAGGCCCATAGATTCGGTAGGACGATACACTGGAGAAGCATACTGTTCGGAAAAGGTCAGCATGTGACTTGTAAGACGGTAATTGAGAGTGAAGTGCCTCCTTTGCTCTGCACTTATTGTTTTACAGGTTACATGACTAGCATCACGATCAGTCGATGCTATTTTTGGTAGACATACATTTTCCACGTGAAATGTGTTAGTCGAAGCTTGCAGTCTTGTCTTCACCACCTCTAGAGGGCAAGTTAACACCGCGCTTATGGTACCAGCCACACTGTCAACATAGAAATTACTCGAATTAGTGCCGAAGAATTCGGCAAATGATAATTACATTGCACGCGGCTGGTGAAACTGGCGTACGTGAATTTTGAAGGTGATATACCAATACTGAAATTATGCGAACTTAGCAGCTTACCCGCCAGCGAAGAGATGTATCATCGTGTCTCGGGAATTACTCGATGTCATATTACCAATTCGTCATCGCAGAATCACAATACAAGCGACTGGAGCTGAGGTAATCGTATTTGAGGAACGTATGAACTGAGTTATCACTTTACACAGATATAGAGCACTCGATACCCGTCGAATTTTGCGACCAAAACCGATCAATGAGAAGCCGAACACAAGTGATACACTCGAATACGAAGAATTAAGAATACAAAAGTATGAAAGATTAATTAGAATAAATAAAAACCGTGTTCAAAAACCGCAATGAGGAACGAACTCTCCATTGAACTTGAGCACGCCGCGAGAAACAGAACGCAAGATCCAGTTAGCGTATCACCCGACGTTGAATAAAATCGACGGAAAAGTTTATTTACAGCCCGAGCGTCTTACGCAATACACCGAAAGTGGGGGGAAATGCAGAATGAACCACTGGCACTCTAGCAGCGTAGCATGCAGGCCGTGCACTAACACACGAACACAACATACGTGTATACATCACACTACCACACACGGATACGGTTCCAAAACACGAACACTGATCGAATGATGTGCTACGTGATTCTCGTCATGTTTTGGAATGGTAGGCCTGCATGTTATCCCCAAAATGCATTACCTTCGCTTCTTGTATTTGTAAACAAATACAACGGCCGGCGTACTTTTACTTTCAATATAGCCATCCGGTATAATTTCATTTTAATTGAGTACAGACAGGGCTAGCAGCTATCTTTGATTTTGCAATTACAGCCCAGGAAAATTAGGGTTAGACATTAACTACAGCAGAGTTCTGTTTCACGAATCCCTTCTCCTAATGAATATATCAAAAGTCTAAGGTCGTAGCGGTGGAGCGATCGTCCACCAGGGAGCAGGGACGCAGCAGCAAAGAGTTTTTCAGGAGGGGCAGAATTTGTTAACTCAACTCAAAATTCCCAAGTATCAAAATTTGTTCGTACTGGCTAAGAAGAAAAAAAAATTGAACTTATATGGAAATGAATTTCATACACTACCTAGTAATAATACACGATGGCCAGATTTTTTCAGGAAGAAAAAAATATACCAAAATGAAGTGGGTTAGCGCATCAATAGCATTGATATGGGGTGCAAAGGGCTCAAAAAATTTTCTCACAGATGAGTAGGTGAACCATAACCGCAACATCAGAGTGAAATGATATAATTTATGATCCTATAGGGCTGTCAAAAGTATGCTTTGGCATATTTTTCTTCTGTGAAGCAAGTTGAGTATTTTGAAGATACCTATGCAAAACATAAAATTCTGAATAAAATAAGCCCTATTTAAAATTGCATATTTCAACATAATTGCATATTTGGTATTTTTTTGGCATATTTGGAGCATATTTTTATCAAATTTTCCAAATTTTGCATTTTTGGACGTATTGAACAACCATAACTACACTACGTCATACTTATTAATTTTTTTCTTCACTTTACTGCAAACCAGAGTTGGAAAAAAACTTTAAAAAAAAAAGAACAAACAAGTGTTTTTTTTTAACACATTGTTATTAATATTTTTTTCGTTTTTTAAAACATTTAAAAATATTGTTTTAAAACGCCTTTTTTTTTTTATTTCCGATCTTTTGTCTTATCTTTTTGTTCCGTTATTTGACCTCTTCAACTCTGATGTCACACAGTGAGTGACTGTTAAACGCTATTCAGTGTAAGCATGGGCGTAGCCAGCGAGGGGCAAGGGGGAAATTGCCCCACCCTGGATTTTGAAGAGAAAAAAAAGTTATGTTCTGGTGCTCACAAGATCATTTTCGAATATTTAAAGCCAACTGAATAAAATTCGCCACAAATAGGATATGGTTATAGAGGCCTAGACGCTAGACAATGAAAATGTGTGGCTGGCGCCACACTGATAGCTTATAATTCTACCTTTTGGCCTCTTCCTGGAAAAAATTCTAGCTACGCCTGTGAGTGTAAAAGGGAACCAACCAGCAAAATCTGTTTTTGAGAACACGCGATTCGAAGTTGAAAAGCCATGTAGAAACTATATGACATAGCGTTTACTAATAAGCTGTTTTCAAGGCGAGTACACATTTGGACGCTATTCAGCAAAAGGGAACCGAGTAGCAAAATCCTCTTTTTTGAGAACACGTGATTCGAAGTTGAAGAGCCAGAGCCGCCTTAAGCCTTTTGGTGCCCCTATGCTGAAATTCCTACCCCCCCCCCCCCGATGATGAGAAATGAGAACAGAGAGTACATTTTCTGGTGGAGAAAATTGGATTGAAGGCTAGGAGATTATACAATTTCACCAAAGAAAAAAAAGAACTACCTATATTGTATTTTTATATTATCTAAAATAATATAAAAATACAATATATGTAGGAACCAGTAGTTCTTTTTATTCTTTTGTAAAATTCTAAAAATTTAAAATTAAGATAAGTCAACATTTTAGGTATATAATTATAATATTGGTACAAACTTCTTTGGAAAAGTATTTAAAATTAAGGTAAGTCAAAATTTTAGGAAAAGTATATAAAATTATAATAGGTATATCTAATATTGATAGCAAAGGTAAAAACTTCTTTTCTTTGGAACAAAGGAACAACGAACAATTGAATTTAAAAAATTCTTTTCCGCGCTTTGGTGATATAGCGAAAGATTTGATAATATCTGAACAGTTTAATCCAGAGGTATAATCTGATGCTCGATATGTAAAATGGACAAAGAGTCAAGCCGTTCTTGTAACATTGTCGATCTTAAAAAATTCTTGATTCTTTTTAATGCCGAAAAGCTTCTTTCGGCCGAAGCGTTAGTGCAATAGCGATAGTTAAGGACATTCGAAAAGCGACATCTAAATTTGGGTATATTTTTTCAAATTCGAATTCCAAAAAAAAGTCATAGATTTTTTGTAATGTTACAGGTTTGTCGAAAGTATGGGTTAAAATATATGATTGTTATAATGCTGGCATTCGTCAATTAACGTGTTTTCTAAATCAGCTGGGTATGATTGTATCAAAAATTCAGCTTTTTTCTTTACATCTAAATATTCGATTTTATGTATAGAATATAGATAAATCAATCAAAAATTGAAATTTTCCATTAAATTTACTATATGCGTCTCGTCTTCTGGTTAATTCCACATTTAAAGTATCAATAATCGATAAAAATGTATTAATACGAAAATTTTCTCGACCGGTTAATTGAACCTCGTGGTTTCTGGCCTCACCTAGTGGGAGCTTTCGAGTTTTTTTTCGTTTGATAGTATAATCATCATATACAGGCGACGAATCACAACCATGGATATAGAATTTCGCAGCTTCGTTTTCATAATGGTTGAATTGTTCTCGAATAGATGAGGTGCTCAGACTTAATAACGAATTATAATATTCAACGACAGCTAATATATTAACATTCGGCTCTTGAAGATGGTGATTAATGACATTAATACGATTGAGGATCTCACCCCAGAACGAAATCATAAAAGCAGTTTCAAATCGATCCAATTGAGACCGCATTCCGGCCGCTTCATTTCTAGTGATAGGTATTTGGCTTGCGTCGTTTTCGAAATACACCAAACATTCATATATTTCATAAAAAGATTCTCTTAAACTTGCTCGCGAGCATTTTCCATCACTAGGCGGGTATATATCAACAACTTTGCAAACAGGGCGGATAAAAGCCGGTATTTTTTAAAATTTCATTTTCTCAAAATTTGGCGCCTCCAAGGATCGTGCGCCCTAGGCTTCAGCCTAGTGTGCCTAATGGGTAATACGGCACTGTTAAGAGCCATGTAGAAACTATGTGACATAGCGTTTACTGATAAGCTTTTTTCAACATGAGTACATATTTTTGAATCGGGGCTCAATTTTGAAAAATTCTACTTTTTACGCCCTTTCCAACGATACTAATAACTCATTTTGTTTACAAAAATGTTGGTTGGTTCCCTTACGCTGAGTAGCGTCCAATTATCACTAATATCAAACCATTCTGTAAATTTTTGCGTGAAATACTGAAATTTATTTATACTTGACAAATTATTTTGGTCCCTGTAAATTCTGGGTGAGAAAATTTAAAAAGAAAATCGTTTAAAAAACACATTTTAAACAAAAAAAAAAGTTTTAAAATAATGATTGTTTTTTTCATCATTGAATTTTGTAAAACACAGTTTAAAACGGTTTCGATTTTTAAAACGAATATTTGTTTTAAACAAACATGCCAAAACACCACTGCCCCTTGCAAACCAGCAATAACTGTAAGTTGAAAAAATGAAAGGTGATGAACGGTCGCACATAGGCAACATGTTAGTAACGTGCAACGTGCGTAAATGCATGTAGCGGGATTGTTTATCGTTCGTCGCCCTGCGCTAATATCACATGTTGGCCTATGTGCGACTTCTCGTTCATACTTACTGGCTATGTAATAAATAGAAATCGCACCATAGCAAACACGTATAAATGCAATTTATAACTGTTTGAAGATATTTTGACGGCTCAGCGCCGTTGCCCATATCACTTGTTGCTTTATGAAGTCCCTTCTTGTCTCACCTGTACCGGGTGATGAACGAGAAGTCGCACCATAGGCAAACATGTAGTAACGTGCAACGTGTACATAATGCATGTAGCGGAGATTGTGTTATCGTGTCGGCGCCTTATCACATGTTGGCCCTATGGTGCGACTTCTCGTTCATCACCCTGTATAGGTAAAAAGGGCCTCTGCTCCATGAGAAATATATTTAGCGGAGGTCCTTCTTAGAGATATCTAACTCCTCAATTGAGATACTTCCGGTTACATCAGTGTTGCCAATTAGCAATAGGGTGGTTCGGGGCAATAGTTGAACAAAAAATAACATTTTTATGAATTTCTTTACTTGGGAGTTATTTTTTTACTCTTTGAAGTACAAATATATCAGCGTATGCGTGAAACCTCCCTGCTCATTTTCGATTGATAAGTTAGGAGATCTTGCGGATAATACTGTAGTTATTCACTGGTCTTCCTGTTCACTTATCGTCGGTCTAGTGCGAAAAGGTTCCTCGTGCTTTAGCATTTTGAACAATTTGTACCGCCTGCTCACGCTTCTCTCATACTGTCGTTCAAAATAAAAGTACGATCAAGAGTATCCGGTCAATTTTTTTCAGTTCACTGGATTATCGACTGGAGCGGCATTCTCGAAAAGCCCCTGATTTCCACGGGTCATTTGAGAACTGGAAAGGTTTTCTTTACGGAGGAACGAGCAGCTGTTGTCCACCTTTCTTCATAAAAACTTGTTGGTAACACGTTCGAATCTACCGATACTAAGACAGACCTGACACTACATTTCTCATTGATATTCCACCATATACAATTATTTCCAGCGATTACCTCAGTCAGAAAGGGAACTGTCAAAATAAACGAGAAGTTCAAGGTAACAGCGAGCTTTCATTAACTTAAAAAAAGTGTTACATTTTGAAAATTAAACATCAATGGATATACAAGGAATGCTATAAGCATAGCTATATAAGTAATGAGTGCAACATGGGAAACAGTTTAAAAGGAATATAATTCATCTTAGAGATCATCCCTATAAAATATAATTAATAAATACGAGTAATTTGTTCATTTCACCTTCGTATCACAAGCTTCAATGAAGAGACAATACTTGTCCACAGGAACATAAGGGCAGTCTTCAATATTCATGTTTCGTGTATTGATGCATCAATATTGAAGTTATACCGACACGCGCCATCATGATGAAACACGTCGGGAATATTATTACAAAAATCCATGAAGACCAAATGAGAAACAGATTATTGATAGATTCAGAATAAATGTTGAAAACAAGAAATTGATGAAGTAAAATTGCACTATTATCCTAGTTATGGACTAGAAAACATTATCGATAAAGATACGCGGTACATTTATCAAGTTTACAATACAGGTTACTCATGCAGTTTCATTAAAAAAAAAAAAAAGTCGACCTGTATCTTCATATATCACAACTTTTAAAACTCAGAAGAACATACCACAAATACTTCTTGGCAATGTCAAAGTTCTTCCTAGAGCTCTATGTTTTAAATAAGTCGCAGAAAGACAGCAAAAACGATTAACACGTTTAAAAATAGCATTCCACTTCACCAGGGGCAATTTCAAGCGGACATTCTCACTTCTGTTAAGCTGTATAATCAGAGATCAATGCTTCGTCAGCACGCAAGCATCCTTAAAATTAGACGAGCTGAACATTGAAAAATAATCATCGTGTAAAAACCGCACAAGAGATTCGAACGAACAGAGGTACGCCTGGGAAATGTTCGAGATGATCAGGTTTTTTTCACTAGAGCAGAACTTTATACGATGGGTCAAATCCTTTCCGTTGAACACAAAACGAAAAAAGAATTTTCTGATCAACGAATTGTTCGGCTGCTTTTGCGCGTACACCTATGAGTGACAGAAAGAAACGTAAGAATTAACACGAAAAATTTAGACTCGAATAACTTGATTACATACATCGAAACTATGGGAGAAAATTTTGAGACTTACTTCGAAAATCGCTCTTGATGCATACGGTGGGAACACCGCTTCACTCGACATGATGCCTAATGTGGTCAACAGATACGTCATGGTTTTATCGTGAGCAGAATATATCACTACTTTCGGCTTCTCGTTCGATACTATCTTCAGCAAATGAGACACAATATTCTTCAAGAACCCGTAGGCACTCAGCAAACCGGACTTCTGTCTCCTTAAGCTCTTCGCATATTGCCGGATATCCCAATCAATATAGGAAAACACCCGAGTTACATGTTCCGGGTAAACGCATTTCGAGAGTATACAAGGTAGTGGCTTATTATGACAAATATACGTCAGTAAAGCGTCTTTCAAGTAATGAGGATCCTTAGTAAAACTACCATCGGGCATCGTATAAGCTACAGTTGATATTTCTTCTACCAACTTCAACATAGCTGGATGGGATTTCAGTCGTTTTGAATTTTCCGAGATGACCGCTCTGTTGTGAGATTCTATCGCCGGGCAAGCGCAGTCGTCGAAGCAAAAATACATACTACTCACAGTGCGTAAAGGTACTTTGTGAAACCCGTCTTTCAGGAATCCGTACAGAAATGCATTCAGACTTTGAAAGGTCCTGCGGTACTTCGTTGTATACGAGAATACATTGCTGCTAACCGTACTCACCGACGTCGTGTTACTGAATAACTTATCAAAATAGACGGAGCGCAGCAAAGAACCTAGTTTGAGGAGTTGGACGACACCGTTTATCGTGAGCTCGCCTATTTCACAACGCTTCGTCGTTGGAATTGGCGAATGGGGATTTGGATGACCGTAGAACTGATACAAGGAGTAAGCTTGATTTGACCACTGCGACGAAACAAACGCAGCGTAATTTCGGTAAACGGCGGAACTGTTTGCATCTGTATAGTCGCAATTCATGGAATTCAAGTTTCGCACGTGATTTATTGGTCCGCGATCACCATGTCGGAAGAGAACTACAATGCCCTCCATCATGAAATTTTCAGTGACAGCATCTAAATGTAAGAAATTTTGTTCAACTTCTTTCCAAATTCATCGCAGCTACTTAGGTGAAGTTTATGGTTAAGACTATATTTACTTTCTGATCCGAGTGAAATAGATTCGACTGGTGAGCACGATTTGAGAACCTTCTTGAATCGGCTCTCGGACGCCCAAATGTTGGCAGTCGGTTCGACATCGAATTCGTACGCTTTCTCAGGTAAGTATACATTCTGGTGGTAATTATGAGCCCCGAGGTATTTATATACACCTACACATGTAGAATTCAATGAGAAAGTGCTAAATTGAAGGTGATCCATGGCGAGAGGTATCTATTCAACTCACCGACAATAATAATGAAAATCCACAATGACAGTACGAAATAGCAATAGAAAACTTTGTGCTGTGAAAAAATGTTGACGAATATCCGTTTGTTCATCGGAGGAATGATCTGAAAATCATAAAATCGTTATTTATCAAATAGGGTATAAGTCAGGTGATTTCGAAGCTACCCTACAAGAACACGAAATTGCGGCTGAATTATTCGAAGGATATCAACATAGAAAGTCTACCTGAACGCACAAGTATTTCAGAAAGTAGTCTTCAACATTTTTCGTTGCTTAGTGCCACTTTAATACGACAAAGACGTACTATGATCGATTTGGAACCTAATTATGAGCAGTCATGTAGGATCTTCCATATTTCAGATTCAAAAATGTGGCGATTACTTTCCGTAGGTGACTTTTATTCAAAATGAATGCGTGAAGAACTGAAGAAGCAGCGAGAATACTGTACAAAATAATGGAAAACGAAAACGGATCAAAATTTCACCGCACAGCGCACGAGGCACGACCACATCTTCAAAATCTTCCTCAGAATCTATAATCTAATCCAAACAGAATCCGCTGTTGAGGATTTTCTCTTTTTCTGTCATTATTTTTAGGGTTTCAAATTCGCTAGCTGCGGCCAACCCTGCAAACAATGATCCATGAACAATTAAAACAGAAGTCCGAGAAAAAAGTCCATTCCCAAATATGGTTTAAGGCCTATTTTTCTGTTACAGATATGAAAGAATCTGTCCCAGCCTAGAGCCTGAGCCCTGAGCCACGCCAGCCACCTGAGCTCGAGGTTGCACAATATGTCAGCAGAAAAAGACCTAAAGCTATCATAGTTTAGATCACTTCTTGAAGACTCTTCTGCACATCAACTCCAGCAGGGAGCAGGGGAGGAATGTGCATTTTTGGCATCATATGAAACCAGTTATGAAACTGATAACAATATGATAACAAATTCATAACTTTCATCTTCTCTAGTAAAGAAGTAAAGATCATAAGGACTGCAGTATTCCCTCCTCGCTCGGGTTCCTCAATTTCTTTTCAACTAATTTTTTCAGATTTCTGGATATCTTTCACTAAATTTCGAATAAATCAACGCTATGAATAATTTTGATACCGAATTATTGCTTCTAGAGGTAAGAATGTGAATCACCTTACTATCTCTTCACTCCCTGACCATCAGCAGAACCCAAAATGTACCTATAATTTAGACACTGATGCATATTCATTTACTCTTTTACTAATACTAGCTCTATGGTTTTAGATAGAAGAATTGTTCCAACGATTTAGGAATCTACCTGTAAATACGAGAGCATTGATTTTAGAAAAGATTAGGGTGAAATTATTAGAAGAATTTAAAGGTAATTATCTAACTACAAATCTGCAATATTTTACTCTCTATTACTTCTCTTACAAGGATTATTTTATGTATTCACAATAAAAATAATAATTCATAAATTTGGGTTTTGTAATGCCTCTTCCTGTTCGTGCTGCAGATTTTATTATTCAAGAAAATGACGGAACTCAAGAAACTATTATTGAAATCCCATTTGATAACAATGCTGAGACGAGTATAAAATCCCGAAGTTCCAATGAGTAAGTCCAGAAACATTTCACTGTTGGTCTGGAGTGGTTTTTTTTACTGGACATTGCATTAAAGTTTCAGATCCCTCACCCTTTCGCCGACTCACAGACCACGTTACTTTAAAGACACATTTGGTACCTCCTGAAAACCCCTTTAATCCATTATTTTCATCATTAACAGGCTCGCCAACGCGAATGAAAATTACACTACAATTCCAGTTTCAGCCTCTAAAGATGACGACCTGTTGGTATTCCTGCAGACGTCAGGAAATGACCAGCCATCTAGAGAAGAAATCTCAAACTTGGAAAATCCATTGAATGCTAACCCTGCACGTCAAATACGCGCAATGACATCAGGAAATGTTCGTTTCATTTGTAATTATTGCGGGAGGCAATATCGACGCAAGCGACTGTTTGGTATGTTTTGTTTATCAGAAATTACTTCATTCAGTTCATTCGTGGTAAACACGGAATGGTCATTCACTTATCCTTAATGTGTAGAACTTCATATCGATGGACATGAAAATGAGCAGATTTACGAATGTGCTGACTGTTCAAGTCAGTTCAGTTTTAAAGAGGATTTAATTAAGCATTTGAAAGTACACCTACGGCAACAAAATTTCATATGCTCCATTTGTTCCAAACGACTGGTGAATAATTGTACACTACAAAATCACTATCGAGTCATTCATCGAAAGAAAGAAAAGTTTACTTGTAGTAAGGTGGGTACTGGCTGGTATTTAAGGAATGAACTACGGTAGTGTTACTGTATCTTATGAAGTTTCTGTGTGTTTTTTCAGTGCGACTACTTTGCTTACTCGAACCACACGTTAAAAGAACATAACAAGACGAAGCACGACAAATCATTCAAGAAATACGCTTGCGTTATTTGTAACAATGTTTACAATTCGAGAGTACTTTTGAAAGTTCATCTAAGATCACACACCGGCGAGAAACCATATAAGTAAGTTGAAACAACAAAACATAGATACAAAACTAATTGGAAACTGTACTACTTATTATTCATTTTTCTAGATGTGAAGACTGCAATTCTGCCTTCATGTCCAGCGGTCAACTCACCAATCACAAAAATGCAGTACATGGTGTGAAAAGATACACGTGTGAGATGTGTCCTAAGTTCTTTTCAACCATTCACAGACTTAAACGGCATTCGTTCATTCATACGCGTGTCAAGCCATTTGCGTGTCCATTTTGCACTAACTACGCATCCAATACGCAGAGCAATTTGACAAAACACGTGAAGACAGTTCACCAAATGAACGACTTCTCTTATTTGAAGTATGTCACTGGTACTAGGAATTTCGCTCCGCGTATGGTTGGCAATGGGACGAATTGGTTCACAATTGTTGATTTCATCTTCCAGGTATAAGAAGATGATGCTAGGAGAGCTTGAAGAAATCCAAGAAGAGTGGCGTTTGAATGCGGAATCATTTACGAAAGAATATTTGAGGAAGTTATCGAGTGACGGAAATGTACTCAGCATCGATAAACTGAAAGAGTTTTATCGCTCGAAAACTAAAAACAAAGCTATGCCCAAACAAAACGATGCATTCAGTTTTAATGACTTCGTTGTTGTAGGAAACTCTTCCAGTAATGAAGCGTTTTTCGCTGGTTGATATCGTCTGCTGGTTCCAGCGTATCAAGCTCCAGCAGGAATGCACTTGGTTACCTAATTATTTGCTCGCAAATGAAGTTCATTGAAATAGCTCCACTTGTACATACATATCATATTGTCGATTGAAATTCAGGTGTGATTAATCTACTTGACCAGTCGCTGTGTGGCCAAGTGGTAACGTGCTCGCTTTGCAATCCTTGTATCTCGGATTTGAGTCTCACCAATGCCGGAAAGCTAATGATATTCGAATATTCCCACTAACATCCTAGTAAACACAGCGACTGCAGTATCAGTCGAGGTCGAAAACATAGCGCGTCCTGTAACTCCCACCTGTTCACACGATTTAGGCACTACAATCGCAGGGCGTGTTACCACCAGATCAGAAAGATTGGTACTGTGTATGTGCACTCAACGTTGTGAAACACGTGGTTAGTAAGCGAACTGCGGCTGCACTCTCCGGCACAGAGAAGGAAACCTCTAACGCAACAAAACCGTGGGGGAACGCGACGGCAAACTACCCCGACTAACCTGTCCAGGAGAGTCGTCAGAAATCGCGACCACCAACCGGCATTGGATACGGCGCCCGAAGAAGAAGAATCCACTTGATCAGTCAGTAGGTCTGTGTCACAATTAGAAAATAATGAATGAATATAATTGATAAGAACTGTTTCCCACGTAACTTGTGTAAATTATGTAAAGGGCCGTGATATGTAATTAGTTGATCGTCTGTGTTGATTTTTGTTATCTTACTTGATCTTTGCTCATGAACTTGGTTACCTATTCCAATTTTAAATTCCTGTTATTTTTTATTAATAAATGATACCTTTCATGTTTCTTCTGTTATTTACCAATGCAATGAAATCCTGAACATTCAATATTGCATCGCTAGGTATTTTGTAATATAGCAAATTTACAACTCCAGGGTAGCAAGCATGGAATTGACGAGTGAAGACCACTCGCTGGATAGGATAGGATACGAATAAAAGTCAACCTGAAGAATTGCTGTAGCGTAATATTGGCAGCAAAGTGCACTGCAGACTGACGAAATACTATTCCAATGTCGAAGAGATTTTCTGGAAGAATCAGGAAACACGTGTACCATTGTATCAAGAAACTATACCGGGGAAATGCCGGCATCTTTTACGCAGAGTTGGGTGAAGTACATGCAGTGTGGTAGTTGGAGAATTTTTAGGGCAAGTAGACAGGGCAGTAGACTGCCAATCTCAATTACCTAGTGCTTTAGTTGTTTTACTGTCACTATTATATATACATGTCTGGCAACTCCACTACCATTTAAGCCGGCCGTGCTGCTAAACGCAAATAGTTATTCTGGCAGTGGACTGGCATGTTTTTCTGGCAGATCACGGTACTACGGAAGCTTTTACTCAGGTGCGGATACAGGGGGGAGAAGGGAAATTCCCTCCCCCCCACTTCAAAAATAAAATAAAAATAATATACAATTTTTTTGATGCAGCACTATGCACTTCATTCATAAAAAAAAATCACAGAAAAAATAACCCTCTAGAATCCATTAGCCCCTCCCCCCCAAAAAAAATTCAAGTTTGGATCCGCGCCTGTTTTACTGTCAAGTTTTAGTAGTGTCACGGTCATACAGGACGAGACGGAAATGGGGCAGGGGTGTGTGCAAACACACCTCCTGTACTGCAGCTCCATCTGGTACCATCAGGTGGTCCTCTCAGAACACACAACAGCCGCTCAGGGCGGTGTGCAGAGAAAAGCGGCACTCCTCTACATCCGAGGATAGATTTTGTTATTCATGAGCGGTCAGTTCTGTCGCTATTCTGTCGAGACTTGCCTGTCATCAACTAGGGCTCGTACCCTGAGGTGACCCGCACCCAAAACAAGTTCCAGATAGTAATAGAGGCCACCGCTGAAGACACCGACCGAGCAGACGACGGCCTCACCAGTTGTAGCGAAGAAGAGGATGCAGGTGTTGTTGCTGGAGCTGATGGATTACCATTTGTGGCTGGTCAAGCAATTCCCCGGGTCATCGAACAATGTTGGGGAAAACGTTGGGACGAGACATCTACTGGCTGATGGACGCTAGAGCACCTAGATCAGAGGGGGTATAATAATACGCCATTTTGTTTTCAGTAAGCGCCCATCGATGCCGAATCCGACTACGCCGAGCGTGACGCCCAGTCGATTCGGCATCGACGGGCGCTTTCGGAATCAAGATGGCGTACTATTATACTCCCATATGTAATATCTAATAGCCCTATGGACGCACTCCATTTTATCCAACATTAGCGCCCGGCGTAAATCCAAAGTACAGGTCTCTTTTTGGACTACGCAGCGGACACGGATCTGCACAACATGAAAGAGCGCAGCACTCCACTGCGCGAATATGAGGGCGAGTTCCCGCAGTCTGCGAAACACGTCCTCACCGAGTGCGCGCTGACAGGTCCGCTTGTGCTCATTCCATCACCGATGGTTTCACCGCAGGAATGGCACGGGCGAGCGGAATTCGCGGAAAAGACGGTGTGTAAACTTTGAGAAGCGGAGCACCCGCTGTTTCCAGTAGCAGCGGCAACCAGTGGATAGAGGAAATCAGGGCAGACCCGTACCTAGTGTCCTCAGCGGCAGTGCATCAACCATGACTGGCGGAAGTCAGGGAACTAATCGTACCTACAGTCGAAGAGTCCGGACGGGAGCGGGCCCACCATCAATACATCAACCACCGGCATCCCCACCGAAGGCGCAGAAGCAGGCAAGAGAAACTGACAGTAGTGGGTGAGAAAGGCTGTGCGAGAAAGGGGAAGCTCAGGGGCACCTCGGCACCCGTGAGCGTCCCCACCCATCCCGGGGAAATCTTTGGTGACAGAACTTGGAATCTAATACTGGATTCACTCGCTCCAACCAATTCGACGAAGCGACAAAGAACTGGAGGCAGAAGTCTTGTGGGAACTGTCTAACCATGGAGGCGGCCTCCTCTACTTGGAGTGAACTTCTTGTCTTGAGCATGTTGCCAAAGTAGTGGGCAGATGGGCGGGGAAGGAAGATGGAAACCGATAGGGAAAGGTCATGGAATCGAAGGTGACATATGACAACCAAGCAGTCTAGTCACTGACTGACTGAGTGAGGGCAGACAGAGTAATGTGCAGAGTCTACTTGTAACATTGTAATGGTACTTAAATTATGGTGCAAACATTATGTAATTTAAAAGTGTGAGCCCCCTTCCTGCCCCGCGCTAAACTTACTCAAAGGTATGTAAAAGGCAGTGGAGGGGATAGGTACGTACCCATTTCTTTTACTTTGTGTGTACTTGTATAATAGTCGCTATGTGTGGCCGAGTGGTAACTGTGCCCGTTTCGCAATCCTTGCGTCTCACAGGTTCGAATCCCACCAACGCCAGAATAAGCTTATGATATTCAAATACCCTCTCCTCTGCCCGCTAACATCCTAGTGAACACAGCGATTACAGTATCAAGTGTGGTGGAAGATACAGCGCCTTGCGCCCTGTAATCCCTCGCCAGTTCGAACAAACAAGACACTACAATCGCTGGGCCTGTTACCACCAGATTTAAAAGACTGATACTGTCTGTGCATGTCGTGGCCAGCTTATTCGACGTCGTGAATCACGTGGTTAGTAAGCGAACTCTGCGGCTGCACTCTTCGGGACAGAGAGGGAAACTCTAACGCAACAAACCGTGGCGAAAGCGACGGCAAACCATCCCGAAACCCCGACTATCCTGCTCAGGAAAGTCGCGCATCAGAAATCGTGACCGCCAACATCCGGTAAGATAGACTTGTATAATATGCGGAGGTACCCGACGATGTTCGGGACTAGCCGCCGAGTGGGGCCTTCATACATATTTTGCGTACAGTCAAGCTGATACCAAGGATTTTGGCCAGAGATAATTGCATGC
Organism: Acanthococcus lagerstroemiae; assembly: GCA_031841125.1. Taxonomy (NCBI): domain Eukaryota; kingdom Metazoa; phylum Arthropoda; class Insecta; order Hemiptera; family Eriococcidae; genus Acanthococcus; species Acanthococcus lagerstroemiae. The sequence goes on from CM063107.1 coordinate 36,881,465, forward strand.
AGTAGCATTCATTTACATACACATAATAGTGGGTAGTTGCACATTTAAATCGGTGCTAGAACCAGTTTGACAGAAAGTCTTCATTGATTACGCAACGAAGAACCCCTAACAAAATTTCACGTTTCACTTTTGACCATCATTGGGAAGCTGCAGTACTTGAAAGGTGAAAGGGTTGAAATTTTTATAAAATACAATATGGATGTTATTTTATAGACGCATAGTATAGGGGTCATCGAATTTATTTTCGATAACCGTGCAACTTACTAGAAAATTGCAACACCTAAACAGGGTTGGCAACTGTAAGGATAAATCGCTCCTTGGAGGGATTTTCTAATGATCGAAAAGGCGGGTGGGATCTTCGGAGGGATATTTTAACAAAATGAAGGGATATTAGTCAAATTTGCTCCAAAGTTCAACCGAAGTAATACAAAATTAAAACGATTTACGATTGAATTCATTAACTAACAAGTCACCCAACCCAAAATGGAGGAAACTGATTAACTGCCTGCCAACCAGCAGAAGAAATTTGCTTCAATTTTTTTAGTCATACACTATCGATCAATCTCACACATAAATTTTTAAAAGATTGATTAAAGCAGTTATTCTTTGAGACTGTAGCTCAGAAACAAGGATTCAAGTCCAAATCCTGACTTTTCTCAAGTTTTGAGGTATTCCATTCGTACCTTAGTTAAAAGTTTTCAAATTACATCCTTTTCTCTTGTATTTGGAACATTTGGTTTCTGTTTTGAAGGCAATGCATGTTTATTTCATAACACTGAGTTGATATGGGCTTAGCAAAATAAATTACACCAAAATAACACAACAAAAACCATGATTCATGACTGATTTAGGAATGAAGTGGCACTGATCACTTTACTAGTATATCAGAAACATGGGGACAGCAGTGGTTAGTGGTCGTGCGCGCGCCACCGAAGGGATTTTTTTCATAATAATTTTCGAAGCTAGAAGGATTATATTGAAAAAAAGTATGCAACCCTGCACCTAAAGGGTGTAAGGAGCTGAAACTTGAGGATATTTACATTTGCGATTTAGGTTTTTTTTGGGTTTAATAGGTTGTTGAATTCATTTCTGATAACCATTTGACCCTAAAACCAGTAAACTGTGGCACGTGGGTAAGGGAAGAACTGCACTAAGGTGCCTCTAAACCACCATGGTTCGATGCAGCGATTTTAGACTAAAAGCTAATCTAACCTGCATTCCGCTTCATCCACACCCACACAAACAGTGTTTGGAAGAACGAGAAGAAAAACGGCATGTTCTCGTTTCAGGCCCGTAACTAACGCCAGGGTAGTCAGGGCAAAGCCCCGGCTGGCAAGCGCGCCGCCCTGGCTAGCACATTTTCAAAACTAAAAATAATAATAAGTAAATATAAATAGCTAAAAGTAAGAAAATTTGAGTTGTACGTTTATAGCTCATCGTACCCTGGTTGAATCCTGGCACACACAAGCGGTCAGCTACGGGCCTGTCTCGGTCTTAGAACGAGAACGCGATGGGATTGAGAACGAAAATGGGAACAAGACTAGGTTGGGAACGAGAACGGGAACAAAAGAACAGGAACGAGATGACTTTTGCGTTCTTTCAACATTTTTGCAGCTGGCGCAAAGATAAAATTCTGAAAACCTAAAACCAATTGTGATGCAACCCAAAAAAAGGTACAAGAAGTCGGAAAAAGTGATTTTGCGTTAGGGCCACGAAAAGAAAAACATTCAATTTTTATAGATTTTATGTGAGGGAAGCCATCTACCAATATTCCTGTGAAGATTATAAATGTTAGTGATACTTTTATATGCCGAGAGAGAACACTGAAGTCAAGTGAGACAGTCGTGAGAGAAAGGTACAAGAAGTCGGCTGTGCCACTATGAACGTTCGGAAAAATTTTCGAATGATTTTTCATCCATTACCGCGAATGTAGTTTTGTACCACGAAAACTCCAAACAGCTCAAATTTGATCATTTTCCCACCTTTTGCTTTCATTTTTTCCCCCTAGTGCTCAATATGGTGCCATCATATCTCAAAATCGACCTCGCCCGACTTTTTGTACCTTTTTTTTGGCCACATCACAATTATTATTATTTTCTGAAAAAATCAAACTGCAGTACTACACCAGTGTTGGAAGAACGAACGAGAAGAAAAACGGCTTGTTCTCATTCTCAGAACGAAAATGAGAACATGATGGGATTGAGAAAGAGAATGGGAAACGAGAACAGGACTAAGGCGGGAACAAGAACGGGAATGGGAATAGGAACGAGAACGGGAACGTTGGTAAATTCAAGGTTAGGAGAACGAAGAACATGAATGAGAACCATGCATAGAGCAGAACGAACAAGAACGATGATTTTTGCGTTCTTCCAACACTGCACACAAACTTGCCTAAAGGCCTCTCATTCTTCATCACACGAAAAAATAAACACCGAATAAAGTGAATAATTTTATTTGATATAAGACGTTCTTAAGTTGTAAAAATAATAAATAAAACATTAAAATAGGCACACAAATTTTACATTACTGTAACCGAGAACAAAAATAATAATAAACAAAAAATAAACAAAACAAAAAAAAAGATAAATTGAGTCTTAGATAAGACTAAACAATTAATTATTACAAATACTAATTACTAAAATATTTTTTACTCTAAAAAAAGTACAGCTATGATAGAAATGTTATATCGACGAATAAGGAGAACAATACAAGCATCGTATAAATGTACAATAATTTCATAGTGACGAAAGATGCCCAACATTCGTCGTGTATTTCTCGTGGATTCGAAGAATTCGACGAATAAAATAAGATAAAAAAATGTACATAAAAAAACACGTTACACGCGGGTAAATTTAGAGACTTGTGCGGTAAGTTAAAAAGCGTTTGATAAATCTGAATACAGAATTTTTTGGTTCATTTTCGGCGTGTACGATCGATAAACTGGAATTTATTATAATTAAATCGAGGACCGCTCTAGAATACAGCGCGTATACTTGCAAGCTGCAGAACCTGCGTTACGAGACGAAGATACCAAAGGTACACGCAGAATCAGTTATTTCAATTATCTCAACCTAGTCCGCCGACATCAATGGCCGGTCATGAACTTCCCCAAATTGACTTTTTTGTGCTTAGAGTGTCCACAGATGCCGAATAGCCGGCGGTTATTCGCGACTTCACGCCTTGCGATTCTGAAACACAAGATTCATGACTACCGAAAAGGATTACAGTTTTGACGCTTTGTTCAGAAATTCATTTCAAGTTAACGAGCCAAACAACATCTCACTAGACAATTTTGACGTCCGCGGGGTAAGAAGTCGTTAAAGACCACGGATCAAACATCAGCAGTCGAAACGTGCGTTCGCACAAATCACACAGGGGTCGCGTCTGCAGTACAAGATACGGAGAAATATGCTGAGCCTCCCAGTTGGAGTCCGCAAATTGGTGAGGTTTCCAACAGCCGAATGGCGGCAGCTACTGGTCGTAGAATTGCCTTCACTCAGGCTTCCGAACCCTCATTGACTAGTTCGAAATCGACATTCGCGTCGACCAATTTCAGTATTTTGATTTTCGAGAGCCTCGTGATAAGAATACAATACGACGTCGACACTAAGCGAACACGTTTATCGAAGCGATCGCGATCTGCCACATATAGAAAATGCGAAAAAAAAATGAAAAAAAAAAAAAACAACAAAAACGCGATTATAACGAGACTGCGTAAATGAAAACGAAAACTTCGAATTTAAAATATTTTATACAAAAAATAAAAACTTGCCCTTCGTGGCGATCGATTGAGATATTCACTTTTTTTTTTCATATTTTTGTACTCGTTTTTTGTGCAGACCGTACATTTAAAAAATAATAAAAAAAGAACAAAAACGAGGAAGTATAAACGAAATATATGTATATACCTTACATAACCCTACGTTTACGAATTATCCACTAAAATAATGCTATGCTTGCCTTTAATACAAAAATCGGTTATTTGTGCGCATGGGAAAGAACAACAAAAACGAAACGAAAAACAAATATAGATTTGTACTCCTTAGAGCCGAATTCGAAAATTTTTCGCACAATGAAGTATATAAATAAATGTAATCGAAATGAAAGCGTACGTACATAAATATTAAACAAAATAAAAAAAGATAAAGTTATTCTGATAACGATACGTCGGATAAGCGATAATCGTTGCGAATTACCGTTTCCATTTTCAAACATATAAATCTTCTCGTGGTACTGCGAACTTGGAAAGTTAGGTACACTCTATAATTGTGAGACTTTAAACTAGAAAATTTTACACTAACAGATAATTCACGTTTCAAATAAAATCTGAATCGGCAGTTGTAAGACAATTCCTTGATTCCAAACGTTTTTTTCAAATACAGCGCCGAATTAAAAATTAAAAAACAAAAACACTGAAAATTTAAAGCGTATCGAGAAACATTATTGGGGAGGGAAGGAATACAATTTACAAAATACTGTAATCGAAATTATTTCAGAAGTGTAAAAAATTGTACGAATATTATCAATCGTAAGAAAATAGTTGAAGTTCGAAAGGTAAGCTTTAAAGTTCGTACACAACTTCGTCAACAGTTGGTAGCATACAGGACCAAGGTATGAAATGCAGAACTCGGAACAGGTATGTTTCTTAAGCTAAGAACACAAGTCACGCGTACATGCTGACACCTTTTTGCTCGTTTTCCAACAGAAATAAACCCAAGCCTCCAACACAGAACTTGATCACACTAACTAGGCTTCAACTTGATTATTTTCATCCTTACATCATCTTTTGGTAAGGATGTGACATTGCCACATAACTGTTCAACTACTTCAGCGGGTAATTCATTATAGCTCCACAAACCAAGCATATCTCAATGATATACACACTATTATTGCATGAGAATACGATTAGATAGCCACTGCAGAGTATCATGATAGGTACTGCAGGATATCACACGATTACACAGTATCATTCATTTTGGTAAACGGATACTGTCACATATTGGCAGTGCTGACAAACCGTGCCATCGAACCATTTACAAAGATAGATATTCTACAAAACAGTACCCAAGATATTTGCATAAGGTAACATTGTACAACGAACACTATGCAACTACATTTCAACATATTAGGCCATACATTAGCTACGGCAATATTGTAGCCATAGTAGCACATCAAAAGACAGCCAACACAACTATTGCAAACAGCGGCATAGCTAGAAGATAGCTACTGTAATACATTGTACACGCTTTGCAATAAGTTTCATCCAATACCATTATAATGGCATATCATCTAACAATTACAGTTAACCTCGCAACCATGTACAATAAATGTTCTCACAACACTAATTATTTCAGTGCCATACATACAACTTTAATGCACTACAGTAAACCATTGGTGGGATATCATTGTTTTTGTCGTGTTACTGAAACATCATAACGTTATACAAGATCATAACTGAATGATGGGGAGGGGAGGGGGGTACTTGTCCAATGTTATCATATAACAATGGGCAAGTTTTCTTCAACGTTACAAATGCGCTTACCACGCTTCCTGTGACGTCACAGAGTGAGTTACTGTTAGCAAAAATGTCCATCTTTGTTCCAACGAACATACTGACTCCTGTAAGAAAAACATGTAGAAAAGATCAATACGTTACTATCTAAGAAGAAGAAATTAGTTAGAAACCACAGGTATATATTTTTAATCCAGAAGGTTTTGAGCATTTGCTAATAAAACTTCTGGTTTCTAACAAATTTCTTATTCTCAGGTAGTAACATAATGATCTTTGCTTTGTGTATTTTTCTTACAGGAGTCGATACGTTCACTGGAACAAAGATGGGTATTTTTGCTAACGGTAACCATGTAGTAACTCGCTCCATGATGTCATTGGAAAACGCGCCTATTACAGCAAATATGAAACCATTATTCAATAACAGCATAACATTACAGTACTACGTCTGTAAGTAATGTCATATGGCTATTCAATAACAAACGTATGACCTCACTGAATTATTATGACTGTTGTCAAATAGGACTGCATGGTAATGTAACGTTATGAAAAACAGAGCAAGGTTATACAGTAAAACTTGTCCAAAACGAAACCTGTACAAAAAAGAAATCTGTCTAAAAAGGAAAATAATGATTCTCCCTGCAGCTTTTATGGGACTTCTGTGTTAAATTTTTTTCCTAAGACGGAATCTGTCTAACGCGGAAACGGACAAGAAAAATATACCTAAAAAGGAAAAACCCAAATCTATCTCTTGATTTTTGATAGTCTCTTTATCAAGTGATATTCAGTCTCGATTGTTACATTAGTTTGACTTGTTTCGTGCGTGCATAGTGTCATCTAAAATGGCAAAAAAAAAACAACAAAAAAAAAACGTTAACTTTGAATGAAAGAGTAAAAATGATAGAACTATACGAGAAAGGAAAAATCACCGCTAAAGAATTAATTGTTCGGTTTAAATGCGGAAAAACGCAAATTTATTCGACTTTAAAAAATAAAGAAAAAATGATGAACGAATGGCTCACAGACAATGGCAATCGTCGCAGGAAACTCAAACTACAGTTTTTTTTCTTCTAAATTTAATCACGATTCACATTAGAACTTTGGAATTGAAAATTTATTTGTAATGACAGGCAATGAAAAAATTAACGAAGCGGTTTGGGAATGGTTCGTTGCTACTCGAGCTAAGAATGTACCGATCTCAGGACTCATATTACAAGCCCAAGCATTAGAAGTTGCTAAATCCCTCGGTATCACAACTTTTAAAGCTTCTTCAGGCTGGTTGGAAAGTTTTAAATCGCGACATGCCATTGTCTGGAACCAGGTTTGTGGAGAGGCGAAGGACACAGACCAGACTGTATTTGTAACTTTCTGATTTACTTTACTGTATGGTATGTAATGTAAGCATGCCCATTACTACACAAGAAGGAATTTTCCTTCTTATGCAAGATTTTTTTTCAAAACGGAAAATTTTGCTTTTCCCATGCGTTTCCGTTTTGGACAGGTTTCACTGTACTACAGTTGCAAATAGATATAGTGTGGTAGTACAACAGAGCAGGCTTGTTTAGTTTTTATCAATGTTATTATGACATCAAATAACATAATCATCACACAATGCTGCTATAACATTACACCGCATCATTATAGGTACGTTACATGTTATAATAACGTTACGTAATGCTGTTAAAACATCAAGTAATGTTATTATAACATTACACAGAGCTGTTATAATGTTACACACTGTTAAGATGTTACCTGAGGCCGTTATAACAACATGTAATGCTATAAACTAAGTTACCCCGATATATCTGTTAACGTGAGTGTGTATACTCAGTTAAAGTACATAATTTTATAAAATATTCACAAGTTTCTGGCGTCTAATTCCTCCCCTTTACCAAGTCATTGGCTGAAAATTTTGGGAGTCCTCAATTTTTGTCTGTTTACACAACAATTCAAAGTTTCGCCGCGTTGCTTTGAAAGAACGCCTACCAAGGGCTATTAATTGTGAGAATCCAGGACTTTTGATTGCTTTTGGCCTCTGTATTATGCTCTTTGAAGTCGACAGGGCTGAAAATTCCAAATGAGGTATAGGCAAATGAAAATGGCAGATTTTTCTGAATTTCACCCCGATCCATCAATAAGAGAAGGAACGAAGGACAGAAAATTGGTAAGTACATATTTCGTGAAATTATATACTTCAAGTGATTGTAGGTACACATTAAAAGTAACATATCAAAATGGGAAACTAAGCGATGAACACTCATGGCACAATTTCGAACAAGAGATAAATAAATGTGGATAAGATTGATTTTACTGTACTCTCTGGTTCCAAATTTTACCTTCAAATTGATTTACTAGAAACTGGGATTATTCAGGAAATTTATCAATTGTCCCAAGGTAATTTTTACTGACACTACCAAATAACAAACTTTACAAAGACAGAATGTTACAAATGATGTAGCCCAGATGCTCAGAAATGAAATAGGCAAAATAGAATGTGAATAACGTTATAAGATTATTGGAGTAGTATTTAGACATAACGTTATGACATATCAAATAACAAGACAGGTGATGGAGAATCTTGGAGACTCACATTGTGAACATAACAAAATAACACGACCAGATACACTGTATAATATGATCAAATGATAACATAGTAATGGAATAATTTTGTATATAACGGCATGTTTCATTTATTGGGTAGCTATTCATGAAGACGATTTATAATGTAGCCAATCCCACGGCATAACAAATTCAAGAGATCTTATACCCAAGTCAACTAGGGTATCAAGATGAAATCGAAGATTAACTTAAGACTGATTGTATTCATTGCCAAATAATTTTACATTTATCAGTGCCACTTTCTGTAGCAGAAAATGGTGACTGTAAGGAGTAAATGGTAGCATTAGACAATGATTATGGGTATTTTTTTAAAAAGTTCAATAAATGTTCGAAACGCTAGAGCAACTGTTTTCCGAACTGATTCTTCAAAAATTGGTTGATGATGACCTGAGCCCCAATGTAAGTCATATCAAAATAAGTTATATTCAAGTTCGAATTACAAGGAATGCGTATACCAACAAATATTGCTCTTATGGGTGCTAATTTGATGCAGCTAGACCAGCGTGTATGTACATATTTAGGAAACAAACTATTTACTTTTTAGAACACAGAATGTGCATACATTATTCCATTACACAGCGGCTTTGGGATGGGCACAATAGCTGTCATTATGGCACATTACAAAAGTCGTCTTATGAGCAATAAGCAGCGAATACAATGCACCTAACACACATTGTACAGTGAACCAGCTACTGTTCGTGGAACCATAATGAATTTACCCGGTGAGATATTTTACATTCTCTACGTCTACGAGCATTTCAAACTACAGAATACAACTTATCAATCAAAGAATATTTTAGACGAGATGATTCGCTCAGAATCGGCATAGTGGTTTTCAAGAGACGAACCCCTCAGTAGTTAGTTTACGCTACAAATTTTCGATTCGGTTATTGAAAGTTGCCCAATGTTCATTATACATTCGGACGCTATTATGTTTAACTTGACTCAGCAACGTGGAACTCAAATGACAGAGTATGCTACATAAAGAAACATGACGTTGAGCTGTCTCCAACATTTGAATTCCGATCACTAGGTCACTTTCTCAGTTGCATAAAGAAAGAAGATCATAAACCAGGGTCATGCGTTCTTTTACACAATCAGAGTAGAAAAGACGAACAATCGAGTAAAATGTGTTTAGATTCGCTGGAAAATAAACGACGTTCGTATAAACTGAGCACAAACAGCCGCATGAACCTGACTTTGTGTCAAAAACTTTCGCAATATATTCAATTGAACTTACAGCACTGTTAACTCCGCGCTGATTCTTTAACTGAAAGTAACCACATTTTGGATACAACTGTCCTTACATCAACGAAAAACTCGATTCTTCAGACACCACACATCCCGCTTTCATTTCAACAACGACTCCTTACAATTCACTTTACAATCGCATCAGTAGAGTGGCAACATGCACGCTACTTAGGTTTTTAAAAAAATACACCTAATCAATTCACAAGCACAAAAATGCATACAACTAAACGAGAATTCAGTATTTACGGTCCACTGTCGTTTCAAATCTATTAATGATTTCTAAAGCGAAGTAAGATCCTCTTCAAAGTTCCTTCCAAATGCTGCGGTGTGTATTTTCAATATTACCGTTATTATTATTTCCGCTAAATAATAATATAAATGGTCCCAGTAATCGTCAAATTCTTAACATGAATTTAGATGAATTAAAAAAAAAATAATCAAATTATAATAAATAAGAACGAACGGATAAATAAAAATGAAAAAGAAAATCAAACGATAAATGAATCTGAATAAATCTGATTTCTAATACGAAGCGTTTACATTTTCCCTGGGCGCACGACGATAACCGTAACGAACTTGGGCGTTTTCAGTCTTAGAAAAACATAATTAATATTTTTTTTCTTTTAATGAATACAACAATGAATATAATTTCGTAACGCCAATGAGCCAGTGTAAACCTTCGTCAATTGATATGGCGAAAAAGCGATTTTATGTACACACTATTTTATAAAACTGGCTTTCAAGAGACAAGTTAAAATTCACTTACACCGTTCTAACGAGAGAGAGAGAAAAAAAGAGGACCTAGTTAAAATAACCGTAAATACACCAATTATACAATATTAAAGACTGATGATAATCGATACAATACAGAACTAAACGCTAATTACTATTTATATGAAAATTCGTAGAGTAATTCGTTAATGAAGATAAACGCGCGTGGTTTTTCTTATATAAATAATAAATAAAATTCAACTCTATTATGATTTACCTCTTTTTAAATATTTTTAAATCGTACTGTATTTACATTTAAATTGTATACAACATTATGGAGTAAAGGTAAAAGTAATAATATTCATTATAATAATGTAATCGTAATGATCATAATTTAAAAAAATAAATAAAATAAATAAAAAAAGAAATCGATCAATATTATGACGCGCAACAAATATAAAAATATAGAGGTGTTACTTTGTAATTATTTTTACACGTATGTATATATTTTCATTTTACTGTCTCGATAAATTGTTGTTCCAAACAGAAAACAAACCTGGCACGCCATATGTACCAATTATTTCTGTAAAATCGAGAGTACGATACTTCTGCATAATATAATTAGTAAAAAGACACCTATCGAGTACGAACGGAGATATAATAATGGCGCAATGAGCAAGTGAATCATTACACTTGACATGTTCGCGTACGAATTCAAAATCGTTCGAAATAACGACGAAGAAAAAAAAATAATAGTAATAGTAAGAATAATAATAATAAGTAATAAATAAAAACGAATTGTATAGCGTTTATCGATGGAAAGAAGGCGTTGAACAGAACTCGGGTATTTATTCCATTCCTTATTCGGGTTTCGCAAAATAATGACTTACAGTTTTTTTCTTCGCTTAGTTCCAAATTCGTAAGAAACTGTCCCAAGAGCCGGTGGCCACAGCCATACCATCTTCGGTCACGCCTAAACAGCTGACACGATTATCGTGTCCGGCTAATATGCCTGCAAAACAACGAAGAAAACAAAAAACTGTAATTGTGTCGACTGATTGCATACATTACTTTCTATCATTAGACCGTTTGCCGGCTCCTTTACTTTGGAGGAGCAACTCGAGACGAGCGGTTTTTGCATAGTACATCACCTACATCTGTCAACGATTGCTCAATTTTGCTGATCAATATTACAACACTTCGAAGAATTTTTCTCTCAGCAGTTGGGAAAATTTACCATTTTAGTCAGGCGAGTTAGAAAAATCCAACAAGTTGAAAGATTTTATTTATTTTATTTTATTAATTTGCTTTGACACTTCGGAATTGAGTTGAGAAGTTGGGAAATCCCAACAAGTCAAAAGATCGAAGGGTTTTCTTCTTTTGCTCTGATACTTCGGAATTTTGAGTTGAGTCAGCTGGAAAAATCTAACAGGTTAAAAGGTTTTTTTTTGGTCTGATACTTGGAAATTTTGAGTTAAGTTAGTTCACAGTTGAGACTTTCACCATTTTCACCCCCCCCCCTCTCCCCGAAAAAACTCTTCGGTACGTCCTGAACTTCGAATTTCGCATTCGCTCATGCCCTGCCAAATCGGCATGCTGTTTTGTCGGTTGGCATAGTATGCCATTCGCTCACCGAGTTACACGGGCGTAATTCCATAGTATGTCGTACGAATTAACAGAGCGACTATACGTCGCTGAAAATGTCATAGGGAATAAGACATAAAATAATGCTCCCACTAGGTCCCTTTCCTTCGACAATGCTTCATAGATGTCACACTCAATTCGTACGGCGAATGATGGCTAAAGAACGACATGCGAGTACATCTCAAATCTGCGACCCTTGCTTATTCCACGCTACTACATTTCCTCGTCTTCTCCTCCAACTTAGGATAAACAGATAAAATCCAACTAGCCAGCAAAAGGTATTAGTGTAGTACCGAGCCATTTGGACCAATGAGCATCAAGAATGGAAAAAGCGAAAGAAAAACTATCTGTGATCAACAGGTAGGGAAGAGGGGAGGGGAGCTGTAATCGATGCCAGAGTAATCAGTGGTGATGACAGAAGAGTAGTGTCTCTGGAAAAATTTTGAGATAGTGCTTTCTCCTCTCTCTTTTTAATTTTGCTCTCAACCCGAGCCCTGGAATCGACTCTTTCGAGCATTACCTCAGAGATGTCGGGGAGGCTGTTAGGGCTGTCTTAGCCCACTTCTCTACTTGCCGGAAAACCGGCCTAGGTCGAAATGTAGCGAGTCGCTACGTGGTCTCGAACCCGGGACCTTCGGATTCCGAGACCAGCGCGCTGTCAACTCAACCAACCAACTGGAAAAATTGTTACTTAATGCGATTTCCTCCATCCGGCAATACAAAATACCAGGAACAGGGGTGCAGCGGTAGGGGGTACCAAGAATAATTTGTACTCCCTTCCTCCCCGTGTCCAATTTTAATACCAATGAATTTTCTCTTGGCTTAACCAAAAAATGTTGGGGCTAATACCTACATTGTCTAAACCTTTCTCCCAGTAAAAGCACAGATCGCCAGCACTGACAGCAATTGGGAACTCCAACCAAAGTAGCTGACATGTACCGCCGACAGGAGCAACGAGTGATCATCGATTTTTCCCTATTCTTAGGCCTAAGGTCTGAGAGTCTCAAAGAAGACGTACGAAAAAGTTGTATTTTTTTTTTTTTTTTTTTTTTTTGCAGGATCATGACATTTTGACGTTTGTGAGGTCGTGAGGCCCACTTAATTTGTTTACTGAAATATTACAGTATGGACAGCAATATTCTGTGCACATGTTCCCTTCTTAAATTTACATCACACACTGCCCATTCTCCATCAACTTCACGAATTTGGCTTACACTGGGGAATGGGTGCAACTACTGCAGAGAGAATACTAATTTCGTTTTAGGTTATCAAATGCACTGATACTGAGGGTGTAACACACACTGATTAGCAAACAGACGGCGTTGTGGCCTAATAGTTACTGTTGAAGGTCATTGGCTCAAATTCCCATGATTATTTTTTTCTAGTTATTCATTCTCGTCAGTTTCTGAAGAACATTGTTTTACTTATTCATACACTTCAGTATTATATCCTCAATATTATTACTTAAAAGGATGGGTTAAAATTCAGTATATGTGAGACGCTTTATGGAAAGGTACCATACGTCGGAGAACTTGTTTTTGAGTTTTTAGTGGAATCTGATAGAGCACAAATGTACCTGCATTAAAAGAGTCTCTAGCTTCAATACAGACTAAAATAAAAGCAACTGAAGTTTGAGGATCTAAAATCCTAATTTTGAAAAACAAAAAATTAATGTCTCGACGTTTACAGCGCCAATCCATTTCAAATTTTGCTATGATATCCGACGAACATGTACCAAAACAACCAGCAAGGTCCACAGGTAGTCGACGCATGTACGCACGCACGGTCTGACTGCAGGTGAGGAAATACAAATGCATCCCGGGCCTTTCCACATATTGCAGCCTTGTGGACCCTTTTTGTCACAATCCACAACATCGCTGAAAAAATGTCTAAATTTGTTGACGGGGACCCTTGCGCTTTGCCAGGGACGTACCGATAGGGGAGGAGGGAGCTTCCACCCATGTAAGAAACTTTCTACTCAGCAGTTGGGAGATTTCAACAAGTCAAGTCAAAAGGTCTTTTTTGTCTTTTTTAGGGTCCACGCCGCCGAGCCTTATACAATCGAAAAATAGTCCCACGCGACGGGTGACGTCAGTGGTTGGGGTTTGTCTTCCATTGGCTCCTTTTCTTATTAATCGATGTTCGAGATACACGAGAATAAATCGCATTTGCTTTCGACAGAGGCGCTTGTGGTTTTAAATGTAAAAGTGAACGTAATTGTGTGTGAAAGTTACAGATAGGACGATGGTTTTACATTGTGCTTACAGTCTCAGTAAACGTGACTCGAGATATTCACATAAGGGAATCGATGAAAGGAGTTCGTTTTGTGAGGTTTGTAATATTGTAAATGACTCTTGCTGAAATTAGGGTCGGCGTGAACCAACTGACATTTTTGTAAAGAAAATCGGTTATTAGTATCGTTGGAAAGAGCGTAAAAAGTAGAATTTTTCAGAGTTCGGCTCCCGATTCAAAAATGTGTACTCACGTTGATCAAAGCTTATCAGTAAGGCTAGGATTTTTATGTAAATGCATATTTGTTCTCGTAATGCTAGATAGCACATATCCACATTTTCTTTGCGAATCATGAAATTCTGAATCCGTATACAAAAGTTCCTAGCGCATATTTTTGCATATTTAGGCCATAAATTCATAAAAATGCATATTTTCGCTGAAAAATAGCCGAATACCGCATATTTGAGGTTGTTACCGCATATTTTCTCAAAAACTGGCCAAAAATCACTTCTATTGACAAAATTTTCACAATTTTCTGGGGGAAAAAAAAAGTAACAGGGTGTTTGCTCTTAGCTGTAAGCTTCTGGAAGAAGGTCGGCTGAAGACTAGAAAATTAGAGACAAGAAAAAAAAAAACCTATTGGTAGTCACGTTTAAGGTCTTTTTTTTTCTACATAAAAGCTTATTCAAGGCTTTAAACGTGTAAACTGCGAAGCTGCACACTGGAATTGCGATTATTTGGAAATGAAGAAATTCTTTGCGTTTTTGATGATTTAATGCAGGGACTGAAAGCCAAACGATAAAGCTTTCACTTTCGGCTTTAGCTTTTGACCTTGAAAAATACGGCTTCCGCTTTTGGCTGCGAACTCAATCAGCTTTTGACTTTTGGCTTAAGCTTTCATGCCAAAATCGTGCGGCTTTTGACTTTCGGATTTCCGGGCAGTTTTTACAATATTATTATTTTTTTCCTCCTGTTTCCTAGCACTTCGGTGTCTTTAGGGAGTCTAGAACTCTGAGAAGTTGATTTTTGGTAATTCTCATTATCAGCAGTCTATACTTTTTGGTTTTCGGGAAAAAGTCGAAAAATGCCGAAAAAGATTCGGCTTTCGATTTCGAACCCAATCGGCTTCCGACTTTCAGCTTTGTCTATTATACCAAAATCGTTCGGCTTTCAGTTTTTCAGCTTTCGGCTAGCTTCGAGTCCCTGATTTAACGAAATAAACGTTAAAACAAATGGCTCTTATTGTAGTGCTTCGAAAACTCTACATTCTGATACCCACGAGGGTGCGGTTTTATAGCGCATATTTTTGCATATTTTGACATTTTTTAACGTACATATTTATTGCGTATATTTTCGGTTTTTAGCGTATAAAAATTTTATCCCTACTTATCAGTAAACGCTATGTCATATAGTTTCTACATGGCTATTGAACTTAGAATCACGTGTTCTCAGAGAACAGATTTTGCTGCTTGGTTCCCTTACTCTCAACAGCGTCCAAGTGCGATTGTACTTTTGTATTTTTTGTTCGAAGTTGGTTACTGGAATAGCCGCCCAGACTTCAGCTGAAAGGCCGACCCCAAGGTCGCAAATCGACCTGGCTTATTTGCTTTGATACTCGACAATTTTGAGTTGAGAATTGGGGAAATTCAACAAATCAAATTTTTTTTTTTGCTTCAATACTTGGGAATTTTGAGTTGAATCAATGGAGACTTTCAACCCCCCCCCCCTGGAAAAACTCTTCGGTACGTCCCTGCGTTTTGCATTCTAAGAATTTAATCGCCAGGTCGTGCCTGCATGTACGTAGAGGAATATTACTTCAAAAATGCCAGTCCGTATGAAGAACAAGTGAAGGGTTGGTGTTGAAAAAACTGGTAAACCCAAAAATGAAGTTCTGCAAGGTCATACATTTGTAAATGAACTCATCGGTAACTCGATGATAATTACAACGCACAGCTGTAGTGATGACCCGCGCATACACGTAAACAAGATGGATGCGACTTTTGGTACCTTTTTTCGAGCAGCTACTATTTATCGGCACGTTGAAATAGCTGCTAGGAGCGATAGAGAAAATGGGTTGCACGATAGAATAAGAAACGATTAAAAAAAGGAATGCACGTCATAGAACTGTCCTACAAAAATTATTTTCTAGCTTTTAAAAATATGGTACACGGTAGAAAATATTAATATAGGTTGCAAAAAAATGAAACGAAAGTTTGGAACGACGGAAGTATTTGTATCAAAATTGAATGACATCACAAATACGCGGGAAGTAGTGAAAATGAATAATCGGTTACTGAATAAGTGCTTTCAAAGCTTTCGCAGGTCACCCTCTTTTACTCTTCTGCCCGAGGGGTACGGTCTTCACCTCTGCAGGTACATTCACCAGTTTCAGGCGGATTTTGCATACCTAAAGTAACTATGTTACATGGCTTTGACAAAACTGGGACACGTGCACGCTGACCCATCCCCATATACGAAAATCCTGTGAACCCGGATCGACGATGTTGGAAGTCAGAAAACATGCTTCACGTATCCTGCTGGTCGTCAATTATAATTCCGTGAGTGATGGACTCTCCGCTAGCAGTGGAACTGACGTAGAAGACTCGACCTCCAGACGTGCCGGGGCAAGAATGTTCCTCTTCGAGCACTTGCTTCTTCAGCATAGCCCATTAATATGTCGCAGTCCAGAGAGATAAAAAAGTAGATGGTCCGTGTGAAATGGCACGAAATTCACACACTGTGGATCCTGAACTGTCGACTATTTCGTAACCATTTTGAGCAGACTATTTAAAAATTAGCCGACTGGAGCTCGCTTCCGAATGGTATCCAGTCGTGTGTATTTATTTTCATACATTCTATACACATATATTATCGTTCATGCCTTCACTACCATCGTTCAGTACATAACGTGCATTCTTGCATTTATTATCGATTACACCCATTTTTCTACCGTTGCCAGTTTATCGTTCCTGCCATCAATTTTAACAGGTCAATAAAGTTTCCCCTTTTCGAACACCAGTCTGTAGATTGTAATTCGTTTGTAAACTTGAAATATCACGTCTTAGACGACCACTTTCTACTGTACACCGTGGCCAGGAGTGTCTAGATGCAGTTTCCGCTGAAATGCGAGAAACAGAATTTCCAACTTAAAAACACAATTCATACCGAGGACAAAATTCACTTTTCCAACACATGACAGAGCGTCTCACACATAACTTGGACGTAATTCTTTTCCAGCAGGATCTTTTGAATAACCCTTCAAGAGAGCGAATTTCCCGAGTAATTCCTCTCGGTATTCCTTCGTTTGCTTCCAGTTCTCGTTCTGATGAAGAGTTGTTCATATAAATACAAACTAACATTTTAAAATAGCTTCCCTTTTTAAAAAATGGCTTTTTTGATTCGCAAAGGTCTTATTCTGGAATAACCATACACGTAATAAAATTTTATTTTTGTCAAACTATGATTTGAATAAGCTCAGCTGCAACAAAAAATGTCCTCGAAACAATTTTTCACTTGTGGAGGAAGCAGGTATGGTAGGCCTCTTTGTACCTATAAGCCTAGACACTGTAGCTTACCATGTACCACACGTTTAGAGATTAAAAACTGGCACTCGTACAGGAAGCAAAGATCAGATTCACTTTGGGAATATCATTCTCAACGGCAATATGTCTTATTCACGGTTCTTGATGAGCATAACTAATTTCAATAAACATTGCATCCTCATTCAACCTTAAAATTTCAGTTTTTGGTTAATATTCAAGATTTCAAAATATTTATTTCCAACTTAGCAAATAATTTGATCACTTTCACGTTAGCTCTGCCACCAGATAGCGACACCCTCTTCATGTTTCAATTGAAAAACTGTAATCTCTCTCCTCCAACCAGCTCCTCAACGAAGTTTTCTCGCGCGTTTTTGCTCTTTAAGATAGGCCACACAAATCCTCAGTAAACATGCCAACAAGTAGTTCCAGAAGCATGATCTGGCTCCAGAAAGCGACCGGTTCAAGACTTTCTATAAGGCAACTACATCCATCGATCCAGCAGAATCAATAATTCATCCCACCTTTACAGTGTGTATTCTTGTCCACTTTCACTTCCCAAGTAGTCCATAAGAAATATCGACAGATCAGCACATTGCATTATGCAGACATGCAGAGGTGCCGAGTCAAGTCCATTCGACCTTTTTTTATTCGAATTCAGTCCCACGTGAACGGTCTAGTTTAGTCCCTACAGTTCCGAGTTTAGTCCGCCTACTGTACGCATTCCGCACGGATCCACCGCCGAGTTCAGTTGACGTCAATAGACGAGTTTAGTCCCGTCGCCTCATATACGTGCGCTGGCCCCTGTTCATCCGTACATTTTCAAAGTTCTCAACGCTTTCCTCCGTGTACAGTGTGAGGTGTATGCCAAAATGTTCGATATCCACCGTAAGCAAAGACACAGGGATGCTATCCTAAGGGAAAAAGAGGTGGGCGCGTTTATGACGCGTTGTGAAGTAGGAGTGAACGCGTCTCCTTCAAGCGCCTCCCCATTACTTCATGTGTTTAAATGTAAGTACCCGTATTGTTAATGCGTAAGAATCATGTAATACATTGCTTGGATACATAGTTTCCCCGGTCTTTATCTTCATTATGTTGTACAACGCCTGCAATCTTAAGGGACTGAACTCGAACACTGACAGGGACTAACGTCAGCGGTAACTACACCCTCACTTCGGCCTAAATTTGATCCTCACTCCTGGACTAAAACTCGGCTGCTCATCCCTTTTTGAATTAGCAACTTCGGACTAAACTCGGGTGCGTCCGCATAGTGAGATACCTCTGCCCAGGATGAGTTCGAACTCAGCCAACTGGTCACAAACCCTCGTCGATCCGGTCGAACAAACGGAAATCTCATCGGCACTAAGAAACGGGGAAACACTCGAGAAAAATCAGAGCTTAGCGGGGAAAACGTGAAACGTAGCCGAGCACTCGGCCGCGTTTCACAATTCAAAACTTGTTCAGGTTGTTTTCTCGATACACAATTTGAATATGAACAAAACAATGTTTTCCCCATCAAAGTGTACGCAGACGACTTTCATCACCTCATGTCGCATTCACACTTCGCACGCCTAATGGAGGTGTTAATGTGCGGCGGCATACGGCACAGATCCGGGCACGATGTACTTTGTATAGCAGAATACGAGACACGACTGATCGTGCCCAAGTACGACCGTAATGAGAGCGTTGTACTGACGTCAATCAGCGAATACTTTCTCAATGCCAAAATTATTCCTTTTTTCTTTTTTAACTCGCTAAGATGCACGCACAAAATATGCGGAACGCGAATGAATGGGAGAACGAACGACCGACCGAGAACGCGGTGGTGGATCGATAACATCTGTTTCATGGCCACAGATGAAGAGAAACAGAAGAAGGGAAATTGGTAACAGTAACGGCACACGGCCACCGTCAATGCTCGCCGCACGATACACCCGACCCTTCTAACACTTTTTCAATTTCTCGATCGATTTCGCATGTTGATACCACCTAAAACGGTTAAGAAGAAGAAAAAGAAAATGAGAAGTAAAATAAGAAAACTCAGTATTTACCTGCTCGTTCCGTTTTCAATGAATCCCAGACGTTGCAATTGAAATCATCGTATCCGGCGAGTAAAAGCCGTCCGGATTTTGAAAATGCCACTGACGTGATTCCGCAGATGATATTATCGTGCGAATACATGGCTAATTCTTGGTCGGCACGGATATCAAACAGACGGCAAGTAGCGTCATCTGAACCGGTAGCGAATGCCCAACCGTTAGGAAAGAACTGAAACAGCGGACAAACGTACAACGATCAGATCGGCAGCGTTTGCTGGGCAAAGACCAGTTCAACAGGTAACTGGCTGTTGTACAGCGTTATTATGGCTATGACGTGGGCTCGTGCGGCCAGATCCACAACAGGTTCCGATAGCAATTAAAAAGGGCTGATTCGTTGCGGACACTTGATTTCCACACTCGTGAGGAACAGTTTCAAATTCAATTCAAATTAGAATTTCCTTTATTAGGGAATCTTTCTTCTGGCATAGACTGATTTATACTGTATTTCGTCCACCAGGTAAGGATCCGTGCCATAGATTCCCCGGCCTATATAGAGTATTGCGACCCTCTCCTCGCGAATGTTTATTTTGTATAAATTGTCCTGCTAGCTACTTTTTGCGTAGCACGACATGAACATCTCAAAAACGTCTTTTGTCTCGTGCATACCTGCACATCCGATACGGCTTCTTTTCATAAACACGTTCTTCTTCTTCGTACTCTCTATTCTTTTTCTTCCCTCAATTGGCCAGGCGGGACATCAGTTTAGTTACAACTTAGTTACAGCTGAGTTTTAATTCATTTTTTTCCTTTGTGGTTTTGTTATTTTGTTTGTTCGTTCTTGTTTCTTCAAATTGACCTTTGTTATTAATTATTAGGTTTTATTCGCACAGTTATGGAGGAGGAGAGTAATGCGACGACCCCCTCGACACGAATGTACATTTTAATATAATTTGTTCTGCCAGGCTACTTACTGAGTAGTACAATAGGAACTCTCACAAACTTTTTTGTCTCCTGCATACCTGCACATCCGGTATGAGATCTTTTCAAAAACACGTTTTTCTTCTTATCTGCTGTTCTTTTTTCTCCTTTGATCGGTCAGGCGGGACATCAGTTTAGTTACAGCTCATGTTTAGCACTCGCTCTGAGATCTAGTTATTCCTACTATCGATCAATACACGCGCTTTCTCTATACTCTCTCGTACAGTTACAGATAAACTCCGCAAGAGCAAAGGTCTCCCACAAATGCTCTTATTTCATTCTACATATTTTCCGCTAATCTGTGATACAGATTTTTTTTTTCAAGTTTCCAAAATCGTCTTTCCACCTCATTTTTAGCTTTTCACGTTTTCTTTTTTTGATTTAAGGGTTACCAGACGTCTATCAGGTGAACGTCTAGCTAATTTCCATTTTATCCTTCTGACCTCCGTGACTACACCTTCATTGTATCTTAATTTCTTTTTATTGTTTTCGGTCTAGTTTGTATCCCCCCTCCTGATATTGAAGACTGAGCGCTCCATTCTATTTCGGGTTACCCTTATCCCCTTGAACAGATTTTTGTTCCGTGTCTATGTTTCACACCCGTAGATCAGCGTAGATATAATACACACATTCAAAATCTGGCATTTGCGATAGAGGCTGAAGGGTCCTTTAAGATGTTCCTCAAGGATCTAGTATTTCGCTCATGCTTGCGTAATTCTGATGCTGATCTTTTTTTCTGTCTTATTTGTCCGAGGTCTGTTTCTTCCTGCACTATTTCGATGTTGCTCCCGTCTATTGTTACTGTTTTTTGTTGGTCTTGTCCGTCAGTTTTGTTTTCTCGAGTTGATTGTTAGTCCTGCGATTTTGCATTTTTAAACTTAGTTCCTTCACCATTTCCGTTATTTCGTTTTCTGAGTTTGCAGAAAGAGTCACGCTGACGGCAAATCCCAAATTTGTTATTTTATTTCGATTTATAATCAGCCCCCTGCTTTTCCAGTTTCACTCGACAGTCATTAGAGTTGTCAGTTGGAAGCAAGTAACAGCCATGAAAAGACGTGTTCACTGATACGACCTCCGCTCATGTCACGAGGTATATTTTTCATTTATGAAACGAGTCGACTGTATTTCTCAACATATGTGCAATCAGTACGTGTCCACATTGGACCATCCAATCTAACTATCCCTGTAAAATGCAACTCAAATGTGTCGACATTCAGAATACGGTAATGTGCTCTCCTTCAAAATCATTTTTTCTATAAATAAAGAATGTTCGATTCCAAATTCCCGATTTCAAGCTACATCGAATACTAGACGACCAAAGAAACCAATATTTCAAACCGTTCTCTGTAGTTTTTCGTATGACTCATATCAGTACCACCCGAAGTCCTTCACTAAATTGCCTTTCGTTTTACCGTCGAGTTCCACCCGTCTTGACGGTTAACAAGTAAACGTCTTCTGAAATCTCTGGTTCTTGTTCAGTAACTAATGAAATTTAAGTTTGAAAGACTCTTTCCAACTCGACGACTATAAGATTAATAACAGAGACAACGAATGAAATGACTATACAAAAATTATAATGACGGTGAGCATCTAGTTATAATGGCTGCAATCGCTAATCGGATGTATACGAAGACCTGTCCACGGTCCACAGATAACATAGTCGTATTACAAATCATCAACACGAATATTGAGAACAGAAAATTAGTATACTTACTGTAACAGCATTAATATCGGACTCATGGCCGGGAAAAGTTTGTTTACATGATCCTTCTCGGATGTCCCACAACTGAAAACAATCAATTCGGATTACTTCGTAAGATGACGCGATCTTATAGAACAATACAATAAAGCTCGACATTGACGATTATTGAGTAACATTATGCTGGACTGCAGTACGCAACTGCTAATTCTAGTTACAGAAAATTAGTCAGACTTTTCATGTTTCCTTCTATTCTAAATACCTTACAGTGGTTTGAAAAAACACTCTAATATAATCTACATTTTCGGACATGCTGAGCGTAGAGCATTTTTACCAGACACATATAAACATTTCAAAAGTAAAAAGAAGAAAAATTAGGGGGAAATCTTTAATGTGATCTAGACATTCTTGAATCTACCAAGTAGCACAATACAGACCATTAAATATATTCTTAATAAAGAATTCGAAGCCCACTGGTGGATCCAAGAAGTAATCCTACAAGGAGCCATTCAGAATGCGTAAGAATCGTATATTTTTACCGCCTTTCCGACTCCTGAGTAGTTGAATCATTATTTGAGTATATGAAGAGACTTTCCTTCACATTTTAGTACAATTTGTACTTCTACTCATTTTCTCATCGACCTTGAAAATGTAATACCTTTTTAAAGGGACTGTCAATTTTTTTTTACGCACTGAATTTCCATCCAAGCGACAATTTTCGGAGAATTTTCAGTGTTCATCACAACATCATCGTAGTTCTTTCTTACGACTACTTAAAACACCTCAATCTTGGCTGCCGTGTAAGAACTCTTTCGACTATTCTAGACTTGTTCAAAACTCTGTAAGGCTCTCGCAAAGTTGTTTAAGACTCGTGTTAAACTTATTCAGAACTCGTTTACGACTCATCATCTATTACTAAAACTTTCTAAAGGCCCATATACGACTCAATGATACCTTATTATTTATTCACTCATTCATTTAACAGCTGACATGTTTCTACGTATTTTCTGTACAGCTGTGCTACGGTCTTTTCAACTTCGGTCGCGACATGTTGCGTCACAATCGGTGGCCTCCGGTTTTTCCTCCTTACTCCCGTTTTCACATACCATCCAGCTTTGGGCATATGCCTCCCCTCTCTTTTTCCATGTGACCCTATCGTGGGTACTTCTTCTCCACTTCAAGCCCTGGGATTTGTCCAAGTTATCCCACCATGGGATAATGGGCCTCCCTCTTCCCCTCCTAAAATTTTTTGGGGTCCACCCTGCCATTTTTTTCTGCCAGCTCACATTTCCCCTTCTCCAAATGTGTCCAGCATAACTCCACTTGAGACCATTGACCGTCCTTCCTATGTCACGTAGCTTTGTTTTTGACCCAGTATCTACGGTTTTAACCTTGTATTTTCTTTTTATATTTAACATGCTTCGTTTTATAGCATGCTGGGTTCTCCTCAGGCGGTTCACATTTTCTTTGGTTAGGGTCCAGGTTTGTGCGCCGTATACTATAGTGGCTTGCACACTACTCTCCTACCATGATCCCTTAAAACAAGCTAAAATACTTTTTTATGCTTATTTAAGACAAAGACTCAGACTCTATACGGCTCTCTCTTTTAAAATTTTAGAGATTCCATAAGGCTCTCTCCCAGACTTTCTAAGACTCTGTAAGACAATCATTTATGACTCACCGACTGTTCAAAATTCACACAGAGCTTTTCATAACGCTTTTAAACATTATTAGGGCTCCTAATATTTGATCCACACTTACAAAAACGCCTCCATTCAAGATAAGTAGGTGTTCTTGAAGAGTCTTTAAAGCTCTTTCAAACTTTTTCGGTCTAGAAGACTCGAAGACTTTATCACGACTTCTCAAGACGCTGTAAGACTCTATATGACTATTCAGGACCCGCTTGGATATTCATTTAAGACTCAATACGCCTCCCCCAAGCTTGTTCAGAACTCTTCAAGACTTTTTTATGATTTTCAAGTCCTTTCATACTTGTTTAGCACAGGAGGTTTGTTTGAGACTCGGTAAACTTTTTCTATTAGTCAACCATTTTGAAAGCGTTTTTATTAAGAATTCTTCTCTCTGGAAAAGGCAACAACTTTATTTTCTCAGAGCCACGGCCGCCAAAATTATAAAAATCCATCTCCTAAAATTCAAATGCGAATCATCGAGATCACACTCTATTAAGAATATTATACTGACGATTAGGTCAAATATTTTCCCGAAAATTCTTATATACGTATATGCTGGGCCCTTTCAACCTTCGAATATTTTCTTCAACCTCCAGACACGAAAAATGAAAAAAAAACAAGCTTTAATTTGCTCTGAACATTCTTGACTTCGTGGATTATCGAAAATATTTTCGGTCAAACATACACAATGATATCGCCACATAATTTGTTTTGCAAGTGCTAGCACTTGCTCTATATCCCCTAAAGACCATACACGAAAAACGAAGAAAACGCACCAATATGCTCAGGATATTCCGCAATGTGATTGGAAAATATCTACAGAGGATGTTTTTGATCATGCACACTATTCTTCAAATATTTTCGATACTTTCACGGGAAAGCTTGCTCGGAAAAGTGCTCATACTTGCTCAGACATATTACGTCAGAGAATATTCTCATTTCCCATCTGATTTATAGAGGAATTACCTCGATTTATCAAGAAGGTTCCAATGACAATGATGTGAAATGAAAGTAAAGTCTGACTGATAACCAAATCTTGCGACCTTGGGACCTAAGCTCAAAACTTATCTTTTTCATTCGAAGAACTAATCTCAAAACTTACAAAAAGTCGAGCTAAAGGACTTCATCTCTCAAAATCTGACGGAGCTTACAAAAAGTGAACTTCTGAATAAGTAAGACTTGCCCATATTTAAAATCTAGTTTTAGTGCGCCAATCATCAAGTTCTCAATAGAGTTGTTTCCACCCTTTTGATTACCAAAATGGGCCTCTCTTCAGGTTAGCCATATCAGTTAGAATAGACAACCGGCATTTCAAAGGAAATACCGTTACTCGGCAAATGTAGAATTTGTTTTGCACAAGGTGTACTCTGTTACATACCTTGGCAGACGCATCGCAAGCTCCAGAGACGAATGAACGCATATCGGGTGCCAAAGATAAAGACATAACGTCTCCAGTGTGTCCGATGAATGATGTTACTTGTTGTCCAGTTTCGATATCCCATAGAGCACTGAAATTTGGAAAACACGTACAATTACTCATCATTTTTCGAAAGCGAATATTAATAAGAATGACTGCGGATGTATTCTGAGACAGACTTTGATAACCATCGGTTCATGATTATAAGCAGTAGATTTCCGTTCGTAGAAGCCGAAACTTCGATGAGAAATACTTTCACCCAGTTTTTAAAACAGCTTAATAACTGAAAATTATGTACATTCTTTCCTTGCGGTTTTCATAGAAACAAAGCTATGGAAATGCACGATCATCAAAAATGTAAATAAATGTCTTCTCTCAAGTTTCAGTATAGCATCCCGATTTCAAATAATTAGAAAAACGTACCACGATTTAAGGTAATGAGAGAAGCACAACCTCAAATCAAAATTACCAACGTGATAGCTACATGAAAATGCAAATCAGAATTATCTCATAACCTTTACACAACCCCCTGATCTAATTCTTTTCGAAACGCAGGACTTACATCAGCTGCACGCGCTCAGTTATCTATACTTCATTGGGGATTTCCAAAAAAAAACCCTACGATCGTATTAACTCACCATGACATATCTCCGGAACTGGTTACAATTTGATTATCATCAAGAAATCGACAACAAGATAGATATCCTGTATGTCCTGGCAGTTCTCGGCTAACCCTAACGTTGCCTTCTCTCGTTTTTAAACTGTAATACGACAAAAAGAAAAAAACATGTATTAACATCACAATAACTTGCGCGTGCTTACTTAAAAAGAATACATTTAAATTAATCTAGTCGGGTTCAGTCGTTCATTACACCTTCTGTAACGAACGGTGATATAATATGAGTAACTGCTCAGATAACTAACCCCGTGACAGATTTACTAAAAAAACAAACCCGACTTACGAATGAATAACTAATAACAAAAATGAAAATAAACCAGCTGATCTGATTTCAGGCAATTATTCGTAACTTAAGTTTGGTCCCAGAAATACATGTCAGCGCATGATTCGTATCTATCTTTCAAGAATTCCTCTCATGTTTCAACATGGTCTTTGTATGTTGGAAAATGTCAATGCCTGAATCGAAACTTGGATAAAGAGATGAAAAGGATGTGGCTGATGCAGCCTGGAGATTTTTCAACATCCCCGACTTTCTATGGTTTCCAATGTTCACGTTTGAATGTTTCAGGTATGATGATGCACATACAATTGGGAAGTAAGATATAGCAATGGGTGTTCTTTTGTTAAGGCGGGGATCGGTTACAAGGAGAAATAACTTCATCAACTTCCCATTAACGCGCCAGGCAACAAAGGTAGGTAAAAATTCGCTGAGCAGGAACCGAGAACATGGGACAAGGATAACGAGATGGGGGTAATAGAAAATCCGTCACTAAACGGAAATTTGGTAATTCCTTCAAATATTTTAATCTCATTTCTTCTTGTTCGTCACATAAACTTTAGAGGAAATTGTAAGGAGAAATTCAGCTTGCAAAGCTTCTTTCTCCTTTGCTATGTCACGTTACCTACCAAAAGACTTCTCGTCGAAGATCCTACTCGTAACTAGTGATGATTTTAGACGAGAAGTCTTCTGATAGGTGACAGGATATGGTGAAGCAGGAAGAAGCTTCACAAGTTGAATTTCTCCATACGAAGAACTGAACCGAAAACAGAGCATCCCCAAGTTTTCATCGAACACACTGCGTGAACTGCTCGCTCCCTCCCTCGGACGACACGCATGTGTTACGAATTTCTATTCAGTAGAGACCTTCTGGTGATACATCCAGTCAACACTTAACGTACATGAAGTTAATTACATAGAATTCAAGTACTTTTGGGCCGGTTTTTACAAGTAATTTACTTTCTTCTTTTCTTTCTGATTCAAGAACTCACCTGTAAATGGAACATATGTTATCTAAACCGCCACAGGCTACGAAACTACCAGATGGCGCGTACGCACATGTCATAACCCAACTAGATCTTAACGGTATAGCGTGTACTTTATTCGTTGTGTGGCTATCCCATACTATTAATTTTCCATCTTGTGACGCCGATACTAAATTCCTGCAAATAAAGATATAATACATTAGACAAAATCGAATGGAAGCAGTTACTATTCTAGTAACTTATATTGTTTAAATCGTCAAGGGAAAAAAAAGTAAATTACCTATTACTATACGAATCCGTGACGGATGTGAATGATTAAAAGGAAAACATTTTTACTGCGTCAGTATTCCTCAAAAATGTTCAAGACAAAGCTAATACTAATAAAAACATTTGTGAGACAAGATGGGGGACTGCGATAAGTCACTTTCCAGAAAATCTGTACGCAGTTGCAAGAGAAATTGCATACAGTCATCGTAAGTCGCCCTTGGAAGTGACTTCCGTGTTAGGTTGCAGTGTCCATGATAGAGCATGATCTAGCAATCCCATTGTATGGTGTTCACGCACACCGACTGCAGGCAACTTGACTTACATCGGCTAAGAAAAATGACATATTGCAATCTGCCAACTTGCCTCATACTCATAATTCTAATAAAACTGGTTTCAGCCGAGTGGAGTTCATGGTTCAGGGGTGAACGACTCGGACTTACAAGTATTTGAAGAAATTAATGCATGCCTAAAATGTTCGTCTTATATATCTCTTTCTCTCTCTCTCTCTCTCTCTCCCCTTCACAAGCACTGAAGAACGAAAATATGATCTCAATCAGTCATCAGATTTTCGTTTCAATAAAAAGAACTGACTACTGATGTCACCATCATTTCAGCGAATTCAAGCAAAATAACATTTCGTTAGTTATCTTAAGATTTCGTATTTTTCGGAAGATTAGTCACACTCTTTTCTATCATACATATATGAAAGTGATATCCTGTACTCATTTCTTACTGGCCTGATGGGGCGAAATGTAGTCTTGTACAGTCTTAAAGATAGTCAAGAAATCGGGTACGAGTCCGGTATCTCCGACCTACTTTCCTTCCCCAAGAATAATTTTTTCATCGGGACTCTCTTAGAAGAATTTACACAATGGGCAACAACTCAACGTTTCTGTGGATCGACTGGAGCGATATCCAAATGTCTGTTTGCGATTTGCAAAAACACATGAAAATGCTCAATTAGTCTTCAGGGTTGATCTTAAATGATGCAGATCAGGAGGTCATGCAGGATTACGTCCCTTTCCCTCACTTTCAGTCCAAAATTCGATGGATGTTCCTCGGTCAACCCAACGAGTCAATTATTTTTCTCCTGCGATAAAAACTTGCAACTATGTAGCTATGTACTTACTCCCTCCAGTTTTTACACCTTCGGGATACCGAGTTACAGATTTCAGATTGAGAACCAGAATTTTCACTCGAGCCAGTTAACGTACCAATAAATTTTGAAAAGTAAGATAAAATTCGAAAAAGCAGATGCAATCTGTACTACATAGTAACTCTATAATATGAACGAAAAGGATGTATAAATAGGTTCTGAGAAATACTAACCTAGAATCTGAGCCCCAGTGCATAGCGTAGATTTTGGCCAAGTGGCCGCGCAGAGTGCGCCTCGTTCGCATTTGGACCCGACCAACGGGTTCCAAATTGCTGGTGGCTTGCACCAGTGTGGTATCGCATGCTGCTTTTCGGGCATCCTAAAAACAGAAGAAGAAATTTAACACTATTAGTAGTGGAATAAATACGTACAAATAAAATGAGTCAACATCGAGTTTCAAAGCGCGAAATTCTCTGTTTAATTTTCAATTCGTGATGGGTACACTAAAAAGAAAACTAACCAAATTATTTACAAAGGAAATTTCTTACAATCATCACCAAACTACTTCTCTTTAATATTATAGAACAATCATTAGCAAGGGAAACGTACGGTACAGACTACGATAAAAATCCTTCCTTTTGAAAAACTCTTTATCGAATTTCTATCAGGTTAAGAATAATCAGAAGCAATTTTCCGAAGGCGAATGGGCGGAGGGGGAGGGTCGCAACGTAGTTTTCATTTTAGTGATGCTACTAACTGCATCTGATTTTGTTAACTGCTACCCGGGGGTTCCTTTAAAAGTTTATTAACAATCTGCAAGAAAATGTTGGCTGACTAATCACATAAGAAAATGCTTATAATCTTTCCCACGTCACTAACACATAAACTATAAGAGGGTAGGCTTCTCCTTGCCCCCTCCCAGACTATAGAATTTTATATCAAAATTGAAACTGAAATAGCTGTTTATGTAAACATCTTCTAGGAGGAGGATCGGGAAAATCAGTACTCCCTCAACTCCAGGTCACTGAGTATTTGACATTTGCGTAATTCATCGACTTTTTCAGAAACTTTTCCAGATTTTCTACAGCTATGACTTTAATGTTCCTGGCTTATTTAGCTATACCAAACAGGCTGATGAAGCACTACTTGTTTTCCAATCGCCATAATACAATGAACTTTTCTGATTTTTCTAGGTTCTCTGATTACGCCACTGCTACCCTGCCTCCCTGCAGGGAAACTGAATCTATAAGCCAACAGAGACACATACTGAAGAGGTTTTACTAAATCTGGGCTGTTAAAACTCTTTGACCCGTTTTATAACAACAATACTCGACTATCTTTTTGTATACAATAAATGCCAAAAATGGAGACAGAAGTACTGGGATCGCACACGAACTGCACTTTCCGATTTTTGGCAAATAGCAAAATTGGTTCGTCTTTTCCTTCCACTGCGTCCACCATTCTCACGACAAAGGAAGAATTCTAGCAGCCTAGATGGATATACGGGCTGACAGAGACAGCAGCAAACCAACTAATTAGTCAGCCAGTCAAACAAGAAAGCAGACAAACCAAAGAATAAACAGATGAACAGATAGATACGATGCGAAACGCCAAGCTGGCAGATGCGGAAATTGGCTCAGAAGTGGTTCTGGAGGAAGAAGTGAGTGAAGTCCTCTAGTCTTGTAACTAGGTACAATCAAAATGCTAGACATTTCCTTCACCGCCGAGTTTATCTAAAGACGCCCTAACATTTCAGCAAAGCAAAAGCCAGAGAGAATATTATATAAATAATTCTGCTTCCAGCTGTGATTTTCGCTTGACGTTAAAACCAAAGCCACGATTCGAATTCTTCTGACTCCAAACCTGGAAGAATAGCAAAGGAAACTCTGAAGGAAAAATCGAGACCATATAAATGATTTGGCACAAAGTTAGAACCGAAGTCTCAAGTTTTCACATTCGCAGTTCGGTTCAAAGAGACGCCAACACAGAGAGCCAACTCACTTCCAATACCATTAGATACTCTGGGAAGATAAGTGACCTCAACTACTCCGCAAATGCACTTACGGAATTCTACATAAAACAGGTCATTCTTTTGCATAACAGTTTGCTCACAACTATTATTGTTACAGAAGGCGTCGGAAATATATTGCCAACTCACTTCTTCCAGGCGAAACAGAAGGTTACCCTCGTCCCCTCCCCGGACACATAGAAAAATAGAATTTAGTCACTTCACTGCCGAAGAACATCGAATTAGTCTCTTACCATCATGATGGTCAACATTGAATTTGTCTCTCATCAACCACTGAGAACGGATAGAAATCCACTAACCGAAGCAAATTTATTCTACTAATCCAACAGTTCTTTCTTTCCATTGTTGTTTCACATGTTTCTCTTCTAACACTTCATCACACTCTTACATTGTCCAATTCAAATTACTGTGTCGCCCCATCGAGATATTTTCTGGCAAAAGCATACTTTGTGAGGTTTCAAAGGTATTACATCCGGCGAAAATGTTGATTTACTCCACTGTTTCCTTAGTAACTCACAGAGTAATATCCGCGCGTCTCTGACAAGTATTTGATTAACACTGGACCATTCTACGAGATGAAAATATAGTCAGTATACTACTTAGATATCAGTCTGGTTTTTGTGGAAAAGCGAGTGATAGTCAACAAGGATACAGACCCTACAACATGACACACAATGAAAAGCTCTGAGCTCGTCCAGTGAGCTAACTCGAATCACGTGCTTTCAGTTCAGAAATTCGTATTATTTTAGCAGTATTCTCTCGTACTAAGTTAAGAATATGAGAGAGAAAACTGACGTCCGGTTTTGGGCGGATTTAAAATATGTATTCGTTTGATGGATAGCGGCAAAAATATCTTCAGCATATGACATCATGGCTGACGTTAATGCTTCATATCAGATTAGACGAGGGGCCCACATCATACAGAATTCACTGCATACTCGATCGGCGAACCACACACGCCATAAAATGTACTTTCAACACTGCGAATTCTTTCGATACGGCAATTCAATGAAGTCTGTTCTCGTCCGAAAGCCAAACACAATTTTACTGCGAGCAGGGCGATTTGGGAAGATGCACATCGATTTCCACATGCGAGCACCTCGTTTTGAATCACCCCGTTCAATCTAAGTCTTGGGAGGAACAACCGACGCAACATTGTGAAAAAAACAGTAAAACTAATGCATGCTGAGTTGGATCTTCGCCACATTCCCGCGATCAAACTGGCACACATTAGGCTCAATCAGTACATATACACACCGGTGTATCTTATGACCACCGCGTGGCACGAAGCCCGAGGAAATCAAATCATAAGCTGCCCACTTCCACGATACCGCATCAACTCATTCATACGATCGATTGAAATATGAGTCGAAGAGAACCACCTTCGTCCGAACAAATTAGCAATCTACTTGGAAACGTAAGGAAAATAAATCTTGTCTTACAGTAATACGACACATCAAAATTTAAGAGGGGGCACCTCCAAAAATCCATACTTCTACTCTTTAAAATTGTTATTCATATTAGTCTCCGGTTGAGAAAATAAATTGTCGACACTTCAATGTAAAAGGTAATCTAAAATTCTTGATGGAAGCAATACAAACTCCACAAACAGTCACTCAAGTCTGTCTGGTGGAACTAATTACACAACCACAAGTGCATACCTACTGTGTAGGTAACCGAGTGATTTTCTTTAAATGAGAACATACAACTAAGGGTGGCGATGCACCCTTTCCACAAGCGGCGAGGCAAAGAGCAAAAATTTTTATTAAAAAATCCTGACGCAGGCCCAATCGGGTAATTCCAGGTTGGGAGTACGGTGTTGCGGGGCCAATTTGGTGTGTGTGCACCGCCATACGCTCTCCACCATCATCGATTGTGCTTGAGGAGTTAAATATTACAAAAAACTAAAACACTGTTTCAAACTGAGGCAGATGCGTCACATAAGGCCCCAATAGGTCTCATTTCGGCCACTTTTATTGTCATAATCATGAGGAAGAAGATCAAGTGTATAGCAGTACTTTTCTAGTGTTAGGGATTTCCTTCATTTACAGAATTTCTATGGCGCATTACTTTTCTAAGTGACCACATTTGGCGCCGTCCATCCTGTTCCAGGCGCGGCTATCATTCTTCATGACTTTTGCGGCAATGTTTTAGGTTCTTTGAGATACCTACAGACATGCTTAATACTCCTTAAGGCTCTGTCGGACTCGTTCAAGACACTATGTCTCATTGAACCATATCAAAGACTTCACAGATTTGTTTAAGATTATTTTAGATCCTCAAGACTTCTTCCAGACTTGCTCACAGAATTTTTAATATGTTATCCACCAATTTAAGACTATTTTGGACTAGTTTCAGACTCCTTGAGACCTTTTCAAATTTTCTCCAAACGTAACTCATTTGCAATTACTCATTATCGAAAGACGGCACTGATTGTACACTAGGTACTGATTTGACGCAATTTCGCGGAACCGATAAGATGACCCCCATATCTAAACTGTCTTTCAGACGTCATAACTCGTGAATCATTGAAGTAACACGATCGATTCACACACTTACCACCTGGTAGACAAAGATTTGAAAATTCTCTTTTTTAGTAATATAATTGAAATCAGAAAATCGATCAGTTTGACAAAATTCCCTGATTATTCCCGGTTTTCGAGAAAGTGACTACCCTGTCCATGAAGTGCTATATGTACTTCAACATACGTTTGAAGAAATCTCAGTCTTACTTCCAAATCTATAATAATATTTGCCTGAAATATATGTCTTCTTTTTTGGGGGGAAAAAACTCTCAGTTTCCTTTATTCTACCCTCTATTTCTGTTTTACTCGTTCCATTCTGCGTTATCAGACTACCTAAGTATTTTTCCACCTTCTATTTCCATATTCATTGGATTTTGTTCCCATTTACTGACTACCATCACTTTTGTTTTATTCTGATTCATCTTCACTTCATATTTTATTTTCAATTTTTCATCCAACTTTTTCAAAGTTTTCTTTAGTTCTTCACTTCTTTCCACTATTGCAGTGTAACCTGCAAACTCATCATTCTAACCGTCTTGTTCAAATTCGCCAAATTTCACATTCCCGAAAACTTTGTTGAAGTTCTTGGGAATGGACTTTGCATTCAGGAGCTGAAATCAGTCTGTGGGAGATCAATTTTCAATAAGATTTTTTTCTCTTGTTTTAATTGACCAATATTTGAAATTATCCAAAATAATTATCTTCAATTGATTTTACCTGATTTTTGCCAAATAATAATAACAGCCCTTTATTTGGGTATTAAAAACGAAAGAAAACGAGAGTAAGAACCACAGTACAATCGAGAATAAGACTACAAATATAAATCTTTGAGTTTGTAGCCGTTTACGCCACAAATGGCGAGGGGTGTGACTAGGGGTGGCACGTTGGGTGAAGCAGGCGTGCGAGTGCTACACACGGGAACATTTTTGCTACACTCGGGAACATTTTTGCTACACTCGGGAAAATTATTAAAAAAAAACTTTGCTTCATTCTGAAAAATCAAAATGGTCATAAACCAAAAATATGTACCAGATTATTTCTTTCTTACGCTCGAACACTAATATTTTCCTCCTCATTCCGTAGTTCATAAAATTAATGAAAATATATTCAACAATATCAGTAACATCAGTTACTTGTGAACGTTCATTTTCGGTACTGCGAAGGCTTAAAAATCTTTTGTGATCACGTTTAATAGCTGAACGCCTCAATAATTTGGCAATACTTCACGTTTATCAAGATCGAACTGCCAACCTCAATCTGAATTGATGAATGAATTTATTAATCGTTCTTCAGTTCGTAAAAGTACTTTTAGTCTTAGTCTCACGTAGTTTCCTTATTCTTATCAACTGAATTTTTCATAATCAATTTCTAATTCTAAAAAATCAAACAAAAATGTTTTTCCAATTTTTTTTATCAAACATCACTCAAAAAACAAACATTAAAAATTGATATGCTACATTGCAGCATACTAGTATTGAGCCGTTTAGCTATATTAAACACGATTGAAAAATTTTTCTAAGCCTTTCATATAAATCCTGAATAGTCACAACTCACAAAGCTCGTATCCAGTTTTAAAAATTGCAAATTTTTTCAGTGTTTAATATAATTAGATAATTACCAATATGACTCATGACTGCATTCTTCTGTTTCTGTTTGCTGATGAATTAAGATTGAGACAGACTGAATTTAAATTGAATTAAAAGTTTGTTCATTCATGATAATTTGCAGTTATCAATTCAAGTGTTGATTATTTACAAATATCTTGATTTGATTATAATTAATTTGATGTTTCAAATGTTTTTTATTACGATAAATAAAGTTATAAGCATAAGTCTTTCTGTAGAGGGCCGATTCTTAAAACGTTGAAGATTTTTTCAGATAGGGGAGGGGGAGGAGGGGAAAGGTAGGAGTTTCTTGGTCAACTCTTGAAAAAAATTTGTTTTACATCATGTTACACACGGGAAAATCAGAACTTGCCACCCCTGGGTGTGAGACCTTTACCCACCCATTTCTGGAAATGCGCTTCCCCTTTTTCCCTTCATTTTCTGCTTATCTTGGGTGAGTCTTCTCCACGTCGGGCCAACTGCCTTCCGGAACTCGTCCCTCCAGCGGGTGATCGGCCTCCCTCTTTCCCTTTTACATTCGTACGGAGTCCATCCCTCTATTAATTTTTCCTACCTTCCTTCTCTTTGCCGCATGATGTGTCTCCCATACCTCCATTTGTTTCTCTTAACTACTCTTCCAAGATCTTCGAGTGAAGGTTTTGATCTTAAACAGACATTTGCAACCTACTCCTTCCTTTCCACCCCAAGCATACTGCGCTCCATGGACCTTTGAGCTGTTTGCAGCTTCGTCAGATTTGTTTTTGTTAACGCCCATGTTTGCGCTCCATGCGTCAGAACAGACTGTATAAAATTCCGCCAGACCTCCTCCGGGATCTTTCCTTTGAGAATACATTTCATTTCCCAGTATCTTGGTGCGATTTGATAGCTCCTTCTCCCTCGCGCACTGGAAGGAAATAATTTGCCCAGGGTAGCTTATCTCGTTTACCCTCTCAATTTTCTCATTTTTTAATATCACGTCGCAAACAGTTGTATCAGCCAGAATTTCAGTTTTAGAAGGATTCACGCTTAGCCCCGCTCTCTCGCATACTGTTAAGAACTCTTCCGCCATTTCAATTAGTTGAGGGCAATTATTTGCCATGAGAACCACGTCGTCCGCAAACCTAAGATTTGCTAGGTACTCCCCATTAGCCCTCACTTCCCTGCTTTCCCAGTCCATTTGCCGCATTGCTTCCTCCAGAACGCAGTTGAGCAGATTGGGTGACAACAGATTGTCATCCAATCTGTTCTTCCAAATAGTTGACTTTTAATTGACTTAGCCCTGTATAGACCTATTACTTTCATAAGTATTCTTGTTTTCGAGGTGTTTCTTTATCACAGCATGAACGACCGTGAAATGTCCACTACTTCAGAGCGCAATGCTTGAAGAACAACACTTCGAAGTAGTGGACTTATTCATCAATTCGCTGTTGTTTTGGCCAATTGTGCTTTCCAAATAACTTCAAGAAGCGATCTTGTCCCCCAATTTGTCCGAGTAAACATTACATTTTAGTCGAATCTGCCAAGACTATCTCCATGCACATGTGATCCCATACGAACAGCACGTCGAAGTAACATCCAATTAAAAACACGCCGCTTATGAACGGAAGCTATTACAGCGGCGGAGCATATAATTGGGTGCGGAGTCAGATATTATGAAAAACTATAGGGAATAAATACGACTCACTGAATGAATATCACACACAGAAACCGTCGTGCTGCCCTCGCCTCGTGCCAACCGAGCAACACGCGGAAATGTTTTTTCTCGTCTTGACCAAAATTGCCGCACAGCAAGTCGATCGGGGAAAACGGCCCGTGCAACTTGGAAAATCTACGTGCACCAACAAGCGGGAGAAAACGACAGCGGCAAACGCAGTCGTTCACCTGAATTCGCGCCGCACGCCGCTCAAGTCAGCACTACTGAAATTACAAAGCTCGTTTTCCAAATTTCTCCGGGGCCAATCGGTTCTCTTTCTTTTCAACCCCTACATGCCTCCTCTCCCCCCTTGGTTAACGACATAAGATCGGTTTCAGCTCGTAAACCCTCGAGACCTCCACAAAACAATCGACCACAGTCGTGACTCAATCCCTTATACAAAATCGCGACTCACAAGCTTCATTTTTTTTTCTTTTTTGAAAAATAAAGTAAAACCCAGGGTGTGCGAGCGGCAAATCGAGAATGCTCTTCCTCGTATAAATTAAATATACGATGGAGTAAAAACCGAATTAAATATACGAGCACTGACATCGTAGGTGTGATATTGATTATATAAACCGAAACCACGCTGTATAGAGTGGAAATGCTATATTTTACCCGGCAGAAAATGAGAGAAAGAGAAACAGAGGCGGCGGAACAGAGAGATAGAGAAAGAAAGAACATTTAAAAAAAATGTATTTATGACGGCGCGATAGTGGTAACACTGTATACTGCACACCCAGTATGGGACATAATCACGCGAACGAATCTCCCCGCGATATAGGCCGCCGTTCGCGGTACTCGAATCCACCCTGCGTCGCACCCCCTCACCATTTCTCGAACACGCTTTCATTAATTTTCATGAACGACCTTAACGTGCTCCGCGCCGCTCATTGATGTAAAAAACGTTCAATGATCCAAATTTTCTTTCAGAAAGCCAGAGAGAAAAGCGAACGAACGACCGGGCGATGAATGCAACGTTCTCCACACACATGTACGGCGGTACAGCGATACAGGGTGCAGCCGTACACAGCCTGTGCAGGCAGCAAACTAAAAGAAGCCTAGCTTTGGTTTACTAAATTCTAATTAAAAATATAATTAATTATTCAAGTACACCTATACAGGAAAAACATGACGTAAACGGTAATCGTGTTTTTCTTTCACCGTCGGTTGGCTGGCGAAGGCAAAGAAAAAAAAATGAAGGCGAAGAAAGAAGAAGGGAAAGAAAAGATAAAAATAAGCTGGTGAAACTACATTCCGGGTATGTTAAATACCTACATCTCATTTTATTCGACATTAGTGAACGTATTTACACACTATATACCTCGTACGAATTAACGGATTAAATCGAGCAAATGATTATCATCTTTAATCAATGGGTGAACGCATTTAAAGAAGCAAATCAATGCCTGAACATCGATTTCAACAACACGCAGATATTCAGACACGAACATCTTTTTCATATTCAAGATTTAGGAACATTTGGGCTGCTAGACGAAGAAATACCGCAGATTTTGAGCACAGGAAGTCACACTGCACTATGGTAAAAACACCCCCAAAGAATATGTCAACATTTTAGCACCTGGAAACAACAGAACTCCACTTAGAATCCAAAATGGGAAGCAAAATTTGTTACTTATTCAATAACGCAAGAGAAAAAGACTTCACCGAAAAATATCCGACACAGAAGTCGTCGGGTCGGTGCGATCTGAAGGCAAATCAAATTTTTCTCGAAAATGAGATCTTGGTACCACTGGAAAGGTAATTTCATGCTGCATCGAATGAAACACTATATTTGATGCTGCTTTCAATGTTTTTTCCTAAAATCTTGTAGATCAATTCCAATTTTGTCAGTAATACCCATGATGTGGAACCTTTTTTCCCTCTGTGGCGAAACCAGCTATTTTGGATTTGCCTCCAAATTGCACTAACCCAACGAAGTATTCTACGAACTTCTACTGTAGGAAATATTCTACAGGATGTTCAACTTTTTTTTTATAGCGAAGTCGGATCAAGATGGGACAAACTAAACTGAAGTCTCGTTTATTGGGGTGAAAAATTTACCTTTCTCCAAAAGGGAGGCTGGGACATGCGACCAACTTACGAATTTTAAATAAAACACATTAAAAAAAAAAAAAAAAATCGAAAAAGGGATATTTAAGTCACTAAATTGAATGCGTCCATAGAAAAAGGGCCTAAGTTCAATAAATGGTGTAGTTTAATACGGCA
Source organism: Acanthococcus lagerstroemiae (assembly GCA_031841125.1). Taxonomy (NCBI): domain Eukaryota; kingdom Metazoa; phylum Arthropoda; class Insecta; order Hemiptera; family Eriococcidae; genus Acanthococcus; species Acanthococcus lagerstroemiae. The sequence goes on from CM063107.1 coordinate 36,920,179, forward strand.
GGTCGGGAACACCTTAGAAAGACCTTAGAACACCTCACATAGCAGCGCTGTCTGGCGCCAAACGGCCGCAACAGGGGATCAAACATAACTGGTCTGAAAAATAATACATAGGTTCTGTGACTTCCCTATGAGCTCCGTGATATCGGTGATTACTAGGGATGGGATTTTTGTTTTTACATATTTTGTTTTGGTTGATTGCCGGTAGAAATATCTACAATAGCTTTGCGAATCATAAAATTCCGAATAAAATGAGCCCAATTTGTATGAGCATATTTTTACCTATTTTTCGTAAAAAACATAAATTTACATATTTTTGGTGTTTTTATAGGTTTTTCGACATAATATTTTGAGCACATTTCAAACTTTTTTTTCCATTTCTTACGGCATTTTTCGCAAAATACTCGAAAATTCACTTTTTCAAAGATAGAAAAAAATTGATAAATTGACTTTTTGCCGAAATCTGCTCCTGGGAGATAAAAAATTCATTTTTTTTTCTGTGATTTTTTATTCGCAATTATTCCTCTAGATGCCGACTGTGAAAAAATGTACACTTTGCGTACAACTGAGGAGTGTACTCCCTAAGTGACCTAATTGCATTTTTATCGTTTTCGCTTATTTTACAATAACTTATTGAAATACATACCTACCGAATATGTTTTAAACATTTGTTTTTTTCTCACGTTTTTTCGAATAAGTGAACGAAGTTTTCGCTTTGATTTTGTCATATCATTGTTCTCCTTCAAAAACCCTCAATTTTGATACCCATATTGCCCCCCTTTTATCGAACATATTTTGGCATATTGTCAGATTTTTAGGAATATTTTTGACATATTTCAGACCGCGAAAAACATAAATTATGCGCATATAACACGATTTTTATGACATGAAAATCCCATCCCTAGTGATTACAGTTCGGTGATCCTTCAGTGATCAGTGGCGTAGCCAAGGGGTGGGGTATGCCCCCTCAAGGCACCTGAAATTGAATGTAAAATATGCAAAAATGAGCGATTTTTTGCCTTTAAAACAGGGATGGAAAAGCTAATGAATTAGCTTTGCTTCCGGCTTCCAATATTCCCACATTGAAACTGCTTCCATCTTCCGACTTTTTGCTTAAATACAAAAACTTCCAGCTTCCTGTTTTTTGGCTTCCAGCTTCCATCTTTATGCACATCAAAATTTTTCACGGGGAGTTGGTAGTTTTTAAAGAATAAAATATGGGCTCTGACAGCTTCCAATCTTTTACATCAGGCTTCCAACTTTTAGCTTCTGCTATTTTTAGATAAAATTCATTAGCTTCTGGCTTCCAGCTTCCATTTCATCCCTGCTTTAAAAAACTTATTTTCGAAAAATTTTCGCTCGAGCAGTAATTTTACCTTCGAAAAGTGGTAGGTAGTATTATTCGACCCAAGTACTCTTTGAAGACATGATGTTTATTTTTCGTGAACATTGACTTCAGAGTGTGTCGTGTATATTTTTTTTTTCAGCTTTCGTTTTCTATTGGAAAAGAAAAAGTCATCCAAGAAAAAATGGCCTAACTTCCGTCACACTTCTCAGTCCATACCTTCGCCTACATTTGACCTCAGCTCTTTATACATTAGTACTGCACAATGAGACTTCCAACTTCATAACATAATATCAATTAAGTATTACCAAATAATCTATAAGTAGATTACTAGTTATGAGCTCTCAAACTTTGTTTCTCAAAACCTCATTTTCGTACTTAGGCCCTTTATCAATGGACGCATTCAATTCGAAAATGCAACCGGATTTTCAATCTGACCCCGATTTGGGTCCCAAATTCAACTTTTTCTTCTTCTGATAGGCGAGTTTACATTTGCCGAGAAAACTGAGCAGTGTATCGGAATAAGGTAGAGATTTTTTAGATCGCTGAGTTTGGAATTGGGACCCATTTATCGGCCCACAATGGTAATGTTGAATTCACGAAAGAAATATGCTGTTTGCACGAAATATATAAATGACAAGCGCAGTAACAAGTACGAAACAGAAAAAGAAAGAGTTTGAAGAAAAAATTAAACATCAGAACGCAATATAATTCACTTACACGATAAAATAAAATACGCCCGAAATTTTAATACCTTCTACACACAATGAAAAAAAGAGACACGATATTACTGCGCCCGAAATAAAAAGTTCAAATTCTCGGCCTCCATCATACTTGCCACAAATTTACAATTGCGCACAAATTGATGTCAAAATCAAATTTTGGAGCAATAAAAATCTATGAATCGATTCTCCCCCTCCTCAGGAGCCACAAATTTAGATTAAGAGCCAAACCGATATCAAAAACGAATTCGTTGAGTTCGAAACCCCTCGATGATCTCGATGAGGTCATTCGCATAAATAATAGGTCTAAAAATTCCTAATGTACTGTAATAAAGGGTAATTTTTACATGCTCACTCTTTTTTTGTTCTCTCAACCCGAGCCCTGAAATCCGCCCTTTCGAGCATTACCTCAGAGCTTCCCTCTATGGCGTTTCTAGAGTACTTAAGGAAAAATTCTTAATGACCGTTTTTATAGAAAATTGGATCCCTCTTAAACTCATGGATCTCCTATCTCCACGAATATGTACGTTATCCGCGATGACGTATAATTTTTGTGTTTAAACAACATAATATACCGTATGCAAGTCATTTCGTGATATCGATTTTAAAACTCGTCATTCAAACTTTTTTTTTCGTGGCTTCACATTTCGTTCAATCACACTTTTTATTTCGTGCTATTTAATACTTCCCTTTGGAATTTTCATCAAATTTTTGACGCGACCTCGATTTAGACCCGAAAATACTCATTTGAGTCCTTCACATGTGCGGTGTTCTCCACCGAAATTGAATTTTTAACGTTGTCCACCTTTTTTGCACATAATTTTCGTTAAAAATAGCAAAAGTTCAAAGGATGTTAAGTGCCAAAAACGTGTTTTCGACATAAACGCGTTTAAAGGTTTGTATGATGTAAAGGTCTCCGCTCAGCGCTATCTTTGGAGCAGATTTTGAACTATTTGGAAGTAGGTATTGGGCTATGTGATAAGTTCAGAGTGCGGAGGCATGAACATAAATGTAGTATACCATGGTGACAATAACTCAATTTTGACCAAAGTGGCACTTAACACCCTTTGAACTTTTGCAATACGATGTTACATACAGTAACGTCCTGCCTGGCCTATACTTTCTGCATTGCACGATGCGAGCATCCAAGGAACGTCTTTTGTGTCGCGTAACTGTACTTCCTATACGCGATCTTTTCAAAACTACGTTCTTATTTTTCTAATTCTCATGACTCACTCTCCTTTTTCTCAGTTAGTTACAAAGTTTCAGCACTCTCAGGGATATCTGTTTTTACTTCTACAAACTCTTCAAAAATGTTTTACCTGACTTTCGCCTGATCTCCCTTTTGTATTTGAAGAATCCAACCATAAAAGTCTTCGAATTATTTTTAATGAGTATCAATTTAAGGACTAGATAGTGAATGTAGAGGTAATCATCATAATTCTTGCATCACATTGCTTTCCTACAGCACCTTCTATTGGATGGTAATTTACCAATATTTTCCTGACCTTTTAGTAAATTCCTCGAAATTTCCTGACGTTTTCCTGACTTCCTGACTTACTTCCAAAAATTCAGACTTTCCTTACTTCCTGACCATGTAGACACCCTGCACTATCAATCGATCAATACACGCGTTTTTTCTACTCTCTCGTTTTCTGGATACGATCCGAACTAAATACTTCTGATAACACATGGACTCATTTAGGCTGAAAAAATTGGACAAGGCATCGGAATAGGGATTTCCGGGGTTTTCCAACTTTCCTTATAAAATTTTAAAAAATATAGTTTGCTTAGAAAAACTGGTTGGAGTGGAAAAATTGGTTTCAAGTTTACTAGTGAAACTTCAATCGGGTTCCGACACAGGGTTTCATACAAGAGCAATTTTCAATTTCGCGTTTAAAATTCTTATCTAGTCAGAGGCACTGCGGCCGAGTGGAAAAATTTTTTCTCAATCGTTTACCAGTTAATAATTCTGCCGAGTTCTATGAAAACTGATAATAATAAATGCTAGCGGTCAATGAACTAGTTATAATAAAAAACATGACCACTTTTTTTTTTTTTATATAAAATTTGAGGAAATACCAGTAAGCTCATCGCAACAGATTTTCCGGCAGGAACCAATGCTTCTAGCCAAAGTTTACGATTTTCTAACAGCAAAATTTTAGATCTCCTCAAAATGGGAATCCTAGGCGACTTATACCCTCATTGGGCAATAACTACTGAATATCAAAATTTGTTGATAAAATTTTATATAACAAAATTAAACTTTTAGAGGATACCACCATCGAAATTCAAAAAGTATTACTTCTATTCAAGGTATCTACCTTTTCATGATGAAATTTAGAATTTTTCAGATCTTAGTGCGGGGAGGGGAGTCAGCTTCCTTTTGATTGACAAAACTACACATTTTCAACAGAAATTCCAATAAATACACGTTCATATTGTGAAGCTCTTTTCATGAGCAAACACCCTATATTTACGGACCCGATTTTTCCATTTGTTGGAGCAGAGGGTTATATATACATACAAGTAAGTCAATGGAATTCTTTTAAAACTGCCAACTGAACGATGGCATAACAGAATTTCAGTTCTAAACGCCGGCACTGGATTTGGGTAGGTGGCGTTTGATGTTTGATTATTGTATCTCATTTCTACATTACACCTACGTATCTAACCATTTTCGAATCTGTTGATGTCTTTTCTATACACACTTTTCACTTATCAATATAAACAAACACGTATTTAAAAAATCTGAATTTCAATGTTTCAAAAATCGAGAACTCCTGACTTCCGCTGGAAAAAATTATAACTTTTACATAACTGCGTCATATTTTCAGAAAAAAATCATTGCTTTTCCACCACTTTTATAATCTTTCTGGAAGAAACATGAACTTTTTATTACTTCCATAACTCGTGACACCCTGTTGTTCCACCTTAGTACAAAGACCCTCATCTACCTCTTGATGCCGATTTTTTTTTCTTCAATTTTTTCAGGTACACCCTTAAATTGGTTTCAATTATATAAAAGAAAATCCAGCCATGTTCCAGTTTTATGGGATAAAGAGAACACTTCCCTTCTTTTTGGCAAATACATGGGATGTCAAGCCACCCATTTATGCGGCGGTGAGTGTCAAGCCACCCGTTTATGTGGCGGCACCTTTATCTATATTTGTTTTATTTTTTGTTTATCTAGTCTGGCGACACCTTTTTCTGTTGTTGTTATCAAATTTTTGTATTCATTATTATTCGTTATTCGCATTTCTTACCGTTCGATGTTAAATAAAATTTAAATTCAATTTTTGCTAAATTCCTCTTCAAAGTGAAGTGAAACGTTCAACATGGGAGTTTTGACATTTTTAACGTAAACTTTTTTCCCTTGACCGTTAATAGAGTCAAAGTTTTGTTCTTACAGATTTTGATGCACTACGTGATGATAATAATGCATAAAATAATCTGACTTCACAATCTAGATCAATGGCTCGAAGAGTATCTCCAAAAGGGAGGGAGAGACGACAAAACAAAGCTCCAAAATTGCTTGATACAATTTTTCGAGGTTGCTGAATTCAATTTTGAGGTTGGTTTGTATATTCATCCTTCGAAGTGCTACCAAAGCAAGGTGGGGTAAATTACCGGTAATTTCTCCGAGATAGTAGTCCATTTATAGGTTTCAAGAACATTAAGCTCAATTCGGAGAGAGATTTTTGGATCTGACTATCAAATACCATCAGAGGGGAGGGGAAGTCATAATCAAATAACCATTAATTTTTTAAGAAGATATTCTATATACTATTTAATAATCACGAACAAATTTTCATCATTACTCGGTTTTCTTTTGGATTGGACCATCAAATACCACCTGTGGCGGGGGAGGGGGTCAAAATCAAATAACTCTTAATTTTCCACGAAGATATTCTACTTACTATTCAACAATCTCAAACAAATTCATCATCCCTCGTTTTTGAACCCCTCTGGTGCCCAAATGGGTCGGATCTTATATTGCTCTCAGAATCCACGTATGTGAGCTTGAAGAACTAGAAATGGAGTACCATCTCGAAATAATGGACAGTATTCAGCACCAAACTTATAAATCAACTTCTATTTCTAATTCAATTCTTTCACTACTCCTATTACCCTTTTGGAGTAAACCCCTAAAGCCATGAACACAGATTGCAAAGCCAAATTATTTCAACACCGCATAGCTCACTGAAATCTATAAGACTAGATATTTTCAACATAAAGAGCTACAATAAAATTCTTTTCGTCATAAAAGTCAAAATTGCATGTATTTGCTCATAAGAAAGTGAGAAAGCAGGTAGCACGTGTCCTTAATCCGATGGAGCTGAAACTTATACAGTTTTTTTCCTCTTTAGAGGAGAGTTCCCCGTGGAAAATCTGACCTCGTGTACATGCAGGGTAGTCCTCATTCACATTATGTCAACAAATTCCATGTTTCCCGTAAAGGCACCTATATTGGTTCCATAAATTGAAAGAAAAAAAAAAATTCCGTCAACTTTGAGGAAAATTAGTTAACGCTGACTTGTGCCCAAGGAGGTTGAAGTTCTTACGATGATTAACATTGATTTCAAGAATCTGTTTTTTTTTCAGCTAGTTCCTTCACTGTTGGGGGTTATCTGGTCACTGAACTTATTTTCAAATAAATTTTTCCCAGACTCCTCCTCTTTAGTCTACACTGAGTGTGTAAGTCGAGTAGTAATGATTTTCACACTTTTTATGTATAACGTGAGAATTTTTATATCGCTGAATTCATTTTTGATGTCTGCTTCCCCGACACCGATCACTGTCAAACTGTGCGGAGGATTGAATTGAGAGAAGTCAATTCTAAGATGTTTAAAGCTGGAAATTTGAAGTTTCGGATCGCTGTTTCTGCAGCCTCTCCATTTTAAACTTCATGTGGGGCTGATACTAAATAATATAAATTGTAACGCATTTCATGTCAGAAAGAGTGTTTTTAGAGTCATGAATTCATTTTAAAACAGTTCTTATTTACCACACTTCGATTTTGGACTCAAACGAGGGCGGGTGTATAAATTCTAAGATTATTTATACTACGATTTTTTTTATTCTAGTCGCTGATATCATTTTGGGATTTGAGATTGTTCTTCGCTGATCTTCTAGATTTGAGCTTGATACCCAAGTCGAATATTGTATGTACATAATAGCTCTCACAAAATGGTCGTATTAATGAACCTTTTTGACACGTAAATGTTCTCCAAAAATGAGTTATCAGCTCGTTGTGATCCAATAACTGATGCAACATCCAAAAATCAATCATTCATAACTCATACAACTATCATTTGCGGAGAGGATATACCAAGTCTAGACAACAGCTACTAATGAACTGGAGGGACTGTATAGGTCAATGGACCATGGAATATAATGCACACCCACACCTGTCTTTTTGGGTCATTGTAAACTGACCTTGTGTGTTTTTTGAAGTCTGTAAATCTGTATGAATATGTTTTGCAGATGAAATAAACTCAAGAATGAACTCAGTGACTCAAAAAACTCGCATAATTGTTGTAATATAAACTACACAATGATCATGTTATTTCTAGGTCTACTAGGGACGCTCCGAATGGAGCTCCTAGGGCGAAGGATGGTACCATAGAACTTCAGAAATGAATTCAGATACTTAATGCTGTTTTCGTTATCATTAATTCTAGGGTATGTATTATGTAACTGCTGACAGTTTACATTAACATCTAACATCGTGACACGTGGAATTCCGCCTTCAAAATTTACAGTATTGCCCATTGTCCTACACTAACTCAACTACTAGGGTGAAGGTGGCGAAGATGCCGCAGAGGCAACGATGCCGCACCTTCAAAATAAATACATTGGCAACACTGAACCATGAAAACGACATCGTCATTATACGCCCCAGGCTACACTGACTTCCAGATAGCGTTTTCTTTTCACGGCGGAAGATATATGTGGTTCCGTGATTCTTCATTTACAAATTACTGCCCACTAAACATGAATAAAATTTGCTTATCAGTACGACTGTTTTTGTATTTGGTCGAAGAAGAATACATTTATTCTGGTGAAGCGAAACGCGTGAAAGCAAAAAGTAAGTAAATTTATTGTAGGATACAATGAGGACATGACATTTGAGATTTTCAGCAATCTTATTGTGCATAATTGCCCAATCACTGATGACTGACGTCAACAATGTAAGGTTGGTGAAGATGGCAAAAATGTGTGGAGGCTAAGATGCCGCACTTCCTGCTGCGGAAAAATCACAATTTCTGTCAATCTGTCAGTGACAAATTGAGCCAATTCGAGTCAGACCCTGTGTCACAGCTGAGGATCTGCCCACCAGAGTAATCGTTGACAGAAGGTGCCAGAATTTCATTGTAATGACAGAATTTTTTCATTTTTTTGTCACACGGTTAAACGCAGAGCAATGTGAAGGTTGTGTTTTGTACTTCGTGTGCGTATCTTTTCCTTTGCGCTAGCCGCGTTATGGTAAGTTAAAAAGGCGCCGTCGCGTATTTAATAGAGCTTAGCCGACCTATGCGGCATCTTACCCGCCCTCAGAAACACTTCATCAAAAATTGGACATTCGCACAACGTCATTGTTTTTTGGTAATTCGAACGTGAAACTTTATTTTCATCATATTATATGATGTACTACAGACCATAGTATATATATACTTCAAAATATTCTCAATTTAACTTCATAACCACGAGATATGGCAATTCACAGAAAGGTGCGGCATCTTTGCCACGTTTACCCTAGAACATTACACAGCTGAGTCGAATGAATCGAGGACCGATTGATTTCGATATCGACTGGCAAAATTAAAGCAACTATAGATAAATCTGGCTATACGTCATAATTAATAAGAATCATTGCATCATGGTACGTTTATCAACATCGGACAATGATAATGATAACTCCACCAAATAAGATATCGCGAATACTCAAGAGTTTCCGTGTTGTAAACATATTCATATAGGTACTTACTACTTACATTGGCACTTCCTGATCATATTAGTTCTCTTTAATTGTTTGATTCTTTAGCTCTGACAAAATCGTTGGAGGCGTATTATACCATTAACGAAGAATAACAATATGGTGTTGGTTGTTTTAAAATACTCGTGTTCGTACAATACTCAACGATTGGATCATTATTATTCAAGTGACTATATATCGAAATGTTTACAATAATTTTAAAACTCGAATTTCTAACTAGCGAAGTCCCTTAAATATATTATATTAAAGTCTGACAGAATGCCAGTTTTTGTTGAATTTTCACAGAGCTATCCAGTACCGACCGCTATATTTGAAAATACATTTAAAAAATCCAACACTAAGTTTATTTAAAATTTCCTAGTTTTTCAAACTTCGCAGCCTCATAACCGCTTCAATTTTGAGAACATGTTATGGATGTACAGCGTACGTTGAAGTTTTATTCCTTTCTATGACTGATGAGAATAAGTGATACTATGTTCAGGCTTATCAGGACTTGTTAAGACTATTCTAAAACACCACTCAGATCAAGACACCGAAATTTAATTTAAAATCTCTAAATTCCTCAAAATTCTGCTGAGGTTTGTTATGGTAACGATTCTCGGTAGGACAACTCGAATAATCTTAAACAGTTCCAAGGTTCATCAGTATGAGCCCTTTTAGGATCCGTAAAAATATCATTTAGGTAAGATTCTGCAGACTCATGAATACCCATTAATATCCTGCTGGTTCATAACAATATTTTTAAGATCCATTAAAAAAAAACTTGAAATTTGGTTAAGAATATATTCAAGACTCTGTACAGACTCATGAATACTCACCAAGATCCTGCTAAAGCTTATCAAGACTCTTCAACACTTTTCCCAGACTCATCAGGATTACGTTAAGGCTATCTAACTCTCTTTCAGAAACAGTAAAGCTAATCAAGACTATCACGATACACTTCTAGATTAGGATTAGACTCGCTACAAGATCATGTTCAGCGTTCACGATTCACGCTTATCATGACTGTTTCACGACTTATTCAGAGTAAAACCACGAGATTTCGGTCCAGTAAAAACCGGTTAAAAAGCAACAAACCGTATCACTTGACAAAAAAAAATGGATTTACTGACACGAGATTCGCCCCTACCTACAAGAGGTCGTTATCTAACGAAATAAATAACATAAATGCAATGAAATTATTATGAATGTGGAAAGTACTGAGAAATGTTCATATTTTTTAAGATAGATAAATCCTTCACCTGCACGGAGGAGGGGTGGTTATAAGGAAGACAATTGTTTATCATACAATGAAAATGCCTCAAATGGAACAGAATTATTTAGGTCTGATACCTGTAGGTCCACTGCAAAAATTCTAAGACTTTCAATGCGCATCGGAATTATCAACACTTGTTTTATCGACTTATGGTCATAATTTACTGCTCACAAACACGGATAGCCTACCTAGAGTGGAAAAGGTTACACCACGATCATTTCCATCATACCGCCGTAATTTTTTAAATGTCTGGGAAGCTCCCGGTACATTTTGGAGGGTGGAGGTAATCCATCTAAGCCCATACTTAACTACACTTACACTACGGCTAGTTTCTACACTCTACAGTCAACGAATAGAAAATCGGAAGATCCTAATTTTTTCAAGCTGGAGGAAAAGATTTCCAGAGATTTGTTTGGCGAGGAAAAAAAACTTTAAACAATAAACCTTTGAAGAGATGTTTAAATTTACCGATAAAATTAATGGTAACGAAATACTAGAAAATAAAACGCAGGTCAAAAGTTACCCGCGAGTGACATGGCAGAAATTTTTACCCAAATTTTGAACCCAAGTTCCGAAAAGATAATTAATGAACCCGACTGTGGTTGAGACGGCAGGCGGGACCAAGGAAGGCCATAATCATGTTCAAGACGATCCGATTTTTAGAGACATTACAACCAGTGCCGTATCCAGGAATATGGCGGGGGGGGGGTTAACCTAACATATGGGGTTTCTAATGTTTCTGAGATCCGTATTTTTCTGAATTTTTAAGCGAACCGCTGTACCCAGGGGAGGGCTTCAGACCCCTGAAACCCCCCTTGTATACGGCCCTGATTACAACGGACTTCAGTCGTCAATTACAAACTATTGATAGCACTTCTGTGGTTCATTATTGCCCACTAGTAGTAAAGTCCTGTCAACTAAGGTAATATCGGACACTCATGATTTGTTTATTGAAAACGGTACTAGCGTTCCTACAACAAATCATGAGTGGCCGATATTACCACCGGTTTCCGATATTACCTCAGTTGATTCTACTTATAACGATATTAGCGCTCCTACAACAAATTATGAGTAGCCGACATTACCACCTCAGTTGACCGTATTGGAAGTCTGCAGCGAACCCCTAGCCTTTAGTGATAACTGTAGCAGTCAAGTACAGAGTATTACCAGAACTCAAACAGATTCACACACTTCACTACTGTCGGTTAGTAATGAACTAGCTTGAGCGGAACTACGGGAGAGTACACATTAGAGGCCAATTACTGTGCAGTAGTCAATTTGTAAATAAGTACATAATGTCAGTAGATACAGATCGACATGGTCAGAGGGCTAGCACTAGACAGATGAACCTCAGAGCTTCTTGACATCAAGTTTTGCACAAGACTGAGTTTTATTACTCATTGTGAGATGGTTTCTGCATACCACCAAATAACGAAAACTGAGATCAAAAACGTCAAACGATCACAAAAATGAAAATCTACTATCCAGTAGTTTACACAATCAAGAGTGTAACTACCAGCAACTACCAGGCAATAGTTTACGGTAATTACTAGAAACTACAAGACAGTAATTTCAACGTTTCAGGTAGTTATGCTCTTATGCTGCGAACTACTGGTTAGTAGTTTCTAGCAGTAATTGCCACGCAGCCTAAATAGTTACGACCAGAAACATCTGACAATCAGGTTTCAATAGTTATTTTGACAAGCAGAACTCCAGTAATAACTACTGGTCAGCAGAGTACAGCAGTGTCGGAAATACTACCAGCTGATGAGTATATTTTTATTTTCAACTAGTTATCTATTTTATGGGGATCGTGAACGAACTGATAAAATCTAAATATCCGTGAAAGATAAGTCACAACACATCCATAACACACTACAATAACACACCAGACAGTGGATAAACCAAACGGACTGTGACGACCACACGAAGACATGACACATTAACCTCATCATATATGGTATTACCACTACCATATCAAATGTAACCGAGACTTAAGATTACTAATTGAGATAAATGTGAAGTACTAAAATCTATTTTTCACGGAAACTTCCACACTGCTCTTAAGATGAAAATACTAAATGGAGCGCAGACATGGTCCCTTACTGAAAAACAAATAATGAAATTAAAAACCACGTTCAGATCAATGGTGAGGAAACTGCTAGAACTACGGTGGGTAGACAAAATTTCAAACGAAAAATTATATAAAATGGCGGGAGAGGTGGCACAGGGTACAGTATTAAAAAATAAAATGGAAATATGCGGGGTATTTGACGCGGGCAGCAGATGGGAGGGGGTGTGATTACTCAACTGGATACCGCTGAAAAGGAAAAGAATAGGTAGGCCAGCTATCAAATGGAAAGATGAACTCGTCACAGAAATGGGGCCTATGTGTACTTGGCAAAGATTAGCACAAGATAAAAGAAACTGGAAAGGATACGTGGAGGCGTGCGTATACCCAAAAATGAGTGGAGGAGGGGTGACCCGAGCGAGCCACTGCACTTACTCATAAACGCTGAAAATAAATAAATAAATAAAGATGGACTATCCCGTAAGTATTTTACCAAATCTATCTACTACTTAAGAGATTTCCAGGCGAGCGCTCTGGGAGTGCGGACCTCGGTCAGTAGGGAACCCCATGGTGGCCCTGGTAGGACGCGCGTACCGTTCCGGCACGTAGAAATGGGGGCTCGGGCCCGGCCCCAAAGCGTCCCTCCGGTCACTGACGCGATACTCGAAAAGGTAGTTCCTGTGGCCGGGGGTGCGGTGTCACAGGGGCCACTTTGGCATGTGTGCATTGCCATACGTCCCACCACACCAAGTACTACTTAAGAGAAACGGGGACTTTTATTTCAAGGTGAGAAAAGCTACGTGAAATTAACCAGCTTTAAGAATGATTTCGCTTCATCAGAAACTGTGAAATATTTTTGTTCCACACGAGAAGGTAAATTATAATTATCTAAACTTGCTCGACAACGTATATTGAAGACAGCACGAGGAGGAAGGAACACATCAGACTTACTATACGGTATTACCGTACTTCACCAAGTGTAACCCAGTCTTATGACCCTCAGTGGTGGGATAAATAGGAAGCACTGAAGAAAGGCGAACTCCCGTAAACGTTTTACCAAAATTCTACCACTCGAGTGGAAGGGGTAGTTTCACTTTAAGGGGAAGAAAGTTACATCACATCCAGAATTCAAAGATTCCGTTTCATCGGAACCCGTACAACAATGTCCGGTTCAACAAGACACAGTAAATTATACTTATCTAAATGTGCTAGAAAACGAATGCAGAAGACAACGAGAGGAAGAGGGAACAGAAATACACATTTTTCACTTCGGTTAGCGCGCGGCATTTTCTCCTGTATAACAGTTGGAACAAAAAAATTTAGGATTAACAGCTCATTTCCTGCGAATATCCTCCTTAACGCTCATTCGACTAATACTGACTACCCAGATTCATCGTTACTAATAAACGGGAGCAGCATTGAGTTACACACATACTGTAAACAGCCTAACATCGATGTAATCTTTCGTAAGAACCTTTCTGCTTCAACGAGCTGCGATAGGCAACCATACGTCATGTATGCACTGATAGTGCGACGAATAATCCGTGTACACAACTACTGACAACCTTTGATCACAAACAAATTGGCAAAAGTAAGCCATGCAGCAACAGTTGATCACCTATTCAGAAATACTAACTGAAACCATACACTTTGCTGGACTCATTGATCAGAAAAGGTACACATGCGAACAGCACACGAAACGTGCAACAACGGATCGATACAACCGGCAACCATATTTCGTGTTCACCGGTCATCACCGACTAGAATTTCGCGAAATGGTCGCACACAGTCCTCCGCAAAACTATTTTCCCGGCACTCTTTCATTGTCCTCGTTCGAGTACAGAATAAAATGAAAATTCGCTTACTCGGATGGCGTTTTTTAAGGTCTCTGCTTCTTGTCTCAGCGCGTCCAATTCATTCATAATGTCAGTCTGGTAATTGGGTACTGAACACTGCTTTCTTCAATTGTCTGTCTTTCTCTGGTCCAGTGTGTCGCGTGTTCAAATCGAGCGGCAGCTCCAGCTTTTCTAGCAATCGAGTCCCACTGGCTCCGGCTTTTCACAACGCTATCCACAGCACTCTGAACGCTGCAACATAAAATATCGAATGAATAATGCAATATATGCAACGGCCAAACTAAGTAAGTTCTGAAATTAGTAAACGAGCATCCCACGTCCAACGGAACGCATAAATATAGTAACCATGTCACGCATCGAGAGATGATTAATGGTGGCGAGGGAAATTCAAGTGGATTTCCATCAACGTGTGTAGCAATTTGTAGTGCCCCCGAAGACTGCGGCTTCAAAAATGAGACACAGACTGGGTAGCTCGCCCCCGGGGATCTAGACACGCGTATTGAAGAAGTACACTGATCAGCAACAAGTGTTTGCGGTTTTTTCGGAATTTGTACGAGATGTGTTAGGCCGGACCGCGGCGAGGGCATTCGAAATCAGAAAAACGAGAGCGAGTGAAAAAAGCTCGTATACTGAACGATCGATGATAAAAGCAGATCTGACCGCGCGCGCTAAAACATGAACTGTAACTAAACTATAACTGAACCGACGTCCTGTCTGGCCGACCGAGGGAGAAAAAACAGCAAGTGAGTCATGGAAATAAGCAGAACGTGGTTTTCAAAGGATCGTGTACAGGAAGTGCAGGTATGCAGACGACAAAAGACGTTTGTGAGACGTTCGCATCGTGCTACCCAGAAAGTAGCCAGGCATGACGATTTATACCAAAATGTGCATTGACGAGGAGAGGGTCATCGCATATTCTTTGTTTATAATCCACCAGTTCACAGTCAGTACTTTTACAATTCTACATTTGAGATTACTTATTCAAAAATGTAAATCTGGAAGAATCCATAAACACACTTTCGGCTGACCGATCAGAAGAATATCAACAACATAGATAGTGCTTATGATCTCCATTTTTCGGTCTAACCCTCACTTACACTGCCCTTCAAAACATCAGCATTCATATAATTATTGCACAAGTTCATAAAGAATCAATTGATTTACGGTATTTTTTCTGAGCCATTGTTTTATCCTGATTACAATATTTCGTTGAAAATAGAGAAGTTTTTTCTTTTAGACATCAACTAGGTCCGAAAGTTGGACGGCGAGAAAATAGGACAAAATTGTTTCAGAGAAGATCTGAGGTCAGATCTGAAATCAAAGCGAAAAATCATCTTCAAACGCTATCTTTTTCATGTGATACAGAAACTCCATTTTCATTTCTTATACAAACCACGGGAACTCCTCTTTTCAACTTTATAGGCACTGTTCATCAAAATGGGAAACTTTTATAAAACTGAGAGACTTTCTTCCGAAATAGAAGACTTTTTAAAAACTTCGGGGACCAGTCAATACCCTAACAATGCCAAGTGGGATCATGAGGCTCATAAGGACGAGGAGGAGTCGCGAAATTCTCCATTCTGTTTCCGTACAAGTATTTATAAACAGTGAAAAGGAACTCCGATTTGTCTCGAGAAGAAAATAATAAAATTGAATCAACCGTTACCTACTCTACTTCTTAGGTTATTTTATAAATTCGCAACCGGTGACTAACCCCCACCCCTCGTTCCAAATCATTCGCATGTACCAGTTCTTCTGAGCGATTCGCAATTTTCCATATAAGTTCTTCAGGAAAATCAGGAGAGGAGGAGGTCTCATTATTGAGAATATTTAGACATCAAAGTGCCATAAGTAAGCCTGTAAAAAACGTACAAGAAATAATTAAAATTTCATAATGATACCAAAAAACACACAAAATGATACCGCAAGAGAACGCAGAGACGCCCAAATTTTCAACGATTACAATAATAACTGCTCATAGTCATTCGCACGTCTTCTACTTTCTAAAGTAGAAAATAATGCTGAATCTAGCTCCAAAATTCTAGATTTTCAGCTTGTCTACGTTCTTCGTTACCCAAAAGGAAGGTCCCTTTTCTAGCGCACAGAATGTCTCAAAATGATTGAATTTTCTCCATCTGGGTAAACAAATAATTAATCCTAATAATTTGGAAACATGTTTGCCTGCCTCAACTTCTAAAAGGGCTGAGATATAGCTATGATTTACACCTTTCAAAGAAATTTCTCATAAGTATAGAAAAACAAACAGAATGGTGGCGTAGTCTAGTAATAATAAACAGTTGTGGTAAATAATGAAAAAAACCATCCGAACCGATCCCGGAGGGAGTCTACACTTTACCTTCGTTGAGAAAGAAAATTGCAAGTTTTACGACTAATTAAGGAATTTTATACTAAAAACCTGTACGAGATAAGAGGGCTGGGCCAACAAGAATTTATAATGACTAACTATACACGGGGAAATCATTTTCCATTAAAAATTTGCGGGATTACGAAAGAAAGAAAAAATTGTTGGTAATTTGTACTAAAATTGACTTCATCAGCAACTTGATTCGAGTTTGCGGATCAATTTCTCAACGGCTACAGCAACGCCACTGTATCGTATTATTACTTAAAAGTTCTATCAAAACGACCCCCCCCCCTCCCTCATTGAAGAGGTAAATCTATGCATATCTCAGTTCTGCCAAAAGTAAAAGAAGGCAAACACATCAATATGTCGGGTAGGGTAAGTTCCATACTTGCGCTCAATAATTAGTCAATGACCTGAGGTACTCATGAACAGATTTCTGACTTTCTAGAGGGGAGGAGAAAGGGTTGCCTGAGTTATGAGATATTCACGAACAGGTTTCTGATTTTCTGGTGTGTGTGTGTGGGGGGGGGGGGTCTTTTCGGACTTTCATAATAGGCGTAAAGGGCACGGAAGAGCTTACAGATCAATCAGAAGAGGTCTGGTTTTCTCAAGTACAGAGAAAGACAAAATAGAAGAAAATGGCCCAGAGATAGAAAGCAAACAGAAAGGCACAGACAGACAGATTGTCATGTAGAATATACAGAGAGAGAGCAAGGAAGATCCAGGAGAGATCTTGGCTCTCGGTTTTGTTTCTATTCCAGCTCCTAACGGAGGAAACTATCCGACCATTAAGAAAAAAATTTACAACTTGACGGAAATCTGCGAACTCATTAAGAGACTGGTCGCCCTCTCCCTGGTATAACATTGATAGCACACAAGGTAGACAGTGCCGGATTTACAACAAAAGGTTCAATCCGCAAATGTTTTACAGAATCCATCATTTTGAAAATAAAAATGTGGGACTGACTCTACTAGGGCCCTCTTAGAAGTTCGACGATTCTTGTTGGACACTACATGTGCAGAAGTAGTTTGCACGATTTTAATAGCTCCACCTCTCACCCCCCCTTCCCATAAAATGGACAGATGATGCAAAAAATTCCTGTGTAAGTCCTTTATGTGTGAAAGAGATCGCACAATGCCGGTAAACTTTCGAAATAAGTACTTAGAGACAGGACGAAGAAAGGTACTTTTCCAGATAGAAACTTGATGACATATCAAAAAGAAAGTTGCACTTCCCCATACACGCACACACATACAAAAGGAAATAAAGTACCACGAAGCAAAATGATAGTGTTTTGTTCGTTTATTCCGGAAATTTAGTTTCTGCTAGGAAATTATTATAATTTCGTGGCTAATAAACTTCAAATTCTTCTTATTCTTCTTCCTCTTCTAGAATATAGAAATTTTGTGGAACATTCTTTAAAAATAAAACAAAAGTTAAATCTACACTAAGAATTATGGAAAAAAGAAATGCTGAGCATATTTCGTTCATTGCAAGAATGTTTTCATCTAGCGAATGTTTACCGTGATGTCGATAACCTAATTCTGGCATCGCTCCCTAGAGAACAAAGTTACATTTGGAACGT
This sequence comes from Acanthococcus lagerstroemiae, assembly GCA_031841125.1. Lineage (NCBI taxonomy): Eukaryota > Metazoa > Arthropoda > Insecta > Hemiptera > Eriococcidae > Acanthococcus > Acanthococcus lagerstroemiae. The sequence goes on from CM063107.1 coordinate 36,938,376, forward strand.
CAAGAAGTTATAGCATGATGATGAGTACGATAAACAGAGTTCGAGTTTCGGAGACAATATTCCCACCATCAGAACAAAACTGCGAAAAGCTCAATAATCTTTTACTACACCTGCCCACTGCGGCCTATCTTCGTATTTCTCGAATTTATTCGAAACCATTAAAAATTCTTCCTCTCTCACATTCATTCGTTTTCGAATTACAAATTCGCAAATAATTTTTCATAATTCACCGGCTGAAAAAATTCAATTATTCAAACCCGATTCGAGTCGAGAATCTCGATGAATTTTTCATACTGAAATAAGTGCACGTAATTAATTCGGCTTTAAAGTTTCATAAAGGTCATTAAAAAACGGTCATTATATGAAAGATAGGAATTTCGTTTCTTTGAAAATGCGTGTACGCGTGTAATTCGTACATATCTTACTCTAACTGCTCTTCATCTTCCTCATCAATTCAAATATTGGCACCTGATCAGAAGTGAATTTCCAACTGCCAGAAATCTTTTATAACGCGTACAACTGTACAGATATAACTGCTGGCATAAAATCGACTAACCAACGTTCGATTTTGAATTCCATGCGATTACCATCTGCATTGATTGTGAATAGTCATGAACAATTTTCAGGTTGACGACCTTTTTGGAAGATCTATTTGGTCATCGGTGAGATACGGCTTCCGCTACAATAGTGCGAAAATTTCGACAAAGTAGCAATTGGCGATCCTTGTGTCCCAAAAACCAACTCAGAATAACATCGTATAATAGCAGATCTGGAATGAACTGAATTAAAAGCCAGCAACTATATTATCTCTGCAAGTCTCACTCGATATTCATCTCAACACGCTAAATCTTCCAGGAGTAAAGATGCAGGTCTGCTCGGACGGGGGCAACTTCCGACTTTTTTAGGGACCCGGATTTTTAATTGTCTGATTATTTTTCAGGTCTTCGAGTACAAAATCGAAAAATCGTGCTTTATTTTGTTTTTCCCTTGGACTGGGATTCTTTTTAAACGAACCTGTACCGATGCATTTACTTAAAAGCATAAGTTAAATTTTTCAAAACACCTTGACATTTGACCAGATTATCATCTTATCTGCACACCGTACACGGTACACCCGTGTATATGCGAATCGATGATTTCGATACCACGGTTCAATAAAGGACTGTTTGTTTTCACTTTGTGATAAAGCGTCGATGATAAGCCAAATGGCGTTTATCATTTGATCCGGAACATTTTTAGATTTTTCTGAGTCATTAGTCTCTCTGAAAATGTTATAAAAAGCTATTTTGGTCGATATGACCGATTCGCGTACACGTAATCGAAAGCAGATTAGAAAGTAAGGACTGAGGAGTTCTCGATGACTCGAGGGAGGAGGGAGTCCTCTGCAAACTCACATTTCGTTTCGTTTCACGAGAAACTCGGGTGTCGATGTTCACAAATTTTATTAAATATGAACTGTGTACAGTATGTATCGCCTGTACAGGAATAGACGAAAAATTTTATCATTTTGACTAGTATACCAAATTGCATGTATAATTATTCAGTCGAGTTTTAAGCAAGAATGGTAAGACGAGCCTAGTACTAGAATTCTTCCACGAGGGTGGATTTCATGGTGCTGATTCCTGAAGGTGATCAAAAAATACTCATTTGCGACAGAAGGGAGCAAAATTTTCTCAATTTTTCGGAGAATCCTTATTTCATTTCATACGGTCAAGCGGAGGGAATATTACCCCCCCCCCCTAACATTTAAACCTGACTACGGAGCAAGGCGACTTAAAATCACTGCAAGATCATTAGATAAGTTATCTGAATGATCGCGATTTCAAGATCAAAAAGGTCAATAACTCTTTTCACAAACAATCTATGTATGTTTTATTTATAATAGCAACATTTTTTTGAATACTCTTTTGATTAGAATCTGCGATATTTTTAAGCAATCTGCAAATCATGATATTCGATCACTACTCATGATCTTGTCCATCACTGGTTTTCAGTTGAATCAATACTGACACACACATTGGCAGGGGCACCGGAGACAGGAGGGCAAGAGGGGCATTTGCCCCCCCCCCCACTCAACTGCTCACGGGGCAAAAGTATCATTTTGCCCCCTCGGTCAAACTCAAATTATAGATAGGTAACTGAATAAAATCCATTATCAATTACACAAGCCTTCGGTAATTTTTTTCCAACAAATACTTCAATCGCTATACCTACATCTATAATTATTTACCCTAAAAATGTCTTCATTAGTGCCCCCTCCCCCAGAAAAATATTTCTTCCGGTGCCCCTACACATTAGAGATAAAAACTGAAGAAGAGGTAAGACAACAACTTGGATATTTTCAGAGGGGTGGGGCTTTCTCTCAAATAAAGCCAAGAAGACATTTTTCGAGTCTTTCAAAAACTCAACTGAAATTTTCTCCTCCAACAATTCATTTTTTTGGTTACGAAGAAAGCAATTTAATGTCTACGGATGCAATCATGAGGTTATCTTTGATACACACGAAATCTTAAATTGAATTTGCCCAACTTCTTCGAGCATACTTCAGCATACTCGAACATAAGAGCATATTTCGATGAATTTTGGAGCATTTTTTAACTTATTTCAGTATTTTTCCGTTTTCGGAGAATATTTTCAATATTTCCATTTTTATGCAATTTTATTTCCCTTAGAAATACAACGCTGCAACAATTTTCCAAAAATTCGAAAAATTTAAGAATTTTTTGAAAAATATTTAATTTGTTTTGAAAAGTTTCATGAAAAAATTACACTATTTTACTAAATTTTACGTTAATTTGGGAATATTTCGCAGGGACTCGGAGCCGGCATCAAAACTGAAGACGCTCCAATACGGCTCGGCAATGTCTTCTGAGTTCCGGCAAGTAATTTTCATCTCAGTCTTGCCTCGGCTTGGGTACGGGGAAGAGAATGTGAAAGATAGTCACAGGGGACATGAGGAGGAAGGTTGAAGGGCCGGAACTAGAAATCGGCTCCGAAACTGGTTCCAGCCCCGGCAAATAAATTTTCCAGTCTCCGACTATAGCAAATAATGTTTTCGGGCTGTGGCTCATCTGTTGAATGATCGGCTTCGAGTCTTTAATGTTTTGGATTATTTCCATTTTTTAAGGACACGTATTTTCACGAAACATAGCACGCCCATAGCTTCTGTTCTTGAATTATAAAATTCACATCCCTACTAACACTTGATCCACGTTACGAATGTAGGTGGATTTTTTCTTTTTCTCAATGTTAGGGATTATTTTCCCATAATATTCATACTTAAGTACCGCTGGGCATCAAACAGGCGCATGACAAAATTTTTCATCTTGCTCGTCAATCTATAATACCTTATAAAGAAATTGATCGGCTATTTACTGTTAGCTGAAAATAAAATTAGGCGTCACGCCATCATGCAAAAACTAATTTCTCTGCAATCTTTCCTGGCCGGACAAACTGACTTACAACAAAAGCTGACTTGTTGGTCATTGACTGTTGACCAGACCAGATACGATATCATTATGCCAAACTAGAGGCAAAGAAGTCTTATTCTTCATCCACAGGTCCTATCATACAGACAGCAGGACAGATGAATTTGAGACTCTTTCTTCTAACCAAACTCATTCAGACCCAGTGAAGACTCATCAAGATTCATTATGATTAATCAATATCTCACTAATAAGACGGTTCAAGGTAATTTCAATCCCATCTAAGCCGATGAAAACTGACACTACTCGAGATTACGTCCAGACTAAGATATCCTCGTCAAGACTCCCTGACGACTCTTCGAAACTAGCTTGAACGCTATCAGGACATATCAAGATTTAAGCAGACTTTCAAAAAGACCAGATGTGCAAACCCGGCAATCTCGACTTAACCTCCTTGAAAATGTTGAAAATGAAAATTTAATTGAAGGAGGACAGCTAAATCGACATTTTAGAGGAAATAGCATCCTGAGTCCTCACTTCAGATCTTACAACCAGATCAAGTAATACGCGTTAAGACTCTCTTCTGACTTCTGACTCTTCAAGATTAGATTAAGCTCTGTACACACATTAGCACCACAAACGAACTTTGTGAGGGGTTAGTGGGAGGCAGTCTCCCCCCCTCCGCCCAAAAAAACACGGAATTAAAAAAAAATTAACATTGGATAATGGACTAAATCGACTTTTTGGAGGAACAACTTACTCAGCCCCCTCCTCCCAGACTATACAGTAGACTTCCGATTATCCAGCATAAACGGGGAATCGGGTTGGCCAGATAACTGAAAGTCTGGATAATACGGCGTTTTTGGAGGGTTCGTTTTTTATGCTTTTCTTGGGTATTTTTTAGTGTATACATGATATGTGGTTTCTAAAATGTTCTTATGTCTGCCTAAAACGCAAAACAGATGATGCAATCCTACTGCACTTTAAATTTAAGGGCTAAATAATCGAAAGACCGCATAAAATGGAGGAAATTTTTTTGAGGCCGGATACGGCTTGCAGGAGAATTGGACGCCGGATAATCGGAAGTCTACTGAACCAGAGTTCGGTTATGATTAAACTCACCAAGATCCCGTTAAGATCCTTGGGATCATGCGAATATTAAGCGAGTTAGATCAATAATTTGATATGACGATCTACACGAAATGACACAAACATCCAATGGCATTACATCAAATACACTGTTCGCTGCTGTTCAACGTTTTCCTAACTTTAGTTAGTTCAATATGTGACTGCGAAAAGACCTGGCACTGAACGAACACCTCTGAGCTTGCTGGACACGATTTTCAAAAGGTAATGGCGTTTTTTGATCGAAAAGGTCATAAAAAGCAACGCTTTTAGACTTCAATTTCTAAACGAGACAAAAGGTCCCGCAAAAAACGCAATGAAAAAGTCGGCGCAATTCTGGGTGAATATGGATAACTAAACGGAGGCATTACATACAGAATCTGCTTGGTGACTCGAAAGTGCTGCAGAAAATGTGTTGCCTCTGAATGAGTTCCTCTTGCGAGCATCCGAAACGCAATTTATTACTCGACTCTTTAGTCGATTCCAGGATGCTCATGACGCTGAAAACGTACTCATATTTCCGAGAATCAAATATCCCCAGTAACCCGTGTTTTTTCCCTCCTTGAGAAAAACATGATACGACTGAAGCGATAATGAGACTATCAAATAATACTGACGAACATGTGTTCAAGATCTTGCAAGCAGTTAAGTTGTTCAAAACAGATTGGACTGCACACTCGACAAAAATGACCACTCCGAAATATTTTTCAAGGAAGAGCGTGTGGTGAGCATTGAACAGAATAAAACGAGAGGCTGAATTTGAGTGTGCACCTTCGAATTTCCCACCGCACTGATTATTCCGAATGATACTGATTCAAATGTCTGGACAGAGAGCACAGCAGCACAAGAATTTTCATTTTACGAAATCACGATTCTAAAAAGACCGAGCAGGAATTTAATTTTGAATCCGTTTTGCAGGCAGTAAGTGAAACTTCAAATCACGATTAAATAAATAGGGCCTTTCAGTCAGTAATTCAATATTCCACAAAAACGTTTTCAGTTTTTACACCATCTTCAGTTGTGCGTGGCTCAACTTCGTTCTTTAGATAATGACACCTCTTATTCTAATTTACTATCAACCCGAGCCCTGGAATCCGCCCTTCCGAGCATTACTTCGGAGGCGTCGGGGAGGCTGTTAGGGCTGTCTTAGCCCTCTTCTCATCTTGCCGAAAAATCGGCCTAGGTCGAAATGTAGCGAGTTGCTACGTGGGCTCGAACCCGGCACCTCCGGATTCCGAGTCCAGCGCGCTATCCACTCGGCCAACCAGACCACCTATACTTAAGTTTAGGATATAGCACCATAATTATGGTAAGCTGTAGTCATCTGGTTTCCTATAGATCCTTCTGTCTTTGCTGGTAGTCTAATGTCTGGTTTTTGTTTTCTGGTTGGTTCTGTCTGCTCTCACTGAACGTATGTCTTTTAGTTCATTATTAGGGATAAGAATGGGTCAGTTTTAAAAATTGTTTTATTTTGCTTATATTTGTTCTGGCAATTTTCTCTTTCTTGTGTTTTTCCACATTTTCAGTATTCTGAATACAAGTTTTTGTTATGTTCCTTGTCACTTGAATGCTCTCCAAATAATGATTCGTCGTCAACTAAAGACTACAATCAAACATTGAACAAACAGTAATAACAAAACGACCAATCGGAAACCAGATGACTGCAGCTTACCATACGGTACTCCTCCAAACGATTATGAGCATTACTATCATAAAAGGAACTTGGCAGTTATACACAACTGCAGATAGTATAACAACCGAAAACGTTATTGTGAAACATAAAATTACTACTCCGAGAAAAATCCATACTCAAATTAGACCGCTAAAGGTTGTATGAGTCAGATACTCACAGTGTAATTCCACAATACTTGAAAACTCTAGTTAGGTTGAAAATGGTGTAAGTCCAAAATTCCCGCTTTCAATGCAACCTAATAAAATCGAACTGAAAGGTCCAAAATCGGCTATTTGATACCATTTACTATAGTTCATTCGATGAGACAATGCAAGTGATACAGTAAGTTTTACCGATTATTTTAAATTTCACCTCCGTTTTGAACCTCACACCGCAATTTTTCAAATCTACTGATGAAACTTGACTTCAATCGCTTGCATTCCAACAGGCTCATTTGAACCAACATTCATATTTCTACAGCCAATGGGGAGTAAGACTGTTTCGAACAAAACAAGTGCACACTTCAGAATGTCCACTCAAAATAGGACATCCACTGAAATCAACAGGTAGAATTACTTAGGCATATACCATCTCTTCATGTACCCGAAGGTGACATGGGAAGACAGATTCTAAAGGTCTTAAATTCTAGGAAAAGTAGTTCTTTACAAATGTCTGAATTTTATTTAGCTGCTCGATGTTGCTGGACTGGTAGCAATCCTACAAAAACATACCGACTGACCTAAAATTAAGAAATGAGAGCTGCAAAAACTCAAGCTGTCCTGGCTACAATGAATCCTTCTCAGCGTCTCGGTGTAAGCGTTTCGTACTTCGACCGAGAAACCAAAACCAGTTTAAACTCGACGATTGATTTCCTCGGAAGTGTAAAAATAAAACTACTCCAATGTGAGACAAGGTGTCACATGGCACAGAAGGGAGTGAAAATGACAGCGACAATTTTCATGAAAATTTCTATATCATGCCACACATGCGAACATCTGAACACTACACCATGGCTAGGTCCTGTCTTTCAATTTTCTCGAATCCCCTTTCCCCAAAAAACAGATAGTCAGAAACATGCAGGGCGCAAATCAGCTCGCAAGTCGGTACAGGCGCGAACGGAGCCTTGACAGGGGCAACTGAAACGGTTGTTCACCTGATAAAATAGCCAACAGAACACATACTATGGAGCAAAAAATACTTTCATTTTACACTGGTTTCCACAAAACTGGCACAACCGGTGAACATCTTTTTCAGACTTGCAGAAGTCAACCAAAGATTAACGTGTAGGCAATCTGTGAGGTAATATGAAGCCCACACAGCTTTCGAGCACATTTAAAAAGGTAAAGGCCATTATTCAGACAGATCTTGTCACAAAGTGGCTTAAAAACCATTCTATTATTTTTTTTGTTTTATTATCGACCAAAGTGCTTTCAATCAACGACGCAATCCACTAGAAAGCTTGAAGCATTCTCAATACGGGATTGGGCCAAATTTCGGCAGATTCTGTAGATGTCAAGATACGACAATGAGTTTTGTTTTGCGCGAGCGTGTGAGTAAAAGAAGCGAGACTCCTGAAAACAGTCCCACGGCGGTGTAAGATGAAAAAGATTAGGGATCGCTGTAATATAAAGAAAACAGCAATACGTTTTCTAGTTGCGTAGGTAGTTTTCCAGAAGTCCTTTTCTTATTCGGCTTATGTTTCCAAGTTTTTTGTGTTTTTTTTTTTTTGTCAAAATGATGCCATAACTGTAAATAGTCGCTCGAGGGTACATGATCTAGCTCACACGGTTCCGAGGAGTGAGAGCAAATCCAGGAAACATTTACGTAGTCTTCCGAAATACAAACGAAAATTGCTTCAAAATTCATTTTTCAAATGACAATAATTATTCTCCATCGTTCACAAAAGTGGTTCAAGTTCAACATGTTTCGTACGTGCGAAAAAAATATCGATAACGTAACCTTGCTCGTAAAACCGAAAAAATACACGATCTCGAAAAACTGAAAATTCTTGCTTCCAATACTTCATTTTCTCTTTCAAAATACTACGTGCAATGCAACCTTGTCATCTGTCCTGGAAACTCACGCGGAATACGAGAAAACCATAACACAATCTGACAGTCGAGGCGCACAAAATGGTATGAGAAAGTAACGATGAATTGTAAGAAAGAAAAACAAAATAGCGAAAGAAAAAAAAAAGATAAATGATTATCTATTTCCATCAGTAAGTTCTCGAAGTGGCTACAAAATTCGCGAAAACACATTTGCATTACTCCACCAATTTCAACTGAGTACTGTCATTGACGAATTTTCCTCTTTCTGCATTCGAATTTCTAGTAATTAACGAAGCTGTGACAGCCTCTCTCGCTTATATGATCTTAATGTTGGGTACTTCACACAGGAAACATAATTCAACAAATGATCATTTATTTTCACAGCCACTCGTCTATGCCATCTGAGGAGGAAACTAAGGGAGAAGAGAGAAATTTGAATTTGGTCGATGATAAAACTTCTGATCAGATGAGATACGGAACGAACCAGGAAAAAAGTATTCTAAAGGATTTTTTTTTTTTCAGAGAAAAAGAGACTGTATCTCAATTCCCTGATGAGTGCGGTGAGATCTAGCGAACATGTGTGATTTAGTAAATAACAGGTTCGCAATTCAGAATACACTAATCCGTTAAAAATTGAAGGAACTCATTCTGAGGATGAACTGACGTAATTATACGATGTATCAGACTTTAATAATGGTTGAGGACGGAGGCTCATCAGCACTATAAGATCAAAGCAGCGAAGGATCTTCGATTTTCATTTCCCCTTAAGAATGTAGAATTCTAGTCCACGGGCAGTGTTTATTTTTCACATTTTTAACGATTTTAATGGACTGGCCTGTTTTTCATGAGCAGTCTGAAAATAAGTTTTTTGTTCCATGCGGACCACCGGAGAGAGGTTCCACTCTCTCAAATTTCGCAAATATAATGTAAATTATAAGGAGTAGTAATTAATACAACCCAATGACTTATCTAACAGGTATTTACACCGATTTCCTATCTCGATATCAAAGGTATGGACAATACTGTAATCAATGCATATAATTTAGCAATACGGGGGGGGGGGAGAAAGTATGAATGTTGTAAGACATACGTCATGGTCATTACTCATAATGGTTCCATTATCATGATTTGGTAGTGACCTCCAAATACTCGGATAATTAAGCTAATTAACAAGTTCATTGTTCCGGAAACAATGACGTAGGGGATTCACCGACAACTTTTCTGATTAAGCTAGTTGCTCAAAGTCACGGACCACTGTGCGGCATTTTGTTTCATTCACGTACGTTATTCTTCGAGATGGAAGGAACGGAAATTAGTTACTTTGGTTTCAAACGCCTAGATCTCTGTTCTTAGGGAAGCGAAAACTAGATGCTCACTCAGGCAAGGTTGTCACTTTTTTTTTAAAGAATTGGTTTTCCGTAACTTTTCCAGGTCTATTTTTCTATTTTTCCAAGACTTTTTCTTTCGAGTGGGAAGGAGTTATGGACTTTGGTAAGACATTTTTTTCTCATGATCCTAATCATAAAGCCAGCAAAAAAAAAAAAAAAAAACACTACATTACGCCTGTCTGGCACCATGTTTCGCAGGTAGCAATTGGCACAATTTGCACACAAAAACAATATTCGAATGATGGACACGTAACCATACTCTTACTTATACATGAATACAGGAAGAAACTTTTTCCATTTTAAGCATGATTATTCACTGACAATAAATTTTGATAGAATATCAGCCAACAGCCATAAACCTAATTTGTCACTCATCAGAGAATCAAAATTATATGACTTTTCCATGACTTTTCTTTGACCAACTAAATTCCGTGACTTTTTCAGATCTTCCAGAAAAGGGCAACCCTGCTCAGAGAGACAGAGAGGGAGGGGAGAAACAGACAGACATGTTTTTATAGCAATTTTCATCAGAGACAGATGAAGGAGGAGGAAAACAGATTTCTCTCAGAGGGACGGAGAGGGAGAAAAGACAAACAGAGACACTTAAGGTAATATGGAGTTAGAGAAATATTGATTCTCAGATCTTGGATTTAGGTTCTTGGTGTCTGATCTTTCCTCAGGGGTGGTACCCCATGGATGAATCAGAAGCCATACAATTAATGAGTAAAATACATAGATAAACGGACTGAGCTGAGTCTTGACTATAGATTTTGGGAGAGGCTGTCTGATTTCGTAACACATGTGCATACATGTTTGATGTACACAGCTACATACAGACCGACCTGAAATTCATGAGCTCTAATCATATATGGACGCTGTTCAGTAAAAGGGAACAAACTAGCAAAATCCGCTTTTTGAGAACACGTGATTCGAAGTTCAAGAGCCATGTAGAAACTAGACGGCATTGCGTTTACTGATAAGCTTTTTTAAACGTGAGTACACATTTTTGAATCAGGGGCCCAATTTTGAAAAATTCTACGTTTTACGCTCTTTCCAACGATACTAATAACTCATATTGTTTACAATTGTTAGGTGGTTCCCTTTTGTTGAACAGCGTCCATATAATGGCAGGAAGGCAGAAAATCAAGCAGAAACACTCGAGTTTTACTTTCAAATACCTGCGCGACATCCATGAAGAGAAAGATGCAGACAGAATGGTCGAGGCAGAGGGCCGACGAACCAAGCTCGGCCCAACCATCGAACAGGACAACTCTGTACCATCCTAGAACAGCTGCTGCAGCTGCTGTGGACTCCCTGGCAGGGATCCCCCGTCGTCACCACCTGCCTGCGTCGCCACCCGTACCAAAACGAGGAGGGGAGGGGTGAGTGAAGGAGAAGCGCGTCCGACTGTGGGGGACCTGAATTCTAGGCTAGTGCTCGGGAAGCGCGAACCTCGGTCAGTAGGGAACCCCATGATGGCCTTTGCAGGACGCGCGCACCGGAAGCAGCACGGCGAAATGGGACTCGGGCTGGCCTCAAAGCTTCCCTCCGGCCACTAATACGATATTCGGAAGGGTAGTTTCCGAGGCCGGAGTGCGGTGCCTTAGAGGCCACTTTGGCATGCGTGCATCGCCATACGTCCCACCACACTATGACTTTTATTATTAATATTTTTAATTTTTAGTATAAAATTCAATCTTTCAATAATGAACAATAGTTTTAGTATCTATTTTAATACCGTTCTTTGTATAATAGATATAAATATTCGTTGTGTACTTTTCTATGTACGTATCAATAAGTTGAGGGGTAATTTTTCATTAAATGTACATATTATGCATAGTTTCTAAAAGACAGTATTTCAAGATCTTCTTCTCCACCAATAGTGATGGAATCAGCAAAGGTACGGATGCTGAGCTCATACCCAACAATTTTCCGCAATAAGAAATTGAGGTAAATCGAGCAGTAACCAGTGCTTCACACTAGCGACCCTTTTACTAGTTTTTCAAATAATGCCGTATTTCGGCGCGTTCTCACGCCGTCACTATTGCAGTACAGAAAAATGGATAGAATCTATTTCGTAGAGAATTTTAAGCGGAATATTTTCTTCCTGATGACACTTTTCTCTAAAACGCATAGTTTTAGAGAAAAATGAGAAAAACTACATTTTTCGAATTTCTCCCCTCCACCATAACTGCAGAAGCAGCAGGGGTAGGGGTTATGGTTTTTCTCCCGTAATGAGGGGATCATACCCAACAACTTCCCGCAATATAACCCTTGCTGGAAATTATTCCCTTTTCAACAGCACTAGCGTACTTAATATTCCTGGATTATATTATCATGTACTGGCCTTTCTGACTTGTCTTCTCACTTCTTCACCTACCGCACTAGCATCTCTCTCTCTCTCTTTTTTTGTCGTGTTCGTCCTTACCCTTACTGCCACCGTACCCTGGTATCACCTTTCAGTATTCCTCTCGCACACAGCTACGAGCTTCCCGTAATTAGCTCCCCCTCCCCTTTGTCCAACCGGAGCCCTCTCAACATTTTTGCAGTTGTTTATTTCGCATGTCGAAAGAAAATGTTGAAAACCTTGAAGAAAAATATTGGGGAAAAATAAAAATAAAATAGGAAAAAAGAGTAGGTACTTAATCTTACACTGTTACTCGTATATTGGTTATTCCTTGATCATTCAGTCATATTTATATCAATTTTCGAGGAATGACAAAAGTTAGTAGCAAGTGTCTTCTACGTACTGGGGAGTCAAAAACTGAAAAAAATACATGTACATATTCGCTTTGTAAAATATAGAAAATTGGTAGCGCTAATGAAAAAGTGAACTGCGCTAAAACGGAAATCGTTATCATCTGCATATCATGTAGAAAAAATAGAGAAAATGTAGAAATTTTATACAAAAATTGACACAAAAATTAAAAATTTTATGACCTGACCAAAAATTGTTAAAAAAAATTTGTTTTTCTTCTGGAAATGAATTAATTTTCACTATACAAAGTTAAGGAATTTTTTGGATTTATAAGAGACAAAATGTGAGGTAAATATTGAGAAATCTTCAACTGCGCTAGAACATACATAATATATCTACTCATAATTTCATAATTCTTCATGCACGCAAAAGTCGGCGACTGGCACATAATAATTGCTAGATTACCCTCATCACTCTACTTTTTGCAATTTCACTTTCGCAGACAATTCAATGAGAAGACCCACGAAGCAGGTCAGCTAATGAAGTTCAAATAATTCTTTCCAGATATTCTTATTTCATTACTTAGAATAACCGGCTAGACCAACCTCATTCTGACTAGGGTAAAGATCTATAAGACTGCGCAGTTCACTGAAGTTCGAAGTTTTTGAAATTCGAATATTTCCGCAACAGATGAGGATTATTTAACAGTACTTCACGAATGTGTTGGCGTTACATATTTCATATCACATGAAATTTAATTTCTTCAACTTTCAAATGGTTCAAGTATTCTAGTCGGGAAGGTGATAAAATCTGAGATGAATCTCAGAAGCCAAGGTTCCATAAGACTGCGCAATTCATTTGATGTTGCGTGATGGCTTTTATCATCCCTTTATAACCCAAAGGCGTAGATAGCTCCGTTCTAGGAGGGGGGGAGTCTAACCGATTTTTCTTTCCTGCCTACTCTTTACCGCCCCCCCCACTCCCATGATTTGCCTCACATAACTCCTGAAAAAATCCTATTTGATTTTGTTAAGGGGTTCAGCCCCCAGCCCCCTTTCGATCTACGCCCTTGTTGTAACTGTTGTGCGAATAAATTGGTATTATTAATCGGAAATCAATTACAATTATCATCACGAACGGCCTGTGGGCTAAAAATCGAACGAAATATTCGCGAGTCAGAGTTTCAAACGTGATGAAGAATGGATTCGCTATTAAGAGTACCAAAAATGGGCATATATGCCTTTGCGGGTGTTGAGAAAGGCCAGGAACGTTACGTATACAAAATCTATGAATAATTTCGTAAAGTAAATATTTCCGTGCCGATTATTGGCATTTTTTTAGGGTGTGCAGTAGGGTGTCTCTTATTTTACAAGTTTTCGCCAATTGATTAGGATTGCACTGGAATTGGTTCCAATGTACCTAGAAACTCGCCATACAAAATTTGAGCTCAATCTGAGGTCATCAACCCGTGCCGCTTTGACTTTGAATTTATGTGTAATAGTGAGATCTTACAAAAAACCCGCAAATATCTCGGAACATATCAATTTCAGGACTGAAATGCATATAACATAAAATGTTTCATGGTAAATTTTCTATAAAAAAGATCCAATACAACTTTTCTCTAGAACCCTTATTCCGAGGAACGTGGCTTTTGTAATGTTTTCTTTCATAACCGATATTTACAAGCTGAATCGCAGTTATCTAAATAAATAATAATATTTTAGGACCAAAGTGCAAATAACATAAAATGTTCCTTGTTAAATTTTCTATAAAAAGGGTTTCATACAACTTTTCTTTAGAAAAACTTATTTATCGAGATAATCGCAAAAATCGTGGAATTTTCTAAAAACATAGGTTTTTATTATTATTTTACAGCTGAAATATCTATTAATGTCGATTAATGCATACTACAATATAACTTCACCCCCCCCCCCGCCACCTGACTACGCCCATGACAGTTTGTTGGGTACCTACTATAGAGCAGACCTCGGATAATGTATGTATATCAACAATAGTCAACATTACGACTAAGATATAACATTGTACTATAGAAGGAACAGTCACATGTTCTCAGAATTCATTGTCATTTCCTATGGGCAAATCGCTGTTTCCTATTGTTGATTGTAGATCATCTCAAGTTCACCATACCACGTCTTCAACAGGATCTCAGAATGCTCAAGACTCAATAAAAACACAGGAATTAGTTATGGCTCATGGATGCCTAGTTAACGTTTCAATTTTAGGCCCTTCCGCAAATTTTTCATCACTAGGGTCGGACCAGCAGTCCTCCTACCTGTTGCAAATACAAGCTTTTAACAATCGCAAACACTTATACATGTGTCCCTCTTCACGCCTTTAACGATGAATGTTTATTATAGTGTCCTAAGCGAAGACTGATACTTTTCAAGTACTGATGTTTTCTTACTTGCATGAGCAACCTAACCACTTCTGCAAACACATTTTTCGTAATCTCATCGTTCAAGGGGTGAAGATGGACACACATGCAGAAGTGTTTACGATTGTTAAAAGCTTGTATTTCCAAGAGGTAGGACTGTTGGTCTGACCCTAGTGATGAAAAACTTTGCGAAATAGCCTGAAATTGAAATGTTAACTAGGTATCCATGAGCCATTGACTGGGAAGGTTGGCGTCATCTGATCATTGCTTACTGTCATCACGCGTAGCGGTTCCCCGAAATTCCACTCCGAGAATCGTCGGGTGCTAGCGCTGTCTCAGGGTGTCTACCAGAATTCAGTTTCGGAGTTCCGGGACTTCTAAGACACTTCCGGGAAAAATTTGGGTGCAAAAATATACCACGTTTTGCTCAATATATATAACAGTGTTACCTATATTCCTCTACTGTATAGTGCGGGTGTGTATTTGAAGGGGACAGTTATCGATCTGGACTATGCACAAAGCAGTCGCCATGTATCCGGGAAACAGTCCAAGCTTTGTGGGGGGGGGGGGGAATTGGGTCCAACATTTGTAAAAAATTCCAGGACCTTTGGCAATAGTTGAGTGAATTCCGGGACTTTCCGGAGATTCCAGGACCTCTTTTCAAAACCCGGGGCTTTTCCGGGGTTTTCCAGGCCTAGTAGACACCCTGTGTCTTTACGAAGGTCGACTGCACTATTGCGAAAGTGAGCGACCGGCTGCGAAATACCTCCGGCAGGGCTCCCCCGCCGTCACACCTGCCTGCGTCGCCACGCGTACCAAGACGAGAAGGTGAGGGGTGAGTGAAGAGGAAACGCGTCCGGCTGTGAGAACCTGAAATTTCCACGCTAGTGCTCCGGGAGCGCGAACCTCGGTCAGTAGGGAACCCCACGGTGGCCCTTGCAAGACGCGCGCATCGGAAGTGGCACGGCGAAATGGGGGCTCGGCCCGGCCTCAGAGCGTCCCTCCGGCCACTGATGCGATACTCGAAAGGGTAGTTTCCGGGGCCGGGGATGCGGTGTCTTAGAGACCGCTTTGGCATGCGTGCATCGCCATACGTCCCACCACACCATAACAAATTCCAAATTCAATGACTGAAGAAAACCAAATTTGTGATGTAGGGTTAACGAACTGTTTTTATTGAGTCTTGAGCATTCTAAGATTCCGTTGAAGACCTGGTAAAGTGGATGTATATTAACAATAAGAAACAGCGATTTGCCTATGGAAAACGACCCTGAATTCTGAGAACACATGACTGTTCCTTAACAACACAACGTTATATCTTATGCGCAGATTGTTGACTATTATTGATATACGTACATAATCCGAGGTTTATTCTATAGTAGGTACCCAACAAAAACTGTCATGGACACAGACAGGTGGGGGAGGGGGTGGGGGGAAACTGGGGCTCTTGCCCCAGTAGACAGAGACTAAATTTGTATTGTAGTGTGCATTACCCGACATTAATAGATATTTCAGCCGTAAAATAATGAAAAAAACCAATGTTTTTCAAAAATTCCGCGCATTTTCGCGATTATTTTTATAAATATGTTTTCTGAAGAAAAGTTATGTAGAATTTTTTTCACAGAAAATTTAACAGGAGTATTTTACGTTAGTGGCATTTTGGTCCTAATGCGAATATTTTTTTTTTAGATAACTACGATTTACCGAGTAAAGATCGGTTATGAAAGAAAAAATAACAAAATCCACATTCCTCGGAACTTTCACACACATGATTGTAAACATGCGTTTTAGAGAAAAGTTGTACTGAATCTTTTTTATAGGAAATTCAACAAGGAACATTTCATGTTACATGCATTTCGGTCTTGAAGTTGATATATTCCGAGATATCCGCGGTTTTCTGTAAAATCTCAATAATACACATAACTTCAAGGTCAAAGCGGCACAGGTTAATGACCTCAGATTGAGCTAAATTTTTTTTATGGCGAGTTTCTAGGTCAATTGGAACAAATTTCAGTGCGACCCTAATCAATTGGCGAAAACTTGTAAAATAAGGGACACTCTAGTGTGCAGCTTTACTGACCTACAATGCGCACTCTTACAGACCCATCTTTTGAGGGATCAAAAATGACAAATCTTCGGAAAATGCTAATTATTCATTTTCTATCCACTCAATAGAGCTGAAACGCAGATATGTTACGTATAAAGGTTCGACCTACAACATATAATGAAAGGTTTTCAATAATTAGGGGAAAAGTAATGGTAACTTTTCCACTAGGTGCGCACTGTTACAGATCAGATCCTTACCCTATTTGGACCAAGGTCCATTGAGCATGTCCAACTCTGTACGACATAGTGACCAACACTGTTGGCACTGCAGCAGCCAACAACGCAATCGATCGCAAACACACCACGTCATTACCGACACGATTCTACGTTCCAACCACTCATCTCCGGTACGTACATAATATTCCAGAAAAGATGAGGACACCGGGGACCGGGAGACAGAGAGAGCAAGACAGGCAGACACGGAGATAGAGAAAGGCGAGAGAGAAAGATTAAGAGAGCAAAAACTAAAAAGAAAATTAATCTCGACGGTTTGTTCGCGGATGCGAGAAGCGGCAGAAAGAAGCCGAAAAATATGGGCCACTAGAAGCATACTACTCGCGACGAAAGAGAAGGAGAGAGAAAGAGATGTTCTCTCGTCCGTCGAGCCGCAAAATAACGCTATCGATTTTCATTTTCGAAAACTTCGTGGAGTACATATACACGTCGGCGAGTTATATAGTCGCAACAACACGGCAAAACGGCAACATTTCTTTTATTACACGTGGTGAAAAGTTCGCCAACTCTGTCTCCATCCAGCTTGCATACAATTTACTAGCCATCGCTGGCTATCTTTCTCTCTTTTCTCACCCACTGTTTTACTCTCGCTTTTTCTCTCACACTCCCGTACACGCTCGTTTCACTCTCGCTTTTGACGGCCAACCAAATCAGCCTCGTTGGCGGTGCCATCGCAACCTAGGCCGGAGGACGCGAACGCGACAGCATGCACCCGAGCTCGAATACCTTTTCGCGGTTAAATTTGCTGATTTTGGCGAGCACACGGCACAGGTACCCCGAGTGATATACACTTACCTACCTGTAACTCAGTATGGCCCATCACACCGAGCCGCTCAAGACATCACCGTCGCGCCGGCTGCCCGCATTTTCCACACCACCGTCGAAATCGAAAGTGCGACACTGTGCCACCGGCGACGCCGCACCGCCGAGTCGCATCAACACTACCGCCGTCGTTTCCGGACAAACAGACAGACGGACACGCACTTACAGACCGAAAAAACGCACCCGCCCGCACGAAGAACCCCCCGACAAAAAAAAAACAAACGAAATTAATAACTAATTTTAAAAAGAAATTTCCCCGCTAGGTGTACACATCGAAGAACACCGCCACCGTCGCTGCTGCCGCACACACGCACACGCGTCAATTTCGTGATGGTTATTCCGCTAATTGAACGCGACCGGATCGATGGGCGCGAAAATGTGTTCTCAACGAACTCACGAAAAAAAAAAAAAAAAAAAAAAGAAGAAGAAAAAAAGGACCGCCCTCTGATATAAAAAATTAACTCGAAAACACCATCTAGTCCGATGCTAATAAGTGTATAAATATAAAAGTAGTACAAAAATACAGACTACAAGACGCCTGCGAATCGCAACGTATACTTCACCCTCGTCTCGCCTCTCCAGGTTACGTGGTGTGCGCGACAATACACGGAAACGCGAAAAATAATACGTGTCACTGTGCAATACACATGCCGTTTTAATATCCAAACGCACGCGGATATAATTATTTAAAAAACTACATTAAAAAACACACGCACACACAAACACCGACTACACACGCGGACGAATCACGCACACATACGCGGTTCTGTCACCCCCGAACAGAGAGAGCGGGTTAACGTACAGCATTCTCTCTCGGTTGGCACTCAGGCACCGGGTGGAAAAAAAAAATTTTCGAAACGCGGCGGGAGGTTAGAACTTTCGTGGACCGGCCGGTTGTTCGTCGGTCGGTAGTTTGGGTCGCGGCGAGCGGGATCGAAATATGCCGGAGTCTTATAATCGAACCGGGAGCGAGAGAGCGCGAACGAGCGGCCCCGGAGTTCAGAGCGGCCGAGATGGAGCGACACGCACGGAGGAGAGACAGAGAGAGAAAGCGGGCGACCGGTGACGGGAGGACGGAGACTCCGACGAGCTTGAGCTTTTTCCAGTTATATTATACCAACTCGGCGCGCTCGCACGATGCGAATTCACCGAACCACACCCTCGCAACAACTGAACACCGGCGGAGACAAAATCACGCTGAGATATATACTATACAGTGTACACAGGCACAGGCAGACACGCGTACACGTACACACACAACGAAGAGGAAAAAGCTTTCCCTGCGCAAAGTGAAAACTCGAAAATGTGCAGTGCTGTCTTTCGGCCGAAGCGTAAATACTCGGCGAGTCGCGCGAAGCGACGCGGCCACGAGCAGCCGTACGCGGCGATAAAATTTGAATGATCGCACGAGTGTACCCGCCGGCCGGATCGACCACGTTCGATCAATGGCCAAAATCTGCCGCACAAATATCTCGAATACGGCTACCTTATTATAAATGTCCCGACAATGGGACCTAAAACTATGTTCCCATTAGGTCCTTTTCCCTCGTCATCACCAAAATGGATCTTGGGTGGCTGTCATGCTCGAACATCAGAATTTCCCCCAAAAATCAATTTCAATACGACACCACAAAACCACTGAAAAGTTTCAACTTGATCGCACATGAAAGACGATTGTCACATGCCCCCTTTGATTCATGTCGAGAAATACAGGGAAGTTCTAATACATGACCAGGAAAACAGTGGCGTACTGTGATTTCTCCTAGGAGGTAAGCGATTAGCGTAGAGGTAAAGTAAAAATCAGAATAGAAGTATGAAACATGCTACTACAAAACGGCATTGATGAAATTATTCAAATTGTCACATCCCTGTGTAGGGTCATTCTATATACATTTATTCTTTTCTGTGATGAATAATAGACAAAGGGACGTACCACCGAAGAGTTTTCCGGGGGAGGGGGGGGGGAACTGTGAAAGTAACAACTGACTCAACTCAAAATTACCACGTATCAACGCAAAAAAAAAAACACCTTTTGACTTGTTGAATTTTTCCAACTGACAACTCAAAATTTGGAAACACCACAGCAAAAAAAATCTTTGATTTGTTGGACATTTTCAACTTCGCAACTCAATTCCCAAGTATCAAAAAGTATTAAAGCAAAAAAAGAAAAAAAAACCTTTCGACTTGGGGGATTTTCCAAACTTCTGCCAGATTGAAATCGTAAATTTTTCCAACTGCTGAGTGAAAAATTCTCACAGGGGAGCGGGAATTGCCCTCCCCCCCCCACCGGTACATCCCTGAATCGACATAGCCAACGAAAGAGTTTTCCACCATCTTCACAACCAGTCAACCACAAAACGTTTTCATATTGCGATACGTAGCAGGTCTAGTAAAACTCGAACCTTCTCTCTTTTGCTTAGTTAAAAATGGTAATTCTGGTAGACTTCCCATCATTAATAATTTCTAATTGTTCATTAAGAGTAAGTCGCGAAAACAGTTTTTAATAAGATCTCAAATGCGCATTTTGTGGGCAAAAAAACAAAGCATTCAAACATAACGCGTTGATTATTAGAAGAAATAATCACACTTCACTGTCAACTTCAACGTTCATGTGTAGCCAAGCCGAGCCAGAAGCGCTTCCAGAATGTAACCAAACGCACAGGTTTCGTCGCGTTAAACATGCTAGTGTGTTTTTGTAATGATAATTAACACGGAGGTGGAGCGTAAGTCAAGCAGTGTTACCTGCAGTGTGGAAAAGAAGGATTAGATTCGACACACACCTTGCTGGCCTATACGAATATACATGTACAAGGATTGCCAAACGCCAAACTGTATACATCTCCTGTGAATTTATTATAGGCATACTCAAGCATAAATGTCAATATAGTCGCTGTTTTGCCCAATGTTTCATTATCTTTTGTTATAAGTTGAAGTTGATACTGTATGTAAAATAAGCTGCTCATACTTGTTATACTCGCATCTCATTTTAATAAACTTCCTTTTTTTTCTTATCTCTTCTTGATAAGAATGCAGAAACTCGTACATCGATGTTTAGTAGATTTTCAGCTATAAGGCAGTTGGTCTGTCATACCGCTGACAGTAGGACAGTAAATTGAGTGTATTTCGATGCTGTTATAATCTTGAAAGTCCAATTTCACTTTCTCAACTACGTTACTACGTGAAATAACACTCTTATTTATGATTATTATTTTACTCACATTTGTGAAGCTATTTTATTTGGTGTAATACACAATTATTATTCGAAGTTCTCGATTATTTACTGAATTTGATTAAAGTGCAAATTGCGAAGTTCTTTAATTTTCGAATACACTTACATGTATATGAAAACTTAATTTCTCGGGAATTTTCAGGGTAAGCGGGGCTTACCTTGCTTGCCTGGAATGCACGCCACTGCAGGGAAAAATATTTCTCAGACCTTAGCTGTGCAGAAAATGTAATCTTATAAATTTCAGTATGCTACATGATGCTAATCCAAGGTGTCTACATAATTAAGAAAATCAGAATACTTGACCTTCTATTTGACCTATAAAGAGGGACGTACCAATAGAGGATGGGGGCAACTTACCTCCCCCCCCCCGGTAGGAACTTTTCATTCAGCAGCTGGAAAATTTTACCATTTCAGTTAGGCAGAATTGGAAAAATCCAACAAGTCAAAAGTTTTTGTGGTTTTTTTTTTACTTGTTTTTACACTTGGGAACTGAGTTGAGAAGTTGGGGAAATCCAACAAGTCAAACGTTTTATTATTTTAACTTTGATATTTGAGAATTCTGAGTTGAGTCAGCATCAGTTGGAAAAATCCAATAAGTCAATCAAAAGTTGTTATTCTTTTTGCTTGCCTTGAAACTTGGGAATTCAGTTGGGAAGTTGGAAAAATCCAACAAGTCAAAAGGTTTTTTCTTGCTTTGATATTTGAGAATTGACATTTAAAAAGATAACTTCTTTCTCAGACTGTATTGAGCTGCATGCAGATCTGAATTCTATTGTTTGTTGGAGCGATCGGAATCTACTGTCCTTCAATAAATCCAAATGCCAAAGCATTACTTTAAGTCGCATAAAGAAGCCCTTGCTACACCCTTATACAATAGGAGATTTTATGAAGATTGCCAAGTATTCAGGAAGTAAGGGACTTGGGTGTAGGCTACTACTATATAGCAAATTATCATTTTCCAGACACACAGACCTCATTACCTCAAAATGTAAAAGAATAGCCGGTCTTTATCAAAAGGAACAGCGTTAATTACAAGAAATACTAAACTACGAAACTATTATTTTCAGCTTTGGTAAGATCAGTTTTGAAATTCGAGTGTATTGTGCTTTGGTAGTACCCTACATTGCAACATAAAATAAATTTTTCATACATCCCTAAAATCTCTTTTTTTTTGTTTTCCCAAATTCCTATTCTTTTCCGTACCGTTGCATGGAAAGTGAAAAGAATGCCTTTTCGTTTAAGCCATTTTTGAAGTAGACAAACAACTGAGTCGTGTTTGTGTAAAGTTAAAACTAACATTTTTAACAATTTTACCGATGATTTGATGAAATATTTCCTCATGACAAAATATTTCATGTCTATACATGCTTTGAAAGCACATTCAATTCTGCATTGAATAAGGCCTCCCCCAATACGATCGGTTAAAATTTGATTGCGTTATCAAACGTTTTTTCCACCGCGCTGACTCAGAAAAAAGAATTTTCAAGACCAAAGGAGTTAATTTTAGAAGGGGGAAACTTTAATTACACATTGAAATAACCGATAGGAAGATAACAATAAAATCAAGTGTATCAACGATAGGAAATGTGCCAATTAACGTTACACATTGCACGCTTTTCTACAGTGAAATAACATGAACTTGAAATGAGTTCAACGATTGAAAAATATATTAGACTTTTTTCTCTCGGGTGCCTTCTTTCGCGGGCCCTCCTCAGATCTCTCTTAACTTGTTTTCGGGCCCAAGTTGGTGCAGACGGTATAGAATAAGGAAAAATTTATCATATCACCATCAAAGGGCACCTATCCTTTCTACTCTTCCCCCAAACAATTGGCCCATTTCCCCTCGCTGGCATCCTCACACAAGTGTGACCTGGATCCGAGTTAGTTTAGTTTTACCGTTTTGAACTCTTCTTGACCCTGAAGATCGCTCACCAATCGTCGGTTCACTATTAATTTTTTCAATTTTACCTCAAATGTCTTCTTTCAACGGCTCTCGAGTCTTACTCAAATGTTTTTCAGACCCGAGTCAATTTCACCTTCAGGGTTGCCACTTTTTTTCAGGATTGGTTTTCCCTGACTTTTCCCGGTTTTCCAGGCCAACTTTTCCAATTTTCCCTGACTTTTTTACAGGATTCCGAGAAAGCCCAGAGGGAGGAGAGTCACAGAAATTTTTTACAATACAGATTTTTAAAAAATCGCTATCGAGAAGAAGAAGGTACAGATGTAATTTATGTAATATTTTTCAATATTAGAAATACTCAAAGAAAGTTGAGTCCATTCCAACAGATAAAAAAAGTTTACTCTGATAAAATACGAACTCGTTTGTTATTTTCAAAAAATTTCCCTGACTTAAATGAAAATTCCCTGACTGACCAAATTCCCTGACTTTTCCCGGTTTTCCAGAAAGAGGCAACGCTGACCTTCTTGTAACTGGTATAAGGAGACATTTGGCTCCATCAAAGTGCCCGCCACCTCTTTCCACTCTTCCTCAGAATGATAACCCAATCTTCCTTGCCCTCTGATCCAAGTTATTTTCACTTTTTTGAATTCCCTCGATTCTAAGGATCCCTTACCACCTTCAGGTCTGCCATTTACTTATTCACTTTTTCGCCAGGTGTTCGTTTCTAATGGCTCTCCTTAAATTTCACTCAAGTATTTCCAGAAATGAGTCAGTTTAACCAATTCGTAGGCATCTAAGGGTCAAATTCCAATTACATCAGCGTGTAATATGTACCGCTATTCAACACTTTTCATAGTCCAACTTATTTCATAATTGGGCTAACATTTTTTCCTACTTAAACAGAAATATTTTATCGTGTATCCATTTCTTCTATGGTTCGTTACTTACTGTTTCAGAGATTTTTCAATCATTACATTTTCCCCCATCATTCGTACACTCAATTTTATCGGGCAATCAATAAGACGTCGCAAAATCAAGGAGTCAATTTTCAAATTTGCTAAACGAAAACATCCGTTTTAAACTCACAAAACAAAAGAATCTTTCTTTTTTTTTTCGTTACTATTGAGTTACGGAGTTACACTCTCGGGCTATGGGCTCGAGAAAGGTTGTTGTCTATATGTTACAGAGGTATCCAGATTTGCACAATATAGAAATTCCATTTTAAAATTGAGAAAATTAAGAGATAAAATTCGATTTTCGCAAACTTGCGGGGTATGTTTCAAATTTTAAATACGAGTACAAATGAGTGGGGTCAATTTCAAACCTTGTAGAATGAGGCGACATTTGTGAGATAAGGGAGTTCATTGTGAGACGTATAGAACGAATATCAATTTTGTACTCATCAAATGAAGGAATTAATTTCAAAATTCGCAAAAAAAATTCATTTTTAACTAAAAAAAGAGAAAGGTGATTAGTAAAATTTGAAAATGATCGGCCAATCCTAAATGCCGCAAAATGAAAGGAACAATTTTGGATTTATACAAAGGCAGGGTCACTTGCAAAACAAAGCAAACACATTGTAGGATTTGCAAAATGACGAGGTTAATTTTAAATTTTGAAAAACAGGGAATTTAATTTTTGAATTCGCGAAATGAGAGGGTCAATTCCAAAATTTGTAATAATAGGAGGGTTCACTGTGAGATTTGTAAAATGAAGGTATCGATTTGAATTTTCAAAATGAGGGACCCACTCCTGAAATCTGCAAAATTATGTGATCAATTTTGGAATTTTCAAAAGAAATTTATTCGGGTATCTGCCCAATGAGAGAATCAGTTCTGAAATTTGCGAGATAAGATTTCTTTTGACGAGTTTTAATAAGCAGTTACGCGCGTAAAAAAAAACTTGGGTGTTTTGGAGTTCCAGTCAGGCTAGCGCACAGCAACGTAAAACAAAAATAGTGACGGGCTATTCATTTACAATATCAGATGTAGCATGGTCCTGTAATGAAGACCCGCCGTTGAGGTCTCAAATCCAAAAATGTAAATTTTTCAGGAATAGAAAAACAAGTTCGGGGTGTCTCAGATAAGTAACCCTTTGATACAACTTTGCAGTAAATATACTCAAGTTTATGGAGTCCTCAGGATAAACAACCCTTTTTCCGGCCGGGCAAGTAAGCAACGTATCCAGATGATATGTGATAGGCTGAAAGAAGCTGAAACAAGGTTAACAGCGGAAGTCATGTTTATACTTTTCTACGAGAAATTGCTTTCACTCATATCGGAAATTGGGAGAATGGTGGAACTTTCTAGCGGTGAATGAACCAGGACAGTCCAGGCAACCAACCAGCGGATAGTCATTAGAATTCACTAGATTGTTCAGGAAACCGATCTTGGTATAGAACATCACACACGCAAAAGCATTCCTATTTCTCGAATTTTTTGAAAAAACTAGGTAAAGAATAAGAATACAAGGAACGACAATTTTTTTTCTTCAAATGAACAAAATAGGAGGAAATGAGGGAGGAAAGAACAATGGAATTCCGAAATCCGGACAGGTATTGCGGGCAAAAAAACTCGATCTTAAAAGTCCGACAGAGTCTAGATGTACCTTGAACCAGTTTCAAAGAGTCTTAATAAGTCTTCATGAAGTCAAAATAAGTCTCAAAGAATTTCAAATAAACCCCGGAAAAATCTTAAAGAGTTTTAAATTAACGTAGTAGGTCTTAAGGAGTCCAGAAGAATTTCAGAAATGTTGGGGTGTTTCAAAACAGTCTAGGAAGTTGATTTGACCATCACCGTCACACCAACTCAAATCTGAAGAATAACGTTCAGAACATCCTGTCCAATCACCAGTCTCATGTCCCTTTCCGGTCTCTAGAGCCGATTCGAGCAGTTGTAGAGTTCATTTTAATCGTCCGGAGTCGTTTTGTTCGAAAATGTTTTTCCACAATTACTCCTGTAATTCCCCAACTTCTTATCTGACACAGGAACATGCGGAATATATTTTATTTAAAAATGAATCAGCGTTGAAAAATATAACGGTGACAGCCGCAAAAGAGGTCAACAATAAACTTTTCTTCTGCATTAAGAAGTCACATTCATTCACGAATGCTATTTAAATTCGGTTCCTCTACTATACGAATATTTTCAAGTTGTGCGTACACATCAGGGAGAGAGCTCGTTTTCTGTTTAGTTACTTCAAACACATGTTTTCTAAAACGACCGTGAATACTTTTTGTCTCCGGTAAATTAGCACTGAAGACTTTCAACCAGACGTGAGAAAAAAATCAAAAATGAAAACGCTATAAACGTCTTTCGTGTCGAAAAATTTTGTACATAGGATTACAGAAAACACGATTGCTAAGGATTCGCCAACTTCAAATGAGGCTTCGTCGGAGGAATTATAAAATTTCTCGCAACTCTGTAACTTGGTGCTGCCATCAAAGTAATATGCATGTCAATCATGTTCGCCAACGAAGCGAGCAATTAAATTTCATATTTCAGTAACACTAACCGTTTTTACGTGACAAGATAGCGTAATTCTCTTTGAAATGAAAACCAAACGAAATTCAATTTAAATTACTTTATAGTTCATTTCCAATTTTGCACCTACGCTGCCGCTGAGTTCATTATGATTCAACTTTCCGTGACTAAGTCCCGGTTTTTCCTTCTCCTTTCTTACAACTACATAATTTAAAAACAATTGACTATTTTTAAACGTAGTGGTACAGCATTTAAATAATATTTTTAAAAAAAGTAACTTGCTCATACCGAACGGTTTTAGTTTCATTCTAAGTCACTCAACTTTTGTTCTCACTTGCCTCATGTACAGCTAAATTAACTTTCAAATTGGACCTGATGCACACACTCCACTACACTTATAAACTGTCCAGCTGAGTATGCAGAGCCGGTAGGAGGTGGTACTCGGCGAGAAGACCAAAAAAGGCTAGATATATGAATGACCTATACTGAAGATTAGAAGGGCTACACGTCTTCAAAGTTTGAAAAATAGCCAACTTTCACTGTGACTCTGATTACTAATTGAATTTTGAATCTTTTTTCTCGAACATAATTAACGGGTAGTATACTGAAAGGATAACCAAGATTTATCGGACTGAATTGTCCAACCATGATATTAAAGGAATTCTATCAGTCTTAAAATCCTGATCATAAAATTCGAATAAAACTGCTAAAGTGCACAACTTTCAATTTCTGTAGCGCCTTCAATTTCAAAGATAAACAATACGCAATGATTATTTATATTTATGTTTCAAAGTAGCCGCCATTCATAGGTATCATTGACCAAGAAGGATATTTTGTTCGATGAATTTTCATTCAAATATTTTCAATTTTTTTGAAATTTTCTAAATTTTGAAACTGAATATTGTCCGCGATAACTCCCTGGTAGAATGTTTTGGAAGGTAGCTTTAGGTAGTCCGTTGAAAGTGAAATAAAAATTATTACCACCTGTTGGCTATCTCGAAAAAGAGTCTAAAGATTGAAAGCTGTCCACTTCAAAAATTATACTCAAGTTATTAGAATTCTAAAACTGGTTTCGCCCCATCAATATAAACGGCAGGCAATACAGTTCAATCCGAATTCGCAATAAATGTATAAATAAATGAACGATAAAAACAGAAAGGAGGCATTTCATGACGCATCTTGTACAAGGTACTTTTTTCGTAAGAAACGAACATATGATCTCCAAAAAAATAAATAATTTTCAACTGGGTAATTATCTAGTCAAAGATTCTAATTATACATTTTCATCAGCTTCGTACCACTGAATGTGAAGACCGACTGCATAGAACTTCCGCCGTGCCCTGACTGCTAAATAATGGGATTATCCTGTGACATTCAGTTAGAATTAACCACCAATTCTCCATCCTTCCCCTTCAGGGGGAAAGAAACTGAAAATTTTATATCACGCAATATGTAAGTCTTTTCGTATGTTTAAAGCGTCGTTGAACTCATTGCAAGCAACTGCGGCATTTGACGAAGGCGGCAACAGAAAAGGAAAGAACATGGATATCAATTCAAAGATTTCGAAACTCGCTGGATCCGTTTTTGACGTTAATTTGACCAGAAAATGGAAATGCAGACCTATATAGCAAGTTGCATTGAATGCCAGCATTTATAAGTACCAAAAAAACATTTTTTTCATTTTTTTTTCTCGTAAAACCTGTAACTGAATGGTCAATTTGAAACCCAGATTTACGACATTTTGGGGGTAGTTCAAAAAAAAAAAAAAAAAAAAAATAGGATAGGTACTCTACTTGTATAGAATTTAACTAGGTTGCTTTGCCCTCTGGTCACTTTGATGCTCAACCCCAAAGACCAGATATTCATGTTTACATTCTAAAAATAACATTACAGCTAAGAAATACGAATACTACAAAACCGACGGTGTCATAGCTAGGCAACCCAGACGAGATGGCGCCATTACGCAGCTGAAGACGTCACCGGCAGACATAGCGGGTTTGGAAATTTAGAGAAACAGGGACTACAGCTTCGAAATCCAAGGTAACTGTCATAGGAGCGGGTTGGAGGTAGGGACATCAACCTAGAATGTTCTGCAGAGATACAAAGAACTACAGTCTCAGATTCCGAGGTAACTGATCTGCTCCTGTTATATTTATCGGGTAGACAACCTGTCCGAAGCGTCTAAGATCACGCGTCTATCTTTATGAATGTTCCATGCAGAGATGAATTACCAGTAATATATAGATGAGAGATCAATGTTCCAAGTCTCATGTCTGTCTTTATGTCTCATTGGTAGGAAAGAAGAAAGCAGCTATCAGTATTCCTCGGCACCTGTGAGCGTCCGTTCCCGTCTCGAGGAGCGTCACTGGTAGGGGACCCTGGAACCTGATACTCGACTAATCTGCTCGACCCATTTTGAGAAAGCGACAGAGAACTTGAGGCTGAAGTCTTGTGGTAACCGGTTGACTATGAAGGCGGTCATCTCTACATGGAGCGACCCTCCCGTCTTGGATGTGTTGCCGAAGTGGCG
Organism: Acanthococcus lagerstroemiae; assembly: GCA_031841125.1. NCBI lineage: Eukaryota > Metazoa > Arthropoda > Insecta > Hemiptera > Eriococcidae > Acanthococcus > Acanthococcus lagerstroemiae. Next base: position 36,967,433 of record CM063107.1, read on the forward strand.
GGCGGGGAAGGAAGATGGAAGCCGATAGGGACATGTCGTGAAATTGAAGGAGACAATAGACAATCTCAAGCTGACAGACACTGACTGACTGGTCGACAAATGATAGACAGTATAGTTATAGTTTAGCTTAAGATTGCAAATATTTTCGTTCATATATATTTCGCATCCATAACGTAATTTTTAAAATGTAAGTTCCCCACCCTAACCCGCGCTAAACCTACCCGAAGGTATGTAAGGTAGGGGAGGGGAGACACCCTGATTTTCATGTTTTTTTTTGTTTTTTTTAACGAGTACAAGGAGTTACCGAAGAAAGTTCCGGACTGGCCGCCAAGTCGGACCTTGGCCCCTTGCGGGATTTAAAAAAAAAACTATTAGTAATATTTACATCGGGCACGTCCCAAGTCTCATGACTATCTTATATCTGTCTTTACGTCTTTATGTCTTATCAGCAATATACAAACAAGTCTCTATGTCTTAACGGTAGAGAGGAGAAGGTAGTTTAATATTTATACCGGGTACAACATAAGTTAGCGTGCGTTTATGGTGAAGCACAGTCGAACAGTGTAGAGCAGTGGTTCCCAACCTTTTGTGGCTCATCGCCCCTCTGTGGAGGTGGACTAACACCTATCGCTCCCTTTTTATTTTCATTGTATGCCTAATTTTAATTTTAGTAAAGTGTAAACGTGTAGAGAGTGGATTATGACGCCGTACCCTAGATATTACACTACTTTAATTTTTCGCCCTTTGAATACTCATCGCCCCAATTACGCCCCCCCCCTCCTGATAACCCAAATCACCCAGAACCACTGGTGTAGAGCATAGCATAGAAAATACGAAACAACGTTTGCGATGCTCTGATCGTCTTCCACTCCCCTCCATTCAACATGATTCAAGTTGCTATGCTCTGCTACACTCTGCGCTGCTCGACTGTGCTTCACTATGAACTTACACTAAGTCTCCTGTTCATCTTATACTTGTCTCAGTGTTCAGGTTTTATCAGCAATATCAAGAGAAGTCCATGATGTACGTATTTATGCTATCGAAAGGGAAAGAGATTTCAAGCTGCCTCAATTTCTTACCAGAAGGGTCTTATATCTGTCTCTTAAGTCGTGATGCCTTATTACCAACAGATAGACAAATCTCATGTCTGTCTTTAGGTCTCATTAGTGATGGAGGAGAAGGCAGCTGATCTGCCTCTGCAATTTTTAGGATATTTTCTGCAGGTCATATCAGTGTGGAAGGAGAATTTCAGGCTGTCTTGATGTCTTATTTATAAGGAAGAAGTAGATAGCTACAAGTAATATTTCTATTGAAAATGCTCTAAGCTTCATGTTTATCTTATACCTGTATCAATGTTTTTATGTCATCAGCAACATAGACAAGTCTCATGTCCGTCTTCATGTTCAACAGTAGAGAAGGAGAAGGCAGCTATCAGTAATATTTATATCCGATATACTTTAAGTCTCATGTCTATCTTACATCTATTCCTTATGTCGTTATGTCCTCTCAGCAGTACATAAATAAGTCTCATGTCTGTTTTTATGTCTTATCAGTAATTGAGGAAAAGGTAGCAGATCTGCCTCTGTAATTTTTTAGACTTTCTTCTTTGTCTTACCAGCAATATAGGCCAATCTCGTATCTGTGTTCCTGTCCTATCAGTTGGAAAGAAGAAAGTAGTCATTAATAAAATTTATATGGGTACGCTTTACATACAGGTCTATCTTGTATACATATGTTTTAGAAGGGCTGCCTACCTCAAAGCGTTTCCCCCTATCCTGACGCAGGCCCAATTGCAGGGTAGGGGGCGGTGTTCCAGGGCCAATTTAGCGTGCGTGCTTCGCCATATGCCATACTATCATCATCTTATAGGTATATGTCTCTAAGTCGACTTTGTTATGTCCCTTCAACATTGTATAAGGCTTTTCCCCCTAATGCGGTTGCCTACCTGTCCACCTGCCATTCTTATCAACTTTATAGGTTTTTTAACATTGTCTCTTATGGAGAAAACACAAAAAACGCTATTTTCTCAAAAAATATCGAGTTTCACAGGAAATGAAGAGGAACAAAGTTGAAGCCCTTATAATTTCTTTTCAGCTGACCCCTATTTCAAATCTTCTGGTTAATTCCCCCCCCCCCATAACGCGGTGTGTTAAATTTTATCAACTGTGTAGGCAAATTACGGCAAACGATAGGCAGCCACCGCACAGTGATTCCTCAGAAAAACTAGCAAGCCAAAAATCTGGAACTTGGCATTCGGGGTTTTTCGGAAGCGCTGAACTCATTTTTCATGAAATTTGCGGTGGACATCCAAGAGGGGTTCAAGGGCGGAGGGGGGAAGGGCAAAATTAAAATTCGGAAAATTACCGTGTAACATATCAAAATATATGTTTTCAATTTCCTATTTGTAAGGTGTGCCAATCCACTCTTTCTTCTTCTGTGATCCCGAGCGCTTTCGGCTGTTATGTCATCATCAGTGGAGTACCCTAAATAAGACTTCGTCTCTTGTGGTCATGTGGTCAAAGTCGAGAGTAGTACCGTATGGTGAACCTGTTTAGTCATGTGCTCTAATTGGTTGTCTGTGATTATGCAGTCTGTCCAATCTGTGGGTGTTATATGTTATTAGCTGGAATAAGTTCTCGCTTTGGAAGTTAGTTGTTGTGTTCATTAGGTTGTTTTGTTTTTGCCTTTATTTCCAGTTGTTTTTAAAATTTTATTTTTCTTGTGTTGTTTTCTATGTGTAGGATTTTGTACTTTTCTTCGACTACGAGACGCAAGGATTGCAAAGTGGACACGTTTACCACTCGGCCACACAGCAACTAGTTAGCGTCGATATTTCCTGAGATTCTGAGGAAAAGCTGAATTTCGGAATAAGATCAGCCTTCAAGGGGAGAAAGCTCCACCGATGACCGGGTACTTTTGATACGTTCGTTCGAAAAGTTCGCTAGATATCTAACTTCGATTTGTTTCCATTCAAGTTTCTTGGGCTCAGACCTGGTACCCATAGCCAGTATGCATTGTTCATTCGTTTTTGCGACTTTGTTGCAAAAACCTTACCAGAAAACACCCAGCGTAGCCCACGAATTGTATTCTACGGTTGTGGGACAAAAATACGTATACGCGGTCTCCTCTCGGTCTCCGCCACACTCCAGCATACATTCCTCAGTCGGGTGGAGGAGTCTGCCACCATTAGTCACGAATGAAGAAAAAAACTTAGTTCGTTAATCGTATTTGCAAAAAGTTCAGGTCTAACGCGTGTCTCAGCACGTCATCTCCCATCAATTGAGAGCCGAGCATGTGCCGGTGCAGTCAAGAGATGGGCAGATTCAAAAGGGGCTTCCAAATCGCGCGCACACACATACACACACGAGTAGTACCTCGTACAGCGCCTCCGAATTTTTCCGCTAAATGCGAACGTATCTTCGAGTGACGTACTACAAAACTACGAATAATTTGTCCGGTTAGCGCCGTGTTCGTATTTTATTGGCGCTTTATCAAGCGTAGACGGGTGTGTAATTCTATAATAGATGTTACACATAATAGTAAAATGAAAATGAAGGGAAAAAAAAAAGTAACACAAGACAACATACATACAAACGCATTCGGGTAGCACAAAAAAAAACACAAAACCCATTATGCGAAACGTGTTACTTCTTATATAATAAATTTTTCCGTTCACAAGGGCGCGGATTTGAAAACTGTTCTTAATGGTGGTGCGGTAAATTGGGCAGCGAGAGGGGGGGCTGCTGAAACTTACGATTTATTCTAGACAAGCGTGCATCATGTGCGCGCGTTCGTCAACTGGGAAAAGGCGTACACCGGTACGACGGACGCGCGGACGAGATGAACAAAAAAAAAAAAAAAAAAAAAAAAAATTGGCAAAAATGAAATTAGCCGGTGAAAGTATATTATGAAAATTGGTAATATTCCGGCCAAAGGAAGTCCACGTTCGGGTAAACATATTGTATGTGTGCTCGAGTGTGCACTCTGGTCTTTCAAACGAGGGGGCAACATATACATTTCGAGGCAGCACGGACGAATGGCAAAAAATTTAAGATTTTTTCGATTCGCGAAGAAGGGGGAGGGGTGGAGAAAGAGAGAATGATAGCGAGAAAAATTGAAAGAAAAAGCGACGACGGCCGCCGTGTACACAGAGAGGATGATGGCGTGTACGTACACTTTCGCGCGCTACCCCAAAAATCGATTTCCAGTACGTGCTGGCGCGCGCGTACTCGCGTCTACCTTTATGGCTTTCGCTATGACGTAAGTCCAGTAATGACGTCATTACGTTTTACGAGGTCCCTTAACGTATTAAATGAAGTAAAAAGAAACCATCTTCTTCCTAAAAGTACCGCATCGCCTTCTGAGCTTTCACCGTTTTTTTTTTTTTTTTTTTGTACATAATAATCGCTTTCTGTTACAGATGTAGAAAAGGAGAATATACATTTTTTTCCCTCTTTTCGCATTCTTCTTCTTCCTTCGACGAAAAATTGTTGACCCTTTTGGCTCATTTTCCGTTCATTTTTGTCGGCAAGCAGCTTCACATAATATCCTATATAATCGATCGTGTGTATATAGTAAATTTGAGAGTAAGGTGGAAGAACTCTGTTGTTCGGGGTTCGTGTTCTATATACGTCTCGTCAGAAAATACACGTAGAACAGTCGGTGCACACGAATCCTGCTGGATATCCTGATTAAAGCGAGGCGCGAACAGTTTCGAAATTACGCCGAAATTCATATATTCGGCCGGCGGCTCAGCATCGCGAGTACAGCGAACGCTGACGCGCAGCAAAGTTTTTTGAACCCGACGTGGGAAATGGGATACATCTTTCTTCTCCGGTTTTTCTACATTATGTGATCGAATGAAATTGCATTGAAAGCTCCTCCGCATAAACGTATTACGTTGGGGTTTTCGTTGACAATCTAGATTCTAATTCGCGCTGCTGACGGCGAAACAGAGAAAACACTTTTACGACAAAATTTTTTCCATCATCGCCGACTGGAATAGGCTTGTTTCGAATGATCGATTTCTAAAATCTACTTTCACGTTTCATGCGGTCGCTTATGCAGGGTGTTCCAGCTTTAGCGAGGAAAGAAACACGATGCAGCAATGGCCGAGAGAGAAGAACGCATCATGTACGTTAGAGTGGTCACTATTTTAACAACTGTTGAACTTTGAGTTGCAAAGCCTCCCCGTTTTTTCCTCCTTACACAAATTTCAGTCCTCTCTGATAATACTAACCCAGGCCCAGATGAAAGCTTCTGAGGCCTCAGGGCTCAAAAAGTATAATGACCCTCTAACTAGGCCTCAATCACTAAAAAATCTTTCGTTCGCTTCCCCAGCAATTCTCAGGCTTCTCTTAGGATACTATATAACATTTTGCGTCCACAGGCTCCAAGCCCCCCCCCCATCGGTATTGCCTTACGACATTTATTCGGCTTAATGAGGACGCTATAACTTCAAACATTTGAAAATAAATTCACAGGCCCGTGCGCAAAAATTATACGGGGGGGGGGGGGGGTGTTGACCATATATTTCATGTTAGGTTAGGTTATAAAGGGCAGTGATCGCCATAAATTATTGTATTATCTACATATCAACAATGGTCAATGGGGAGGGTGAACCCCCCCCCTTACGCACGAGCCTGACACAATTTGTTTAGAACATCTCAACTCTATGAATACAATCAGAACCAACAAAATACTCAAGCTTCTTTACGGATACTATCCGGGTGTCTAACCAAATCGAATTTTGAAAATAAATGACCTTTAAATAACCTCCCCCCCCCCAATTTGTTATGCATGCGCTAGAATGCAACCACACAATATGGGAAAAACTAAGTTGGATACACTACGATAATTTTTATCCAATTTCAAAATTAATGATCTAGCAAAGTACATATCTACCTGAGAAGTCCAATATTTTTTCTAATAAGGGATGTGCACTCAGGAGATGTTGCTCCTGTTTGTAATTTCTTGATGAATGTGATGCGGGCAAGGGAAAGGGTATCTCACATGCAATAGATCATACTTTTCTAAAAGCTTTTCTGCTAATTCATCAATCAATAAGTCTATTCAATTTTTTTTTTTCTTGAGTCGAGACGAGTATTTTTAAATTTTTGAGTAAAAAATTAGAAAAAGTCCCTTTTTGGGAAAAAATATTGGAAAAGAAGCAGAATTGGTACGAAATCTGCGGTAAATACAAAAATATGCGAAATGTGCAGATATGAAGTTCTGATATACCCTAATTTGACTTCAAGAATTCTCGTGGTTCTTTTAATGCAGATTTTTAATGTAATGACCTTCTGTAATATAAGCTCAGATAGATAAATATACATTCTGCATAAAAATTGCATGCCTAAGTCATTAAGAAGCCAATTGTTTAATTCAATCTTCTTCTTTCCCTCAAGGAAATTTGGCTGATATTAAAATTTTAAACGACCGATTGAAAGATAATGACTATGATTCTTAAATGGACCTTCTTTCAAAATAAATGACTTTAAATGACTTAAATGACCGTTAGGCATCCTGACTATACATAGCTGAGTACCTATACAGTACACTCTCGATTATTTGAACTAATAAGGGAGGAGCAAGGCTGTTCAAATAATAGGAATTTCTTTCATTTTTTATTATTAGTTACTTCCTCTCTGGGGACGCCTCCATTTAAGTATGCCAAGTTCCCACCAGGGCTTACCAGGAAACATTCAAGGCTCATGGTTGGACTACTACTGGTCATGGGGCCACAAAACACATGTGGTATAAAACAGGAGCGGTGAAAAGCGGCTCCGTAGGTACTGTGGAGAAGAGGAAGAAACCTCGATCCATATCATATGTCAATACCCAGCAATAGCCGGGACAAGACGCGAAGCACTGGGACTAAAGTATCCAGCACCCAGTGAAGTCAAAGGGATAGAAGTCAGTAAAATTCTCACTTGGGATATAAAAGTGAGGCTACTGAGCTGATCCTTAACAGCAACTTGAGGAACAGTGCAATGGACTACAAAGTCTGAGCATTCGGCGCATACAGCGCTATCTCACACAAATGTAATGTATTTCCTCTCTCTTTGCTGTAGGAATATATTTATTTGAACTAAAGACACAATAAGGGCCTTATTTACTCGACGCTCCTGGGCCTGAGCTCACTAGGCCTCGGCGGGATTATATAATTCACCATCTAGTCAAGTCACAATCTCAAAATTTGATAGCATAGATTTGACAAAATGAAAAAATTGAAAACCCGCTAAAGATTAGTTCCCAAAATCATTAAAACAGGCTAAATTAGGGGGTTCTACTCCCTAACCACTTCACAGCCCAGTCCGTCCTAGATTATATTACAAATTTGTACGTACTTATCACAGTCTTCATTTTTTTTTTACTTTTCCATTTTTGGTTCTTTTGACTTTTCCATTCTTCTCCAAATTAGTTTTTCTTCCTTTTAATTCAGTATCTACAGGTTTCAGGTTTTCAAGTCACTGTCTTCCCCTTTCTGATTTTCTCTCGTTTCCAGATTTCTCTGAAGAGGCGGATCCAGGAAGCAATCCTGGTAAACGCACTTCAAAGTATGTAAGACTCGGATAGTTTTCATCACCCCCCCCCCCACCGAATATTCTTCTCTAATTTTTATTTGAATTCAGTCAGCATCGTGTTTAAACTCATTTTGACTCGAACACGAATCATTTACACGGATTCAGATTCATTCAGATATTTGTTATCGTAACTGCCATGACTTTTTCAGTTCTATAATAACTTACTGGGCACCTCATATGAATCTTCATTTTTCTGTAATTTTTTACTTCTCCTTAGTTTGTTACCTTTTTTTTCACTCCTACCTTATTGTGTAAGTACTTTCCAGCTTCTTTGTAGTGTTGTTCCTTCTTCCTTTTGTGTTCATCTTTTTCTGCTTTCTCCTCTCTTTCTCAGCTGTTTTCTGTTCTATTTTCCTGGTCTCACACCTGAGCCGAATCATAAATTAAACACAAAATTCGGGATTACAGACCAAGGAACTCCCATTTCGATAGATAGTCTGGTTTTACTAACTGATTGACAACTTTACTAGCTAGCTTGAAGTCGCTTTTTAACTCACAGGCACCAGGGAGGGGGCCTCAACTTTTTCTTCTTCTCATATGTGATTCCTACTTTTCGCAGACAAACGCGTGATGATGACTTTGAAATTCAAAGAACCAACCAACTGCCAATTTTCACTGTAAACTGACCCAGATGCAAAGTGTAATGAAATATTCCTCACGAGAGTACAGATGAACGTAAAATCGAAATTGGAGATGTTGATTCACTTAGTGTCGAACACTGGTACCAACGATAATAAGCATCAAATCAGAGTAGTTGTTTCGGTTGATAGTCTGAGAGAAAAAAAATAATTAAAAACGTGATAAAATAATTTTGCGATACCGGGCAGCGATGGATAGATTACCATCAACATACTTAATTTCCCTCTGAGCATTTAAGCATCGGTCTCTGATTATTTCCTACCACTTATCGCTGGAATGATGAGAATGCCGATTTTAATACCGCTATTTAATTACCGTTGAAATCAACGTAATAACAGTTTTACTTTCTTCCATCCAATTAAATTACGTCTACTCCATTCGTTAGTTCGGATTGCATTGAAAAAAGTTCACACGAGGAAATAACAAACCACATTATTTTTCCTGAGGATCGTATTTGTAGTATGCGGCAACACTGTCGTATATTTTTAGATTGTTGTACTGTTTCGTATACACATGTACCTACTTAATATGATTACAGGCGTCTCGTGTAATCATTTTGTTGAGTGTTGGTTGGTCTTATTTCACTACACTGGCACCATACAATGTATACTCCACTGTGTTCTAAATTCAAACAAAAATTGATGAAGAATTGGGAAATGTACAACACTGTGTGGATACCGGGTAAGATTTTAAAGCACATTTTGAAAATACAGTGGCCGAGTCACGGATACACTTATCACTCTTGTCGGCAGGTTGAATCATTCCGTTATAAAAACTGTGGCAGTGAAACTCATCATTATAACGATTCTTCAAAATTGAGTACAATGAAAAGATTCTATATCTTTTTAATTATCTGAAAACAGATGGATGTAAAATGAAAATATTTCAGCACAGAGTTATATGCAGAAATATTCTCGACAGGTACATGTAAAAAACTCAGCCAGTAGCTGACAGTCTGGATGCTGTCAATGACTGACCGTGATGGTGACTCTAATAAATATACAATCATTTACCCTGGCACATTGCCTCCAAAGAAATAATAGATCCAATAGCTCCAGAAGTTATACAAACTAGACAGTAAGAGTGTTAACGAGTTCTCTGGTATCGAATAAATAAATCCGCAATCTGGATTTTCTCAAATTAATTAGAAAGTTTCACCCCGGCCAATGGCTTCTGTCGTGCTAACGACATTTCCAATGCCTTACTACTTCCATCTGCTGGTGTTTTGTCTGCCTATCGGCATCTCTTTCCGCCAGTTTCAAAGCGTTTCGTACTTCGCTGTCTACGGTCTGCTTGTCTTCAGTCTGCATAACTCCAGTCAACCTGTCTTCCTTTCTGCTCAACTGTCTATCAATCTGCTTACTCAGCGTTCTCGCTATTATCTGTTTGCTTGCTTACACGACTGTTCATCTATTTTTCTTCTTATTTCTCTGCCTGCTTGTCTCTCTAGTCAGTGAAATCCATGACTGCCTGTTTTTCAATCGGTTAATTTGCACTGCCACATTTCAAGCTTCCCTACATATGTCTGTCCGCTTTTCTCTTCCAATCTACCTGCTGCCTGTCCGTCAGTCCACCTGTATTCCTTCTGCCCAACTGCCTGTCAGTTTGTTTCACATTCTCCTCCAGTCTACCTGCTACCTACCCTACAGTCTACTTGTTTTCCTTTCGGCCCAACTGCCTGACAGTTTCTATCATGGTGTCTCGCTATGTCCCTATACTGGCTTCCTGGTATGGCTGTTCATGTGTTAGCCTTTCGGCTTGTTTCACTGCTAGTCTCAGTGGTCAGCGAGATACTTCTGTTCCGCACTTCGCTATTTTGTACTCCGGCTCTTCAAGCTTCACTACATCTTTTGCTTGTTCTCTCCAATTTACCGGTTGTCTGCCCATCAGTTTGTATTTCTTTCCACCCGATTATCGACTGGGCTTAATTTTACGATATCGCGCAGTGTTTCTGTCTGTTTGCTGCCCCATTTGCTGTTTATCATGTATCTACCTCATAATCCATCTGAATCTTAAGGCAGCAACCCTGCACCAACAATCTCCGTTATTTCAGATAAGCAACAGTCTGACATTTTCCGGCGAACACAGAAAGGTAGCAACCAGGTTTACTATTAGCAGAAATGAATGTGGAGCATGAGAAAGGTAATCTAAATATTCATCTGTCTGTCTGCTTGCCGGCCAGTGTGTTTATTTACCTAACTTTTTTGTCTGGTTGCCTCCCCAACTGCATGCTTCCTAAATACTACCCGCTTGTTTGTCTGCCCACCTGTCGGTCGGTCCACTTCTGTATCTGGATTGTACTGCAGTTAACCTGCTGTTCAATTTTGCAAACTGGCTAGCTTTCTGGCTGATTAACAGACGATCCGCTTCTTTGTCTAGCTGTTTGTTGAAGTAAGGGAATACCATACCTACTCCTGCGATGTTTCAAATTTCAGATAGACCTCCCCATAATACGTTCTCCCCCACAAGGATCTACGTCGTTTGTCATCTGGCTCACACGATTGCCCAAACCCGGGTATCGAGGTCAGCCGAGTCTTTCTAATTCAAAACAAGGCCTGTCGTGCACGGCATAGGATCGAAAATCACTCTGATCCACTGGCATGACGTTCCCCATAGGCACCTCTTCCTGAATTACAGGAAGAAACGAATTTACAAAACGTGCAAGGTGCGACCAGGCACTTGTTCTACAGACGAGAGTGGCGATAATTAAACTGTCAGTTCTCAGTATTTAGAATGTGTAACACGATAATTTTATTACGTACGATTTTATGCAAGTTATTCTCGACTTCCTATAATGTAGGATGTTGAATGGCTGACTAAGTTCATTCGTGCGTGCACAGTATGAATGGCGTTTTTGTTCTACTACACAGACCGAGTTCACTTTCGTTTTCTTTTCCATCGGGTTTCAGCATATCTTCACACTTTATTTCAAATAGTCGCCTCACCCGTATCATCGAGAGCTTCGTCTTTACCCTCCAGTAAGTTTGTTCCAGGATAGGGGAACGATGCTGGGTACACAGAGAAAAGATGTTAAGAGTTTACAGTTCACTTGAACGCCATAAAAAGAGTATGAGAAGAGATGTACAAGCCATAACGATGTGAAAAAGTTGTAAGAGTCGTACTGGAAGGCAGGGTACCACTTTTCGATATACTAATTCATGACAATAATGTAGGCAATTAAATGCTTTTCTAGTATTCTGGCTCTTGGCTGATTTCTTCGAGGGAAGATGAGAAAGGTCAGATTTGCAGTGTCTAGTATACTGGAATATCAATCTCATACCTCACCTTTCCCTTCGGAAGAAAACGTCAGATGGCTAATTCATCAGAAGAATTCGAAAACATTTGCAGGAGCAAATCTGTTATGTCAAGATTCAGCCCAAATCGAGAGTTAGAGAAACAGATAGACAGACCGTCAGTAAGCTTTGCCACTAGCTGAACAGCCAGCCAATCATACAGACGCAGACGGACAAAAAGAAATCCCCCGTGCTCACCCATATTCAATACATATCCGTCAGTGGGACTGATGAGTGACTGTCCATACGTCTTAGTTTCCCAGTCTTCTCTGGCTGTCCTTCAATCATTTATTCTTAGTCCTTTCATCAGACCCTTTCACATCTACCACCCTTTCTGTGTCTCTGTCCGAATGCCGTTTTGTCATCTTCTCTATCGATACCTATGCTCGATTTCCCGAGAACTAACTGAGTTGAGAGTCATGAGCCGGGATCCGAAAATCAGTTTTCGGCTCTTATCGAAAACTCGTCTTCAAAGAAAAAAGGGTAGACAGTCAGACAGGCCACGAGAAAGACAGGTTATCACGCAGACAGATAGCCACAGCGAGGCATAAACCGCTGAAACTACTTAGAGACAAAGCTCCCTAGTTTCCATGGAAATCAAAATTAAAACACGTTATCAAATCACCGGGCAATCTGTGGTTACCAAATCAACTGACTTAATAAGTATTCGCAAGCTAGACAGATCACTTCCGGATCTCGGTTCTTGACTAGGTTCTTTTTTTTTTCGGAAAAGGGGGCCACATTTCTCGGCAGTTTCCCTTATAGATGGAGAATTTTTTCCTACTAGTATTAGACTGTGGAAAGCTAAAACGATTTTGGTTTTGAACCCCGCCTTCGCAATACATTTTCCTTGCTTCGAGACGATGAAAGCAAAAGCTACGTATGGATTTTGTACATAAAGAAAATACGTACAAACACACATAGACCTGGAAACATTTTAGGTATACAAAGCTACAGAAATTTTAGACCTTACACATTACATCTGGACACGTGACACGGTCTTCCTCTCAAAGATAGAGGCTAGATGACAGAAAGAAGCTAAGAAGTAGATATTAGAGATTAAAGGAATCTCGGAGGTTTTTAACAATGATTCTAGTTGCATAATAACCGGCAGCGGCGACCAAGCTTCTAGGATACATGGTGTTTCAATAGTCAGATACTTCTCTAAAGGATCTCTTTTGATAAGTGCAATCAAACTTTTCATAAGAATATGCCGCACATCTTCTTCACAAATTGAAGGGGAGATTTTTCCAAATTGTGAACATTATATCAATCAATTCTCCGATATGAGAACAGCAACTTTTTTTTGTTTGATTAACAAAAAAACCAAATTTGTACTTTCTAGTTTCCGAAGCAGACCACGTGTTACCTCTGCAGGTTTCGATGAACTCATCAAGAGCCAATGAAGTGTTTTCTAATACTGTTATTCAGAAACATCCTGTACTAACAAGTATAGGATCTATAATGGTTTTACAGAGCGCTCATCCTGTGAGAATCCAAAGTTGTTTTACACACTACTTTTGGATCTGCAGTGGTAACAGGTGTACTGATAAAACGGTCAAGATGTTGGATTCCGAATTTGTCTTGTGCAACATTCTTGTAAAATTTCATACCTACTTGGGTAATCTCAATGCGTTGACTTTATCTCTCGGCATTCAATAATGATAAGCCCTGGTGATTACAGGTTCCTTGACACCAAATTACAATTTGATTTGTCTCCCCGACATTATTGTTAACATAAGCAAAAGTTAATACAGGGATAACAAAACTTTCAAACTATCTTCACATTTAGTCACACAGTAACTTCGCAAGTGGACCTAGATTACTGTTAGAAACATAGTTAATGTCAAACATGGAGAATAAACGGTTTAGGTTCCATTTCAGAGCTCAAAAAATAGACACTGACCTTCCTGACCAACGAGACACAGATCATATACCAATAATTCACTTAGTTTCACTACATTAAAGAAGTAAAGGCTATTCTAAACATTCCCTTTGCTTCAGAAAGAATCCTATAAAATGGAAATCGACTATACAATATTTACAACTAATTCTTCAACTCTCTTATAATGAAGTAAAGGCTATTCTAAACATTTCCTTCACTTCAGAAAAATTCCTATAAAATAGAAATCGACTGTACCAGAGTAAGGAACTAGAACTTCGAGTCACTAATTCTTCATTTTTTCTGACTTGAGAGAACACGCATCCATTTAAACAGATCCTTTAGAGCAGCGGATTCAACTATAATAAGAAATGTGAATCATCTTCCGGTTCGTATGCATCATCGAAGTCCAACATATCAGCACTGATAGTTGACTCGTCAAATATTATCTCCACGAAGCTGGCCAAATGCCAGTAAGATACGAATCTGAACTAACTGTACATGCGGAAACATGAGCCCAATACCTATTTCAAGCTTGAGGCAAAACACGCATTCGAAATCATCACCTCATCAACTACAACAACATACTGACTAATGCACGCGTTCAAAAAGGAATGCTTGCAGTTCAGGTTACAACGTGTGAATTGACTGCTCCGGTCCAAGATCTGCGAATGAGGCCAACAACGATACGACAAAAGAACGAAAACTGAATGGAAGCCCAGACAACCTCTATGAGTAAAGGAAAATCCCCACGCAATGATTGGTACATCATTGTTCTGGGTGGAAAACAAAACATGTTTACATTAACACATTCGAGTACACTGTTTTCCTTTTTACTTGAAACCAGTGTCGACTGTTTCTCAGTCATCGAATACAATAGTTCGACACGACAGTGCAGTTTCCGATGATTTATTCACCGAATTTGGAACAAAGTACGAAATGTAATTTATCCGAACCAAAATGTTTGGTTTCTCGCCAGATTCCACTGGCATGAAACACGAAATAAGTCCACATTCTAGTCAATCGTGCAAATATCGATATTTGCGAATGAAAACCTTCCGCGTAAAACTGGATTGAAATATTGAAAACCGGTATCATACTTTCGAACAGTTGAAAACATCATTAATATTACGTAAATCCCAATGAACGGTGGAACAGTTCGGAATAACATTCCGTACTGTATGTACAATAGTACTAACATAGCGACATTTGTTAATAAATCACAATCCAACCAGCTCGATTTCGACTACATACTTTCCAAAACATAGATAAACTGATGTTTCCACTAAACGATCGCATGTTGAACTAGCTGAACATATTGGAGACGGACGCTCTGACAAACCACGTTGCGAACTAAACAAATAAGACTTCAATGAAATTATGGTTACATTTTTTTCACTCAGTAGCATAAGCATTAACATGAATAAATATAAAAAGTACTCGAAATCAACCCAATTCATAACGTCGGTACAATCGACCGAAAAACACGTTTCATTCGCAACGGTGGAACGAGTTTATTTCAACGAGGTGCGACAAGCAATTATTATCAAATGAATCATTTGCATTTCAAACTAGCTGAGACTTTCACTTTTCAAATGAGAACGAGCTGAAATCCTGTTGACATATTCAACAAGCAAAAATAACACCCGAGATATTGTTTCCTGATTTCAACCTCAAATATCTACATTAGCGGTTACATATATACGACGGAGTAGACTTCATCACAACCAACGTACACAGATTTCCCAAGTTGATGAACTTGCCAATAGGTCTCTGAATCTCTGATCGCAATTCGCAAGCAGCTTAACACCGGAATACAAGAATTACGTTCATCTGAATACGATTTTAGATATTACACGAGTATCAGAATCAAAAGGATACGGTATCGCGTGCAGTATTCGACACTAATTACATAAGACGATGCCAGACTGTTAGTTGGAATGATTCAGATCACGAAGAGGGTATTGTGACTTGTAAATCTTACGGATGATATGATAACTGATTACAATGTACTTACGATCAGAACTCGCTTGCTAATTCTAATCGCCTCTAACAGAAGTTACAGAAACCGACCTCGGCCTACTTTTGAATATCGTTCGAAACTAGATCTTCAATCCAGAAATTCAATTACATCGAATGCAATGGTATCGGCAACGCGGAAAAGTGTGACACATGAAATGTAATAAATAGTATTACCTTCGGTAACGGTATAAAGTGAACGGCGAGTATGGAGTGCTAGGTTGATCCTGCGGTCTTCCTTCTTCAAGCACAACACACACTTCTTAAGCTAAGCATTGCGACTACGAACAATACACGGCAAACACAATTTATAATTGTTATTCCTTAATTTAAAAACGTTTTACTTTTAAATTAATTAATCGGTTAATATTTATCTAGAACCAGGGCGCGGCTATCTTCTTTCACACTTGCAATCAAAATAACACTAAAAAAAAACTAAAATATTTCAAAGAAGTGTAGTTATGAAATAAGAATCACAAAGAAGTCTCACTTGCAGTCTTCTCACACATAAAATTGACGAATCGCGCGCGTTCTACAGCGCTGCTTTCTAAATAACGGACACTACCGAAGAAGAAACGTCCAAGCGCTACAAGATTCCAATGACAGAGTATTTGGAACAATGATGAAAAAAATATCGTTTGACATACTCTATGACTCGATTTTTTATGAGGTTTCAACCCTTTTTTCATGCAACCGTCTACACGAGAGAACAACTCCATACAGTAATTATGATCATCGAAAAAGCCTTTTTGAAACCTGAACTTAATGTCCTATTTCCTGTGCTATTTTTGTAGCGACATCTGACATGATCCAGTGCTCGTTCATATTGTTTCAGCATGCAGCCTCTAGAGCGCTCTTTTGAGTCGGTTCCGGTTGATTTAGAGAATAGTGCGTTCATAACGACAACTTAAAGTCCTTTTCTTTGTTCGTATTCACAAGAATTTGAATTAATTTGGATGAATGACTGTGAAGCTGACTGGTAGACATTTGAGTTTTGAGATCTCCATTAATTTCCGTATTTTTAAGTAGAAAGTTACATTTTGTTAACTTTTATTTGAATAATTGCTCGCCTGCGAGTGGAATGGAACATGAACATATCCAATTTGTGGCAAGGATTTCAACAGCATTCACTTTACTTCCACGCTTGTCGTTTTGTACGTATGGTACTCTTCTTTGTTCTAGCAATTCCCGGTTACTCTTGTAACCGAAACCTGGGATTATATTTTACTTATTATAGAAGCTTTATGATACCGCTGAATGACATTTCGTTACTTTCTCAGAGGGTTCAGCAGATTGCTCTAGTCAGGAATTGGTTGTGAAATAATTCGGCAAACATCAAGGGCTTACCGGTTTACTAGCCTTTCTCTCCTCAATATTTCCGCGCGGGTATGTATTTTTCGCGGTTGTGGTTGTGTCTGGCTTGAAGAAACAGCGTAAGTGCATTATTTATGACTTCACCAATGATGGGTGTGGGCAATGCATGTCGGTTTTTTTTCCTTTTCTTGTTTGTCAAATATTATTTTGTTCGCTCTATCTCGTTTTCAGGGTTGCCGATTTCAGATTTTTATGAACGAAGGTACCATAGAACGTAGAAACCGGTCGGGAAATTAGGAGCAAGTACGAATATTCCACAATTCACGCTAGTGATCCCTACACCTGCTATATTTCTTACCACAATACCTTCTGTGTCCAGAGACCTCAGAACAAAAGCCTTAATCTGGCCGTTCTCACTTTGCTACTTGAAATCTACTTTATTTGTAAACTAATTATCATAATACTATTGAAAATTACGACCCAGAGTGCTCGTTGACATTTATTTTGACTTTTTCTATTTTTAGTTCTTCAAACCGCGGGATGCAGCATATCTAAAGTATTTCTGAATAGGTACTGCATTAATCATATTTCAAGAAAACTAAACCAGATTCACTTCTTTGAAGCTCATGAGGCCATTTTACCTGTCGTCACTATCACAGTAACCGCCTCAAGAGCTAAAGTAATGGTGATAGCAATGAAAAAGGTAACAAACTTCGTATAGGGACTTTCCTAGGATGAAAGAATAATAGTCCTGATGGTCACCGTTAACGTGAGTATTTGTACGAGTAGATAGAAAAAGGTAATGGCTGATACATTTATGCGAACGTATTTAATTTTATTCAAGTCGCACAGTTGAAATCCATTTTAATCGTTTTATTGTTTGTTCTCTAATTTCTAGTGGGATTATGAAAGGTCACCACATTAAAAACGTGAAGATAATTGGTTAAAATAGGAAATCCCGTCAGTGACTATAGCGAATATTGCAAAGGCAATACAGGAGACTATTGAAAGAAGTGAGTTGCCATGCTCAAATATGAATGAACTGCCTCGTAAGTACAATTTCGACCGCATTTAGTTTAGTTGTTTTATTCAAAAAGTAGAGGTTGGAAGTTTTTTTTTTGTTTTTTTTTTTTAACAATGCTGAATTATTTTTGGTACTATAATGTGTTCTGTGACAGCAGTTTACATTACAGCAAGAACTAATAAAATAAATTTTTAGAGCAGTTTTTTGTTTGATTATTTAGTTACGAAAACTTATTTTGCACTTCCGAAATTGATTCGTATCAGCGTCGGTGTTTGTGACGATTTTTTTGGTTTAAAAAGATGACATCCCGTCATTCCCCAACAAAATTTTCTGCGTGCACCAGTTTTTCTGTTTGAGGGAGAATCTTACGAATGTTCAAGAACTGTGTGTTCTATTTCTATCTCTGGGCTATGAATCTAAGAATTTCCTTCCGGCGTTCTGGGATGTATGTGATTTTTAAGATCCTGTATTTTCCATTGTAATTTCTTATATTACTTCACTTTCTCTAACATTCATCAAGCTTTGAAGCCCATGAATCGACCGGTGCTCGATATTTACTGAGCTGGGAGTTATCAAAGTGAGCAATCTAAGAATGCAAACATTTCAAGCCCAACAGAAAAGGATTGTATTGATTGTACGAGATCATATGTTTATGGAGGCCCTGAATTTGAAACTCAAACCCTCAGTATCTATGGCTCCAATGTTTAATCAAAACTTGAACCCAATAGACAGTTTTTTTTTGTTTTTTTTTTAAATCTTTGTAATATTACTGCATTCTTCTCAATATCGGGTGACGGCATGCTACTAGTTAATCTGAGACTTCCTGTATGTACATACCCATGATGTCTTCGAATGAGTTTGTACGTAAAGGGTGCCCTCTAGTCTTGCTCTTATTTTTTCTAATCTACCCCATCATTATTTATAACGTGTTCAGCTACATTGGAAATAAGTTTTGGCAAGCTATTTTGTATTTCAATTCTGTATTCGAATCGTTCATTTGGTGGACTTTACCCGAGCCTGTATTAGAATTCCGAAGAAATACTATAGAATACTGTGAGAGAGGCTACATTATTATGCAAACTACCTATAATGCAATTACGTCACTATTGTTAGTACAGGTTATTGATCTCGTCCAAGATCTTTCAGTGCTACGTTTTAAAATAATATTTATTATTGTTTTCGTTTCAATTCGTACTCTTTGCATCTTGAAAACTGAGTTTGTGTTTGCAGTGAAACTCTTGTGGGTTATTGTAATTTGTATTCGTGATTTTTACAGTGCATAAAAAACTGTCAAAGTCAAATCAGAATAGCCTTTATTTCGCTTCTTTGTGCTAATTAACTTAGTCTAAAAAGGTTATACAAATATACTTAACCTACCCTAATAGGTCAAGTTTCCCTCTCGTGGGCGAAGGATTCCCTCAGGCGATCCCATTCCTCCCTATGTAGTGCGATTTTTTGGTATTGCCCATGGCCAAATGGATTATCAGTTTCGTCCCTCCACCTCGTGTTTTGTTTTCCCCTTTTCCTTCCCCCTTTATGTACCAAACCGAAACTATTTTGGACCATCTCCTCTTTGCCATCCTGGCTACGTGACCAGCCCAGTCCCACTTCAGTCACCTTATCGCGGTCGTATTTCAATTTCAATTTTATTTTTGATAACTTGATTTTGTCCCTCATGACGCCCAAAATTGCTTTTTCTATATTATTTTGGTGTACAAATGTTTTTCTCCCGTTTTTCTGAGCGATCAGGTCTGGCACATATATAACGGAGTGGGGAAGACGTAGATGTTTAAAATTTGTTTTTCATGTTTAATGAAAAATTTCCCTTTGATATACTTGTTCTTTAGGGACTAAAATTTTTTCTAAGAGCAGACTATTCTTGTTTCTAGTTCCAAATTATTGTTTTTGTTAAAGCTTAATCATTTGCCCCGAATACTTGATTTTCGTTCACTAACTCGATTTTTTTTTGTTTGATAGATTTTTTTTTTAACATTGATTTTTTGACCCACTACCTCACTCCCTGTATGCAGTTCAATGGACCCATTTATTACTATTCTCGGTTACTGTTAGAAGAAGTACCCGTCGTTTGACCAACGAACGTATTGACTCCTGTAAGAAAATCTCGAGGAGTGAATTATCGAATGCTATTGTGACCATGAAAAGCTAAATCATACGTGTGGATTGACTTCACGCAATATGCACCACTGAACTGAATTGTAAACTGAACTGAGCTGGATAAGAGAAGAGGGAAAAAAGTGATTGCAATAGGCTCAGCTACTCGTGGCAGACCCTAAAAAACGCGTCATTTTCAACTTATTCCTGGCTCAGACTGTGGATGTATTTACATAGAATGTTTCACACCATGGTTCCCCTTTTTTATTTATCGCGAATTTGAATCTTCACGGGACGGAAATGGATCTTCAAATGACAAGTTGTTTTTTTTTGTGGGGGGGGGGGGGGCTAGAAAATTAGTTTTCTCTCCTAAAAGGGGAACTCAACTCTGACGTACTACAGATTTTGGCATGTGAAATAGAAAGATACCGAATTATGGGGTTCCTGGATCGCCGATTTCAAATATAAACTCAGATATTTGGGTACAACAATCCACCAAATTTTAAAACCTTATTGGGCAAAATTATATTGGCTTGAGAATTTGAAAAGCCTCTCGAAATAGAGAATTTTAGATTGCTGATGATTCCGAATATTGCATGAACTTTTTGATTCGTCTCCGATTTGAGCACAAAAATCCAAATTTCGGAACCAGAAAAGGTCGAAAGTAAATTGGATTGAGGAATTGAACAGAGTTCCGAAGTAGGATTTTTGGTTTGGTGATTTTGAATGTCGCATAAGGTTCTTGATTGAGCTCCAATTCGTGTCCAAAAATCCGAATTGTGAACCCAAAAATTGGTTTGAGGAATTGAACCGTAGGTACATCGAAGTAAAGCATTTTCGGTCGCCGATTTCAAGTATCGCATCAGATTTTTCATCTGACCTCGGTTTAGGTCCAAAAATCTGGATTTCAGATCAAAAGAGGCTGAAGTTGAATTAGCTTAAAAAACTTCACAAATTGTCGAAATTTTATGTGGGTGAGGAAGAGTGTCACTAATATCGAATATCACATTCGTTTTTGATCTAGCCCAAATTTGGACTACAATTCAAAGCCATAAGTAGTAATTCACCATGAAAACTGACAAATTTTACTGCGGGATTTTCGAAGGATTTTTATAAATACTCGTAACGTTCAAAAGTTAGTATATAAGCGCAACTGAGATTCGACTTTTCTACCTTTTTTTTTTTTTTTTTTTTTTTTTTTGTCATATTTGTGAGTTAAAAGGGAACCTCGTTTTATAGTGAACATGACAATTTTAACAATTTTTTTATTTCATACTATCCGGATCGAAATCTGCGAAATGTTTCAGTGCGTTAAGTAAATGTAATGAGCTTGAGATTGAAATCCGCCAATGGATTAACATTTCACACCGGGTATCAAATGTTGTTTTTTGGACCAATAGCATTTTATCTTTTCCGCTTTCAAACATAAGAAATTTGGACGAAAATCGAAGAATTCTTTCCCCATCGTACAGCAGATTGGATCACAGATACCTATGCAAGGTTTGTGGGGAAAAAATGCGTGAGGGACACTTACCGTGACTCATTTTAGTTGTTTTTCACTATTTTAAGTATAGTAAACTTTGTTTATTATAAGCCATGCTTTCGACTAACTGTGCAACAACACACAGACAAAAACTTCAGTTGTGCCCGACAAATTTGCAATTCCATCTATTACAAGCTTTCTAGTCACGTGAGTGAAAAGAGAATTTCAATTGACATTAGGTAAAAAAAAAAAAATCGAATAATTATTGACACCTTTATTCTCAGACAATAGGAAATAGTGGTTTCACAGATAACCTGATACAAAATGTAATAAAATAATTCGAAAAAATAAAAAAAATAATGTCAATTTTATTCTGAAAACAGGAAATAGTGGCTTCACAGATAATACAAAATTTAATGAAATAATTCAAACTTGACTACCATAAATAAACTTACCAGAATACTTAGTTTGATTTTTCAAGTTAAATTGATTCTCATCCTCCCCCCTTCAAGATGAAATTTGGATGGCAGTGGCCCAAATTTACGCTGTTTAATTTTTCAATACTAGTCAGCCTTGCCCATTTGATGAGGAAAATATTGAATTTTTGGTTCAAATTGAGGCCAGATCAAAAATCATGCGATCAATTTTTCAAGCAAAATAATTATTTTAAGCTTAGTTGGTTTCGAAATGTAAAATTTTGGGGGGCGGGATACGAAATTTGATGGGCTATTCGAAACTAACGACAAAAAAAAAGTTCAATTCCTTAAGCCAATTTAATTTTGACCCTCTTTTGCTCCAAAAGTTGATTTTTTGGGCCTAAATCAAGGCCGTATCGACAGTCTGATGCAATAATCGGTATTAGCTGCGACCCGAAAACTCCTAGGTTCGATACATTGTTCAAACTTTCAAGCCAATTCAGTTTTGCCTATTTTGGGTCCAAAATTTAGATTTTCTGTCCAAATTCGGGCTGGATCAAAAATCTGATGAGATGTACCAAGTCTGTGACCCGAAGAGACCCTATTTTGATATTAATTTTATTCGATTACTTTCCATTTGAGATTCTAAAGTTGTTGGTACATTCAAGTCTCCTTTCCGAGGGAGAAAATTTTTTCGCTAAACAATAAAAAACTAGGTGCTCTTATTCGGAGTTCTGGTTTACTTCGTGTCAATCCGACTTCGCATTCGAAGAAAAATATGGAGGGATCATCTTTTTTTACACCCCGTATTATTCGTCACCATATTCGTAGACATGCATATGAAATTGCATACTTAATTCCCCGTAAATACGCTGTTAAGCTCAACAGTCCGCTGCGTAGCGAATTCAATAATAACTTCGGACACTATTAACTATTGGAAATGATGCCGTCTCGTTGGTCTTGATTTTATTTTCTTGTATTGTTTTGTCTTGTTTCTTTGAGTAGCTTTGGTCACCTTTTGTTATGTTTGTGAATTTATGGTGTCTATCATTTAGTTCTTCATTCTGTGAATTTTGTTATTTTTCTCGAAAATTTAATTTTGTCCAGGGGCGGAAACTTGGATTTTTCCTACATGTCGCAAAATTTCAATCGTAAATGGGGGAGCGGGCTGGACCCCCATCCCCTTGACAATTTCAAAAAATAGTATTTTTTCCATACACAGTAACAAATAACGAAAATATAATGTAAAAAAAACACCCCCTACATCTTTTGTTTGGATAAAAAATGGCGTATTTCCCCTCTTGTGTTTATAGTGCTCTAGTGTTATACCTTTGGAAAGACTCTTCTGCAATCAGTTGCCGTGCTGGAAATTCATTTCATTTACCGCGCGGCTTTATCGGGTGACTACCAGTGATTTTTTTCTAAAACAGACTTTCGATTTCCTCCTCGTTTTTTTCTCATTTTTATTTCACCGATTTCTTAATTTTAATTTTTATCAAATTTTAAAAAATCAACAGACGTAGTTTATTTTATTTTTATTCGATTTTAACATTTTAATTAAAATTTAAAAATTCACCGCAATTGCGATGTCCAATCTCAATATGAATGTGGAACGTCGTGGAAATTGAAGTGAGTGGTTGATTTGTTTTGGTTAATTACTTAGGCTAATGCGAGTTGCGACTCTCTTTTCTTTAGTAACTAGTTCCTCTAGCTTTGATCTCGGCAAATAACAGAGCAGGCTTATCTTGGACAAATTATAGACAAAAATGCCCCCTTGGTCTGCACCTTTGGTTCGTCCATCTTGAGTTCGTCATCTTGGTCTCCCCGCTCAGTGGACTTATTCGATGGTTCAGGATAGACCAAGGGTATTGTAAGAGGTTATGGCTTGGTTCCTCAAAGCAGTCGCCTCCTTCAGGAACACCTCCGGGTTTTTGAGGCACTCTGAGAATTTTAGACTCTCTATCTTAGGGCAGTCGGACCCTTCCCTTCTGGGCTACCATTGGCACATTAGATCGCGTAATAAGTTCCTACAACGTTCTTTTAGTCTTATGTACGAGAGAAGCCCTCACTCTCTATATGAGACTGACGGGCATCAATTTTATTGTGTCCGTTACATCCTGCTCGGACTCTGAGGTGGACTGTGGTACCAAATAGGGGGCAGAGACTCCAGCCTCCTGTCTCCTGTACATTTGTATATTCATCGCCAAGCTGTAGATCAGGAGGAACTAGGCCCGTATCCGTTTGGTCACAACAACGGATGGAGGAGACCACATGAAGTGGCATTAATTTCAGCGGTAAACGGCTAGGCTATATTTCGACTTAGTTGATATTTTTAAGCTTCCACTGCATTAGTCTGTGAGTGTCCCTTCCCGTACCCTTGTGACGTAAATCCCCAATAGGTCAGCAGGAGAGCCCAGCAATGGTGAACGCACCTTTAATTTGCCAAAAGTTGAACTTTTACATCAAATGCTAAATTCACCTGGATATAGTTGTATAACATTCCAATAGGTGTCACTGTTCAACCATAAAAGTAGTTTTCTTTTTATTTTACTGCGGTTGGAAAAATTGAGAAGAAAAGTTTTTTTCCGAGGTCTGACAAATTTTTGGCATGTCGCAGACACGAAAGTCTCCGCCCCTGGTTTTGTCCCTTGAAGATCTCTTCTTTTCTAATTTGCTCTCAACCCGAGCCTTGGAATCCGCCCTTTCGAGCATTACCTCAGAGACGTCGAGGAGGCTGTTAGGGCTGTCTTAGCCCTCTTCCCTTCTGGCCGAAAAACCGGCCTAGGTCAAAATATGGCGAGTTGCTACGTGGGCTCGAACCCGGGATCTCCGGATTCCGAGACCATGCAACGCGCTATCAACTCGGCCAACCAGAACCGCATCCCTTGAAGATCTAACATTCGTAAAAAAAACTGTATGCAAGCGAGGTCGACCAGTCGAGACCTGGTTCGCGGTTTTCTCAACTTACAGACCTAAACTCCCCTTCAAGGTGTAATTAGATTGTAAGTGCCGAAATTTGCAACAGTGTTCAATTTTTAAGTCCGAATCAGTTTGCCCATTTTATGGGGCAATATTGAATTAGGGATTCAGATCGAGGTCAGATAAAAATCTCAGGCGATATTCGAAATTAGCGATCCATGAAACCTCTATGTCGATATTCTAGTTGGTACCTTTCTATGTAGGATACCAAAGTTGGCGATACGTTCATGCCCTCTCTCGAGGAGAGAAAAATTTTTATCCGAAAAGAAACTATGACCTTCCTAACTGAAGATCCATTTTCGTCCTGTCAAGATCCGATTTCGCGATCAAAAAAATACAGGGTAGAACCAAGTTGTGAAGAACCCTGTACACATTAAAATTTCTGCACCCCACGTTAGCTTTTGGCTCGCACATGGGTTACGAATATTTGATTCCCAAAATTTTGTGAAACAGTTTTCATTAGAAGTCCAAAGAGAGAAAGAGCTCTCAATACTATTTGAAACATTTGAATTTTAGGAAATATTGTGCTAGCTGAAGCCTAAGCTCTCCGATGCCATCTTCAATTTTTCCTAGACAACATATCTGAAGTTTGCTCATCTAATGAAAATTGAAATTTTGTTGAATTTTCAAGGGAGGTACCTTTTATCTTGTACCGAGTGGTATTATAATTTGGATCACAAAAGTGAGTATGCGAATGGTCCTATATGTTTCGGAATATGTAATATCTAGAATCAACAAGTATCGTGATTTTCCAAAACCAGCACAGCAAAATTTTATGACCAAGTGAAATTTTGATGTTATCTGATCCGAAATTGGGTCTTTCAATCATAATGGTCTAAGTTATGTAAATTTGTACTTATTTCTCCTCTCGTTATATATTACAAACTCTATCTCCCCATCCCCTACCTATTAAAAAAACACCAGTTTGATACCTTTTTATTACGTCGGATTATGTCTTATTGAGTCTTGTCCTATGTTATGTATTTCTATGTCTAAATGTCTGTATACAATCATACCGGGAGTTTGGCTATGTAACAGTAGCAGGAGGGGGGGCTGTAGTTTTGATTAAAAAAACTTATGCATTAGAATGAATACTTTTTGCATTTAAATACGTAAAAGCTAACTACTGTCTGTTCAATTTGCACACACATTACTTTCTGGAATCATCAGGTCATTCTATGATGGCCCAGGCCTATAACTTTTGCTGGACCATAGGGCGTTGGCTCGGTTCCCTGGTGGGCCATTTCGCCCCTGGTATACAATTATGCATGTACGTATGTATTAAAGTTCATAATATTTGACGGAAACTAAGAAATATCTTGATTCTTGATAGTTATCAGCAAAGGGTTTTCAAAATAATTCTTAAGTTACAGATTTCGGAAATCCTTAGCTTAGACATTATTGAGAATCGAACTCATGTTTGCGTAACAATTTTCTATCCTAATTCACTGATCTCTGGGTCATGAGGATATTTAAAAAAAAAATTGAGACCAAGCCATCTGAGCCGTTGTAGGCCCGGTTAATTTTTGCCGCCCCTCTAATAATATCATTACTCTTGCTTATTTTCTGACGGAGGTGGGAAGGGGTATTTTAATTCAAAAAATTCACCCTAGAGGAAAAATTCTTTGATCCAAAGAAATCAAAAGGTACGCGAAAAACTACTAAGACAAAAATTCATGTATGTGAAACTCTCTATTGTAAACTACTCACTATTCGCACTCACACGGGTTAATCTTCATACTATTCTTTTTGGATTAGCCGGACCACAACTTATAGCTGAGGCGGTCCTTACAAACGTACGGGGGTCATTCTTCAAAAATGTTGATATTTCAGGTATGTTTTTTCATGGAGGAAAGTAGGGGATATTTGAGCTTTTTTTTGATGGGAGTCGTTGAAAAGCGTTCTGTATAACATATTGGTAAGATTGGGCCAACAATGAGGGGATTCTGTATTTTGGCATAACAATCAAAATGATGAATGCTATGCCGAAGGACACATGTAAAAGTCCATGCCGAAAGACAATAGCGAACAAAAAGTGTTCTGCCGTAGATTAGGAGATTCCAAAACAAAAAATTATATGGAGAGTTGATGATAAAGGCATACTAACCCATTAATTAGACGTAATTATTTTCGGATGATGAACGTCTATCGTTGCATAAATATGACCATGCCAAAAGACATTTTCTTTTACCTCTTAATTTTATACAGTAATATGAATAATATGCGAATACATGAGTCTTGTCACAAAAAACTGGGATCTGACATGCGGACCGTATTGCTCTGATAACAATATATACAATTTGGTCATTAATTGCGACGAAAAAATATTGAAACGCGTGTTCTGCGATTGGTTGAAAAAGAGCCGTGCGAATGAACAGAAAATCGAGGGACAATTTTCAAAGCTGACCATTCTGACTCACACTTATGAAGATGTGATTTCAGTATTACCTTGTGATTCTTTCATCCATTTTAAGCAGCACTCCGTGGTCAGCTTGTTCTAATATACAGCTTGAAAATTTAGGGAAGAAAAAATAATAATGAAAATCGTTCGAGGGACAGCCATGCCGACGGATATTTGAGCATAATTAGTCCAATGTGACCCATTAAAAGTGGGTCAAATTTTCTTCTGAAAGCTTGAAAAAGTAGAACTGAGTCATATCTATCAATGAGAAAACAAACAAAATGGCTGCATCATTAATAGTTTGCGAGATAACTGCTGGGGACTTTCGCTAACTTTGAAGGACTCATTTTGATCTCTTTTGGTTCCATATTTTTCAAATTGAATAAGAATTAAAATAAATTCATCGTAAGCATCCTTTCTCTTTTTTTAATGTCGAAATTAATTGTTCTTTTCTTCTTTTTTCCTTATTTATTATTTTTTTTTTTTCAACAACGCCGCTTCAAAATTTCCCGCCCCAAAAAACTGCTGCTGTAGGACCGGATCTATCAGGCCCATCGGTAAAACCGCTACTGTGTACAGTTCTGTTATTCCAAAAACATTTTTCACTCATTCGAGGTAATAGTCTATTTTGCTTGCATCACTAAAGATGTATGATTGCAGTTTCCTTAATGAACAAGAAATGTCACTCATGAATAGCTTCTTAGTAAATAAGTAGATTCCTATGCCCGCCTGCGAGTATTAAATACTTTGTATTGCTTGCCCATGATTTTTCTCATCTGATTGTGAATTCAACGATTGCCGTTCTGTCTTGAAAATTGGCCATTCATCCAAGTGAGTCAACTGTTCCTAGATAGAAAGAAAATCTAAACTGAGTTTGAATTTCTAGTAGTTAGGTGAGGATAAGAGTATAAAAATTCAAATAATGCCCTTTTAATTGCACATAAGTGCAGCAGCGTTAAAAAAAAACTTCTCCAGGAAGTGGTCAAATAATTGAGTAAGATAGCATGAATTTACAAAATTTCGCCCAAATTTCAACGTGACACCCTTAAAAAGAGAAAAAATAGATAGAATAGTGGCGGATCTACAGAATTTCACCTTAGTTTCGTTTAATGAAAAAGAAAGAAAGAAAAAAAAATGGAAAACCTGAATCTGAAACATTACGTCACAAGATCTAAAATGTTATTTCCCCCTTGGCTCTGGGAGGGATAACCCCATATCCCTCTCATTTACGCCACTAGATAAGAAAACCCCACTGACTAGTTCCAACTCAGGGTATTCCTTAAATACTTACTAGAAATTTAAATTTGAAACAAATCAAAACAACAATGGCTCTGTTAATGCTTATGTAAAATTATTAGTTGGAATTGGCAGTAAGCATGATTGTGGAATAAATTCCAACTGATGAGGGTTTTATTTTAATGTCGGTTAATTAACTGAAGTGATAACAAAAATAAGCAACTTACACATTTTGCAACGAATTTTCGTCTGTAATCAGTAATTTTCACAATGGGATTTCCAATCAGTGTAAGTACTTTCAACTCAGGCATACATTTAAATATCTGTTGAACAAACCACGAATTTAGTTCTGTTTGATTTTGGAGCTTTTTTGAACAAGAAATACGGAAGTTCTTCGAACCGCTTAAATATACGCATTCAGTATTCTCCCAAACGATACATTTCATTAGCACATTTCAAATTCTAGATCTCTATGAGGCAACTTGGTATCATACGTAAAATTAACAGACAAGTCAGTATACTTATTACGCAAAATGATATCTGCGTGCAATGCTTCTAGTTTGTTGAACTATTTATCTGTTCCAGAGAGTACAAGTACAAACCTCAATTATTCTCTCATCCGTTAAGCGATTCATCGTTAAATCAATTACAGTCAGTTTCTTGCAGTTTTTAAGAATACTGATATCTTCCATTGACGTAAGTTGATTGTTCGTGATGTACAAAGACGATAAATTTGGAAGATGATCTATAAGTTAACAAAAAAAAAAAAAAAAAAAAAGTAAATTATGAAATTATGATCTGAGGATATAGCTAATATTCTTTCATATAATACTCTCCATTTTCACGGTTCTGCAATCGTTTGTGTTTATTTTTTCACTTACCTATCTAATTCTTATGATTAACCGTGGTGCTTTTTCATTTACCTACCATATACTCAAATTTAGCACCTACTTCATCTCTAAAAAGATATACTTTTTTTTTTTTTTTTTTTTTTGTAACAAAAAGAACCTACCCAGCAACTCCAATTTAGAAATTAAATTGTTTGACAGATTAATGGTATCTAAATTCTGTAGTGAAGTCAGATTCTCAATTTTAGATATTTGATTATAATGAAGATATAAACATTTTAATTTATTCAAGTGATCCAGTTTTTCTATTTTTTCTATTCGATTGTGATCTAACCAAATGCATTTCAATCCGATGTATTCTTCCAAATTTTCAATAACTCGATAACCTGTAAGAAAGAAACGAAAAAAAAAAGCAAGCTGGCAGAATGAGCAATATAAGAATAGCGATGATTTTAGAATACAGTAAGTAAGAAAATAAGTCGATGATCATCAGTAGGTATACTTAAACAATTGAACAGTTAATATTTATCAAAATCATAAGCAAAACTAAGTGTGTTTTTTTTTTTTTTACTACATTACTGACGTGAATATGGAAATAATTTACAAGGAATTTCCATCATATTTTTGATTACTAATTAATTGTTTGATAAATTACCATTTTTTGTTACCTATTCAAGTTGGTTTTAACAAAAACATTTTCGGCTGTTACGCGGTCATCAGTTGTCTAGCAATTAAGGTTATTTCAGAGTGTAGCTTATACACATATACGTTCAAGTAATATCATATGGTAAGCTGTGATTCTGTTCCTGTTAGTTGTTTAGTCTACAGAGTCCAGCTTATAAACTTCTTTGTAGTTATTCTTATCTTCAGTCTCTGTTTGGTCATTGCTTCTTGCTGTGTCATTAGTTTTATGTTTCTTATCCCTGTAGTTTGATGTTATATTGGTTGAACATTTTTAGCATTTGGTTGGTTTCTTCCTGTGTATTTGTCTTTTTCTTTGGTTATGCTTCTCCTTTCTCTCTCTCTCTCTCTCTCTCTCTCTCTCTCGCTCTTGCTCTCTCTTTCCTCTCTTTTTTTCTTTCTTTTTATGTGTTACTTTCAGTGAGTTCATTGTTTCGTGACAATGGCTGTCGAGTGCTGCTAGTTTATGTTTGTAGTGGTGGTGTTAGTCTTTTGGTATATTGTGTCTGTGTGAGTTGGTTTCTTGTTTATTATGTATTTTGTGGTCTAAGTAGTTTGTAGTTTTGTTTCCTTTTTTTCCATTTTGAATTTGATGTTGTCATTTATGTTGTTTGGTTTTGTTAGGAATTGGTCCATAGTTGTCTGTCAATTCCTGTCCATATTAGTAGAATGTCGTTTACGTATCTTTACTATAGTTTAATGTTGTTTCTATATTTACTTCTATTTATTATATCATTCTCAAAGTTGTTAATGCCTATACTAGCGAATATTAGTGATTTCATTGCTATAGTCCCTTGTGTTGTAGAATTGGCAATAGTTCTGATTGATGATCTCATCTTTATTATATCTAGGCATATTCCCTGTACTGTTTGTGTTGTCTTTGTAATTATTGCTGTCAAGTTGTGCTTGAGTTCTGTAATAGTGAACAAGTCGTACTTCATCAAAGAATTAACTTGAATTTCGCTAACATTTAGCAGAAAAATTAATTTGATATTACTGATCAGGTAATGTCTTCCATAATTCTAATGATGGCAAACACCTACCTTTATAATGCAGATACAATACATCGTTTAAATGAGGAGTTGTATACAAGCCGTGTTTAATGCAATGCTTTTTCAATACATCTTTTGTAATTCTATAAATCGTAACACCATTAGTAATAAGTACAGCAAATTGAAACTACCGAATAGTACTGCTAGCCATACCTCAATTCTATTCCTTTTTTTACTTCCTCTTCATTTTCTTCTAATCCTTCTGTTATTCGTAAAGACATTTTTAGTAAGATGTTCACGTAAAAGTAAAATCTCAAATACACAGAAGAATGCTAGTAGTTAGGAAAGCCTGATAAATAAATGACGTTTCCATAACAACTATAGACACAGCTGGTTCATGAGAACTTTTCTCCTGGCGGTTCCCTTGCCGATTGACGATGTAATACCTCAGTGAACGAAATAGTTTTTGACGCATTGTCTCATACAAGACTTTTGAGGCAAAATTGTATCGGCTCTGTCAATTTTGAGATAACCCTGCGTTCTGATTGATTGAAAACAGAGGCCCTTTTTTGTTGCACATCTCATTCATATCATCTTCGTGTACTAAGGCTTTGTGATCGATTTCGCATCAGTCTGTGGGTTGTATGGCAAAGAGTCATAGGCACGATTGGGCCGTTTCTATTAAACGGTTGAGTAGGCTATGCAATAAGTAAACTCAGCATACTGTCACTTGATTGCAATAGCGCTTATGACTGTCGGTTATGTAACCGATGAATTGAGTTTTTAATTTAATCAGAGCCTGATTCACACCTTGCAGTGTAGTCGGTGAACAGGGAAATGGCGTCTTTTTTATTTCTCTCATTTTGCTCCAATAAAGGGGTTCCTTTCCTTCATGTTCTACCTGCCTCCCCATGCAGGGATCACGATTTTTTGGACTCACAGCTGCACCTATTTTAGGTTTTGCGGTTCCGGTAAATATAGGGCTATCGAGCCACACAAAAACAGTTATGATGATTAACTGAAAATTACTATGAACTTGTTTACACTTTTTACTTACGATCTTGCCGATCTTCGGGTTGTTACAAAATTTGAAACTTTTGAGGAATATGTTTGCGTGAAATAGATTCGTAAACTCATTTATGGGCGTGAACATTAAAAACCAAAAACCGTTTTTATAACACGTTGTATTAAAAATACCAAGTTACACATGATTCTTATAGCAATCTATAAAATCAACTTATAAAATGGTTCGGGGTTTGCGTTATCACACTTGATATAGGTAGTACGTTTCTTAAATATACATAATAAAATACATTAAAAAAAAAAATTAAACGTAGGAACAGAAGTAACGAATCTACATGTAGGTAGATTCTTAAACTAGAATAAAATCCAACATGACCTTTCAATGTTGGATTCAATATTTTTGGCTATTTCATACAAGGGTCTAAATAAATTAAAAAATTGTCGCCTAATTTAAATGCATTCGTTCTTACACATGGTGATGAAAAAATGAGAACGAGAGGAAATACACATTATAATTTGAAATATACAACTGAAACTAGAAACAAAAATACCTATGTGAGCTCCCAGTTGAGAGTGAAGGACACAACCACATAGGATATTACAGCAAAGAATAATTTTAATTTTATCTAGTTTGAATGTGTGATTGAAATAAGTTTTCTAAAGATGAAATCATATATACAACTATATGAAGCGGTCTTATCAATTGAAATCACAATACATCAATCCATTTTCAAACTAGCATATTTTACATTCATTAGACGAATAAAAGCGTTGGAAACCGAGGACATTACCGCAGAGAACCAAACTGGGACCAATGTAAATGTTGGAGGATTATAATTTCTGACTTAATTTATTGCTCACATCACTTCAACTTATTAGAAAAACTTCATTTTGAAAAAGTTCTCAGAATAAGAAAATTAACTCACTAAGATATTTTTCTGTTTCCCATAGTCTCTGTCCTCAGAGGGGAAGTGAACTGTTTCCGAGAGGAAAGGAGAAAGAAAGGGTTAATCTTTCATTCGAATTGAGTCCCAAAAGATCCCTGTTGGTTGGAATAGGAATAAAGTCTCTCAGTCTCCATTAAAAATAAATAAATATCTGTACAATGAACAGTTCGTTCTATTGATTAATGATAGAGTGTACAACACTGCGTCCTGCCGGAAGCCTTTCGGGTAGTATGTACTTTTGTACGTTTTAGACCTTAGAATTATTGGAATTCAACGTGTTTCTTTTTGCGCTGCATCTACATGCAACACTGACTACAGTGAGACGAACTGCAGTCCTCCTGGAAGGACAGTGATTTTTCTATTAATTTGTGTAAGAGGTAGGACCGGTAGGACGCAGCGTCCTGCCGGAAGTACGTTGTACACTCTATCATTAACATAATAACCATTCCTGTTTAATCGAAAACGCAACAAAAAAACAAACGTATAAATAAATAAATACAAAAAAGTTTGAAAAAGGACATACATAATATTAGAGCGAATTTCAACAACAATATTTTAATAATATTAATTACAGTAATAACAATAAAAATAAGAAGTATAAAAGAGAGAAAAATGTACCCATCCTAAACATACTAGGTATCGAGCTGCAATTATAAATTCTATAACTACATATTTACAATGTCCAAACGAGCATTAAATGTGACTTATGTTGCTCATTTTTATGTACCTAAGGTAATAGCACCAGTTGTTGATCATGATGTCCCATTGATCATTTTGATTTTTAAAAAGTATCATTTCAAGTTTCCTGTGACACAAGTTTGGCACCACTGACATGATGAGGCTATGTCAGTGTACCAAGCTTGTGCCATGAGAAATATTACAATTTTCTTATCAAATTGATCAACTAGTGGGACATGATCAATAAATGGGGCCACATTTTAGAGGATAATGGAAATCACTGCTGACAAAATACAATTAAATTGTGTTTCTGAGAAGTAACCATTATGTAGCAGCCATAATGATTTATTAATGATGTTCGGTTTTGGTAATAAAGTCAGCATTACTATTGGGTTTCAAACAGTTCGCTCTTGTCCTGCTACCTTTTCGCTAGTTGTGCTGCCACTTATTCTTGTGGATGTTTCAGGTTGTTGGTCACGGGGAAAAGAAAGAGGAATTTTATACTCAAGATTTCACGTAATAAGCTACCAGATTCTCTCGTTCTCTGTGTTGTAGAGCTTGATAGATAGGTAACAAGTGCGACTCTTGAAGAAAGAAACAATTTCTAATTCACTATACCTCCTTTGCCAGCCGTGATAAAACATAAATACTGTAGCCGTTTCGGGATTTTAACTAGAACATGTTCTAAGTATACTACAGGTGATAAAATTAATTTACAATAGACATCTGATCAGTCAGATTCGAAGTTCCTACTTTAGTAACCCAGTTTTCCATTTTCTATTCCGAATAAGATATCTAATAATCTCTAAGAATAGAGGCTAAGTAGCGTATCGTAAAGGACGGCTTTTATTTAATTTAGAAAAATAACCTAGATAAAATCCAATTTCTTGGTTCTCTTTCCTTGGACATTGCTGAATTTGAAGTGCGATAAAAATTCAGGGACATTATATGGCAAATTCCTTCTAAAAGAAGACAATAAAAATCTGGTTTCCCAGTGATGCCTATTTCAACTTTCACGCTCTTGTTCATCGTTGAATTCAAAAGTTAAGTTAATTTTAATTTTCGTTCGATTAGAAAATAAAATAAATAAAACGTATTGGCTACTTTAAAATATTTTATCAGAAGACGTTATGTCCACTTTTTTTCACAGCTCTTTATTTCACATGTCTTTACTTGTAACATTCAAACGGTCAGCGCCCTTCTGAATTTCTGTTTCCAATACAAGCTTATTACTATAAAGAGTATGTGTACCTAATTAGGAAATGTCATTTTTGCTCAAATTTACTACCATTTTTGTCCTGTCGGACTACAAATCCTAATTTCAAAAAATAAGCGATGTTCTACAAAGCTATACTATCTGAACGCAGCTATGTTCATTTCGAGAAAAGTTCAATTTTATAACTGAATGTGAATCGAATAATTCATTGTACGTAACTGGAATGGTTGTACGGAAGTTCGTCAAATTCACACTGATGTTGCCAGAAAACACGAACCTTAGCTGTGCAGTTGTCCACAATTAAAATTCCTCTACAGATAGGAATGAAAAGGTATTCTCACATGTTCACTGTTCCTCAAGAATACTTCTATTATAGCTCCTCATTTTTTCCATTGCGTTCTTCAAACCTCAGTGAAGCTATGGCTCGAAAAGATTTCTCCTTCAACGCTGGCATTTCCGAGTTCAAATTCTCCTACATTCCACTGATAAACTCACGGTAGGAATATTCTGAGTTATAATACTGCTCGGTAAGTTTTCCTTGCTCTCTCCAGATTCAGATTTGGTGAAGGCACGTTCAATCTGGAACAGTGTCTTATCCTTCGTCTCCGGCAAATACAACAACGCGAACATCGCCGCCAGAAGTGCTGCCACAGCGAACAATAACATAATGCCGTCTACTTGAAGCTTATGGATCATAGTTGGATAGAACTTCACCGTCATGAATATAAACAGATACGCCAGCGAAGAGATGATTCCGCCCATAATGCCGCGCACTGCCAACGGGAACAACTCGCCAATCATGAGCCAAGGTAATTGTAGCATACCTAGCATACTCGCCGATACGTTGACCAGTATGCTGACTAGTGGAATCCAAGGTAGCGGTCGACTACTGAACTCTACATCGGAATACAAGAATTCGTATACAGCGGCTGCTGCCATCGCCAGGGCCATAAAAAGTCCGGAAGTACTGGCCATGAGCTTTCTGCTGAACTTCTGAATGCACACGGCTCCCAGAATACTGACTAAGAACCTGAGCGATCCTACCATAATCGAGGCCACGTAATCGTTGTAAAAAGCGCCGACATTGTGGAAGAAATCGACCGCGTAGTACAGGACTATGTATATACCGGACAGCTCTTGGAACATGAAAAAGGTCATCAGTATTATCAGCGGTTTCCATACCGCTCCTCGCTTGCAGTAAAAGAACATTTCTTTGACAGATCGTGGTTTAGAATTTCTGGATATTTTTACAGTTTCCAGAATGTCGGCCATTTCGGTGTCAGTGGAGGCCTGATCTTTGCGGAACCACATCAAAGCGTTGGTGGCCTCGGTCAGGGACCCATTGGTTGCTAACCACGATGGCGACTCTGGCAATATCAAAGTAGCCAAAAAAGTTATCACAGCCGCAGCAGCGCAGACGAAAGCTATCACCTTCCAGTCGGTCACGTAACCTAGACTGTAGACGGTGAGGACGCCGAGTGACACGAACACCGGACCGATAGCTGACAAAAATCCGCGACTCGATGGAGTACTGATTTCCGCCACATACACGTAGCAAGACGAGGACATGCCTGCAAGTAAAAAGAGAAAGAAAAGAAAATGAGTTATTGCCGATGTAATGCAGAAATCTTACCAATGGCAACATGAAACGAACGGTTGGTGGCGAGGTAACCGAGAATTTCCAGAATTATGGGTAGAGGGCGTTTTGCTATTCGCGAGTAGTTATACGTGATCGACATTCGAAATTCAGTTATTTACAATAATTAATAAATAATTGCTGTCGGTAATTGATAAAACGATTAGCACTGCTTGGTACTTGGTTGAATACATACGAATGGGAAAAAATCCGCAGTGCATTGTTTTTAATTTGTCTTACAAGACCGGTGCAACATTATTACTGTCTAAAATAGAGAAAAACTACCGATTGTTAATCGTGTGTTAACATTGAGATATTAAGTGTACGCCAGTAGGTATAACATTCGTTGAATTTTAAAGCTGTAGAAGTAACTGTTCTACGGAATGTAAACAAACTTTTTTTTTTCAACAGAAAACTAGTAAGGTAAACATTGGGTAGATAGGTAATACACTTCCTCCAGGGTCACTTTTTCATTTTTCTTGACGGTAAAATACAATAGCATCAGTGCTTTATGTCTGAATAGTTTGTACCATTTAGTACAAACATGGCCTCCACTCCTCCTCTCCTATCATTCCTCCATGGCCGCAAGAAACAACAGCATGACTGTCTAGCTGAAAAATTCGAAAAATTGTAGGGCCATATCGCGTTTATAGTCCCAAGGTTCAAACAGACCAAAGACAGACAGACCGATAAAGAAAACAAAGATGCAGGCAGGCCGGGCACACGTAGAAAAAACGAAAGTTAGGAGCTAATAATACTCAGGATCCGGAGGTACCAATTCACTATATCGTTTTCGTGTATCTTGCACAAATCCAAAATGTCTTTGCCTCATCTGTGCCATACAGACACAAGACTAAAGGTTAAGACTTGGGATCTGAAAGCTAAGATCTTTCCGGTTCCCAAAATCTCTTATTTGATATACTAGGTGTAAACAAGAATAATCCACCCCAGCCTTTGTTTTGGATGCGAACTCGAATCAATGCAAGACCAAGAAGATTTTCAAATGACAATCAAAACAACCGAAAAAGGGTCTAGGAGCAATGGCGTAGCCAACAGGGGGGATTAAGGGGATGACCCCCCCCCCTTTAGATGGGAATTTTTCATATGCTAACAATATCACAGTAAATGCGCGAAATAAAATTCGAATTCAGATGCATCATTGAAGTTGAAAAGCACAACATACTGATACGTCACTGTAAAAACATACCGTTCATATTAGGTGTACCCCATAAAAATTTTGCTGATCTCCCCTTCCCTTTGAAAAAATGCTAGCTTCGCCACTGGCAAGGAGTTCTGTTGAATTTCAAATGGGAAAGTATCGAGCATTGACTATTAAATACGATTAAAGTTTTTTAGGTCTCATATCGTGTCAGATTTTCAGTGAGATCTGAATCGGGCCACATATAAAACCTGATGAAATATTCAAAATTAAATTATTTCACCCCCCCCCCCCTTCAAAAAACTGTGTCAATAGTTAAAGATTATCTTCACACAGTATGACCCAAAACTTCGAGTTCTTTTCCTTTTTTTGTGAAGTACCTATACGGGGAGGCAAATGATGAATGTTAATGCGTGTGAAGAGGAATTTTCTTATCTTTTTTTTCTTCTTGCTTACTTCTAAAATTTATAAGCTTGTAAACCACAACATAATTCCCATGTCCATAAATTTCATGAGACTGAAAGGAAGCTGTGGAAAATGAAACGACTGCAGAACAAATTTTGCTGAATAGCTTCAATTATAGGCAAATCTAGAACACCAGCAGGCAAAAAATATTGAAATAAGCTACCAGAAATAGAAGAAATAATATTATTCTCATGACTCATGACAAGATATACTGAAGAAAGTATCTCGAAAATGGTAGAGGAAGGCCGCCAAATATCGAATAGCAGCTTTCCTCTGACAGTACGCAGCGTACCCTAGCGTTTTCTCGTGGAACTAATGTAGAATCGATCCAAATGATCAGGTCTACAATAAAATGTATTTTTGAGGATGTCGAAGTTGTTTTCGGCGTTTAAGTTAAATTAGAATACAAAGCAAAAAATTATCGAATAGACCGAAGTAAAACTGTCTTGTATAATCAGGTACCTAAGTCTTTTCTTTCATATGAATCATTTTAATTTTGCTAAAATTTTTCCATTCGGGGGAGAAATTTAATTTTGTCATCAAGGAGTGAATATCATGAGGGTGACAAGTATGGAATACGTAAATCTGGTATACAAATTTCATCAGAATTTCTAATGTAATGTTGCTGATTTTCTGCATTCTATCGAAATGGCGGAAGAGCAGAAATCGAAATGTAAGCAGTAAGTACTCTTCTACAAAGGAAGAAATCCAGAATGCATGAATTACAACACCTTTTTCTTGGACGATAAAGCAAACAAGCAATATAATGGACTCTATGTTTTTATTGTTTCTTATGATATCATCAGAAATGTTCAAACTACGAGAAAGGACTATTTAAATGCGAATCTTGTACGAATCAAATGCTTAAGATTTTTTTTTTCTAAATTGGTATTCCATATTTATGTTTATTTTATTTTTTATTTTATTTTTTATTTTTTTTAATTGGAAAAATTACTTTTTTTACATTTTTGGTGATAGACAAAAAACTGCGAAAATAAATAACGTTTGCCTAGGTACGAGGGTTGGTGAAGGATTTGAGAATATTTTAGTTCAAACCGGGTTCAAAAATGTTTCATAGTACGGGAGTTATAGCCCTAAAAGCAAGTGGTATTCCATATTTGGCACCCTTCCCCCAACTATAATATCTATTCGTGAATGATCCGTTCATCATATAGAAAATGATGCATCATCCAAATCCGAATGACAGCAATATTCATTCTAGCATTTTAGGAATGACAGCATTATTTTGTTACCACCAATGGGAGTGACGATGATTAGGCGGGGCGAAGGTGCTCACTTGGGGCTGCAAGTCTTCAAATGATTGCTGATAGAGACTTGAACCAAAAAGACAGTTTAGTACTGGAAGATGTAACCTATGCGATCTATGTTCTGTTTTAATATTTTCGTAAATTGGTTATCAATTAGATTGAAAAATAAGAATTCTGAAATTTTGAATATTGCAAAAATGCTTTTTAAATTTTATTGAATAGAGAAACGAATTAAAAAATAAGTAAACGAAGTACCATTTCTGATTGAGAATTTTGTGCTCCGTAAAATCTTATTGTTCTTGAATTTAATTTTATTACATGATTCATCGGCCGACTGAAATTGAATAAATCAAGGGATGAAGGCGAATCTCCAAATTATTATTGATTCACTATTAATTTGATGTTAATGCAACGTTCAATGCTTTTTATTGTCTTACAGGTTTTTTTTTTTTTTTTTTTTTTTATATATCAAACGCAATTTCATGTTTTCCAATATTTGAATCATTCTTAATAATCCCCTCAGTATTCAGAATGATTTATTTTGTAAATTATTCGAAGATATTGTGTCAAGTATAGCATGGGAAGAAAAAAAAACTGTGTTTCAAGAGACAAGGGGTGGTTGATTGCTAATGGACATCACTTGATAGTACATCGTCATTACTGGGACAACCCACAATATGCTCTTATACAAGGTAAAATATTGAATATTTTTATTGCGATATTTGAAGTGAAATGATACCCAAAATATTAGGATATCCTGAAAATATTCAAAAATATTCGAATTGAATATGCGTATCATTTCACTCATCTTGATAAGCGCTACTCGAAATTATGATATCTTTTCTAAAATAGGTACACTATTCGCAAAATAAGGCAAATGATTGAATAAAAATTGTTTAAATCATTCAGCTATTTTGGAATCGCAGTCAGTTGAGATATTTTTTCTATTAGCTTTTTTACTAGTCGCAC
Source organism: Acanthococcus lagerstroemiae (assembly GCA_031841125.1). Taxonomy (NCBI): domain Eukaryota; kingdom Metazoa; phylum Arthropoda; class Insecta; order Hemiptera; family Eriococcidae; genus Acanthococcus; species Acanthococcus lagerstroemiae. The sequence continues at coordinate 37,007,699 of CM063107.1, forward strand.
CAACCGCCAGTTAGTCACACCTCACACGTAACAGTGCGCAAATGATAGGAAGCAAACTTGAGATTTTTTACCTGCGTAAATGAGTGTTGCCATACGCAAAACGCAAAAATTCCCAAAATATTCAAAAACATATTTGAAAGATCGTAAGATGCGGTAATTTTGGACGAAAATATTCAATTTGAATCGAATATGCGAAAATATGCATTTTTAGGGGAAATATTTGCATATTCGAAATGAAGTTGGGCTTATTTTGTTATTTTAAAGGAAAATTTCTGAAACGGAAACTGATTTCGTTACTTTTGTAATCGGAACGCTACAAAGAAACATTCAAAAACATATACTGGGTTGTCCTAGTCATTATACACTTCTAACTACAAAATGCCCTATTTAAGTACTACTTCTAACACCCCTCCTGAGTGGAGTTAAGCCGCTCACAGCTTAATTCAGTTTTCCAAAAAATAAGTGGATGACTAATGCATTTTCATCTTATCATATTGGGATTTGAACTTGCACTAGAGTGCTCTGCAAAATTACCTGCGCGGGTGTTAGCGGGTGAAAATGAGTGAATTATTCTGCTAGTGGAACTGATTATAATTTAATTTTTTGGTGATGATGTAGTTGAATTTAGGACAAATTTTCTTTGAAAGTGAATTTCTAATCGACTTAATGATAGTTGAAGTTTGCTACACGCTTACGATAAATCATACGTGCAGGACTGCCAACACTTGAAACTCTATAAGTTTAAATCCCAATGACCAAAGGTTGCCTTCATTTATAACCAGAAATCGCAAATAATATCTCAGTGTGAAAAGTTGAAAAAACGTGTATTTTGAGTGGTTCCATCCCTATTGACGGTATCAATAACTCGATTATTGAGGGCGTAGGTACCTAAGTATTTTGAGATGCATAATTCTACAAGGACATTATTTCTCAACTCTAGCCTTTCGTTGACAATCTCTTCTTAACGAAAACTAAGTTGACTTATATCGTACATATTAGGAGTAGGAAGTAAGTTTGGCTGTTTACCAATTGCAAGTCCGGAAATGCATCTTCCTATACACAATGTATAAAGGTCATCAGCCATGCCAATCAAGGTCCATCCGAAAATAAAAGGAATAGTTGTGTAGCATATGGCCATCTTTCGTCCACACATATCCATTAATATGCCAGACAGTAAAGCTCCGACTGGATTTGATAGTACACCCAAGCTAGCTGCAAAATGAAAAACAATAAAATGAATAAAGATGCATAATATGTACCATAGAGAAAATGGAATATGCAAATGTTCGGGACTTGATTCTCGAAAGAGTAAGGTTGTTCACAGCTTGGTCACCCTATAACCTATAACTAAAGAAACGGAACCGTACTTCCCCCTGCCACCGTCATTTTGGGTCCACCAGTTTTTCAGTTAAAGGCCGACTAAATTCGAGATTTAAAAAAAAAGACTAAATAGTTTTTTTAAGAGGATTACATATTTGAATAGACTGAGAAGCTGCATGCGATTTGCGTAAGTGATAGTAGAATGCAGTATAATATACTCATTTCTTATGAAGAATAAAGCTATATGTGTTTACCCCGGCCGTATTTTTCAAGGTATGTAACCAAAATGTCGAAAAATTAAAAAAATTTCTGTTTGTTGCATTTTATCCGATAAAAGCAATACAAAGTTGGAATTCTCAAGTCCAAAAATAGGTATGTTGAAGTATGGAGGGAAGTGAAGCAGTATTTCGAGGACTGTAGCTGTATGGAGACATGGGGTGTATGGAGAGGCTGTTCACCTACAAATAATCTGTTAGAGCTAGCAAAATGGTAATTTCAGGTGCTCAGTCGGCAAATTAACGCATCTGAAAAGATTTTTTCTTCTCTACTTCCTAAACTTTTTCCTTCAACACTTGAAAACATTTTGATTCTCGCTGCCTCAATAGATTTGCTTCGCTACGGCCTTGAATATTTCTCGATGCCCTGAGAACGAATTTCGTGATAAATCCTCATAATTCTAACCCACGTGCAAAAAATTCAGGTATTACATAATTATGATAAACCGTATCATATGTTACAATGTTAATTTACTTGCAATAAACTAGACTATAATAAATTCACAAAGCAGTCGGGTATAGGTATCATATACCTACGTGTGTAGGTACAATATAGTAAAAGTAATAAGTACTCTAATTAAACTCACCTATCCAGGAAGCCTCTTCGTTGTTAATTTGAATCGTATGTGCTGCATAGCTGGAGCGATCCAGCAATTGGGGAAGAAGAACCGCAGAATATCCTTGACACATACCAACATTGATCGAGTTCAAATGTGTAATAAAGGTGGCTATAACCTGTTAGAATGAGATTACGTAATTAATCACGAGAATAGAAAGAGTTTTGCCGCATTCGTACGTGTAAGAAAAATAAAAAAAGTTTATAGCATCCGTTTCGGGTATAATTTGTTTATTGATTTTGACGGTCAGTGCACCAAGCCTTGGGCAATTGACGTTGCTCAGTTTATGGCCATTTTACCGGGCTACAATATTTCTTCCTATTTTTCCTCAGTGTTGGCTGTACGGTCTCTCGTAATTTGCACCACACTCGATCACTTTCCTCCAGCAATTATCAATTTATAACCGATATAGAAGTTTTACCTTTGCTTTGATTTTCACCTTCAGGTTAATTCGGCCAAATTAGATCTACCATTGTTAGAACACCTAGAAACACCCCAGTACTGACATCCGCCATTTTGAGTCGCTTGGTGCCCGACGATTCACAATTCGATATACGCGGAAAATTCCACGTAGTGAATTGTGGATCGTTTGGCACCAAGCGACTGAAAATGGCGGATGTCACTGGGAGAAGGATAATACAAGATGAGCAAGAATTTTATCATTTTTGCCCTCTCCCTCTGCCTTCTGAGTACTTAAAGCACTTTTCGGTAGCTGAGTGAGTAGATAAAAGGGAGAAAATATTAGCCTTGGAATTTTGAACGATCTGAACCCTGATGATGATTTTCTTGTTGACGTTGGTAATAAAAATGCTTTTCCAAGTGCGCTGTCAAATTTTTTCAATTAGGGATCGCATCAAATTATTTAGAGGGGGAGGGGAGACCTAAGCCTGACTACTGAGATTCCCGATTTCGTAACTTATGAATATTTTTAAAATCAACACGCAAAGAAGAAGAAAAAAAGTCAACAGTTTAAGAATTTTTTAACCGAGGATGCGATTTCTCCGTCGATTTTTATTAAATTATTGATTCTTGTGGGTGTTTGGGGGAGCCCCCCCCCCCTCCAATCAGTTGGTTCTCGTCTATTTGATAATTGAGGATTTTTTACGCAAAACGCAGTAAGTGCCATTGACTAGAAGTTCCAAAAAATGCAAAAATCTGTTTCACAGCAAAAATTTGCTCTATCATTATGGTCAACATCTCATTGGGAAGGTAAAGACTAGCAGATCACGAATCCAATGAAAGTTCCTTGTTGAAATCTTCTGTGGAGGTATTATGGGGGGAGGAACATACGTCACTGCAGAATGATTACGTTTTGCGCAATTCAAAAATTCAAAAATTAAATTTAAAAAAAAAAAAACAGGTAGAGCACCTAGAAGACCCAGGCATAGCCATACGCCATTTTTAGTCGTAGAAAGTCCGAATAGTGAATCTAGTACCGCTAGCGGCAACCGGCAAGTGCCGCGTAGTAAATTCCGAATCATCGGGCACGGAGACTGAATATGGCGTCCGTCCATACTCAGGTGCACTCGCGGGTGTTTCCAAGTGCCTTATTATAGGCGGCGCACTGAAATGATAGCTCTTGACCTCTCCTCTCACGGCAGGCTTAGTCCCTAGATATGTTCACGATGTATTCTATGTTTCTACAGACAGTCTATGGAAATTAATATTTTTACTGCGTTTTGCAACAAAACTGATTTCCGAGAGCATATTACAGGCTGTGGAAGTGGTTTTTCGTGCAAACTAACTAGTGCACTCGAATCCTCGTTGAAAATCTCATAAGAATCAACTTTTAACTCAGAAGAGACCCAGATGCGCTTATTGCGTTTTGCATAAAAACTCCTCAATTATAATTTCTGTGACTCTGCAGGCCCTCTCAAAAACCCGGGCCCGGGGGAAAAATACCCTTCCCCCCTCTCGGCGGCCCTGCTTTTAGACTAGCTAAGACTCTTCAATCTTCAGTGCTTATGCCAGAATTTTCCAGGCTATCTTAATCTCGTTTGAAATCCTCTAAGGCTTTCCTGAATTTGTTGAAGACTTCCTGTGATCATTCCAAACTTTAATTAGATACGGTTTTTTCAAGACATGATCAAGACCTTTTAGAATTCTTATAGTTTTTTAAGACTTATATAAGACTTTTAAACTCTTTAAAATAAATAATTAAGGTCTATTAATAGTAATTTGAGACTCTCCCGGACTTGTTCGAGTTTTTGCGGGGCTCTTTTTTACGATTCATTGACGGCTCCAAACTCTTTCAAGAATTTTAATGATTCTTCCGAACTATATACTAAGATTATTTAGGTCTTCATCAAAACGTATACAGATTCCTTCATACTTGTTTAAGATAAATATACCATCTTTAGAGTTCATCCAAACTTCTTTGAAATTCGCTCAAACTGTTCAAGATTTGTTTAAATATCCTTCATGACTGTTCTAGGCTTACTAAAGTTGCTTTCGAACACCTCCAGACGTGATCACAACTCTTCAAGACTCCTTAGAAATTCTTTAAGATTTTTCAAAACTCGTAGAAACGTGTTAAAGACTCTGGAAGGCTCTTCTAGATTTATTAATAACTGATTGCGACTCTTTAGTTTTTCATAATGGTTTAGCATTCTTTGAGACTGTAGTATGCTTGTTTGGGACTCTACAAGGTTTCGTTAATTTTGAGACGTTTTCAACTGGTTTTTCTCTCTGACAGGAGTAATTGCTCCCATTCAGTGATAGCAATTATATGGGACGGAAGGTAACTACTTCTACAAAATGTAAGGAAGGTTAGGTCTCCTTGAAAAATTGCTCCTGAATAGGATTGTTTGATCAGGTATACAAAATTATGTGGCCCTTCAGGAAATTTCAGAAACCAGTAACTTTTTTAAAAATCTATTTCCCCCTTGCTTGTAGATCTAAAATTGAAAATGTCTTGCCCCCCTCCGGGGACCTCCTGAGAAAAGTGCCCATCACTAACATACATTGCCCACAATGCCTTCTCCGAGTAGCTGCGCCTGACCAGTGTGCGCATTGTTGACTCAGCGGAGCAGTGAATTATCCTTCCCCACTTAACCAGCCATTTTAAAAATTAACCACTGAAAGCAAATTAATATTTATTTATTTATAGATGGAAGGGAGCCCACAGCATGTTGTTTAATAGAACCCCCGTTCACTTCAAGAACAATTTACGTAAGAAAAATTTAAAATTTAAAAAAAAATGAAGATAATAATATGTATAAAAGTGAAATAAAGTAAAACAGAACAGAAGAGATAGGAAAGGAGTAACGTAAAGCGGTAGGAAAGGGGGTACGGCCACCCCTAGAAGAAATGAAACAGCCCAATGTGGGGGGAGGCCAGAGTACGGGGCATACTCACACCAAGCATAAGAGACCAGAATAGACTTCGGAACAACTACTGTAACTATAAATATTTATCGACACCTGATAAATAAAATACCATCGGAATCTGTCATCTGACGAATTTCTAATTATCGCATGAATCGTCAGTTTGATTGGCTCAGTCATGGGTGATGAAACGTTTAGTTGTACACAGATTCAGACGCTCGAAGCTGTGTCAAATAACTTTCGATAACCGATAATTAATAATTATAATACGGCGAAGAAAGTATGCGGTCAGCTGACCTTCTACGGCTCGTAATCAATTTTCGAGATCGATGAATGTAAAATTGTCGTCTGAAAAGAAACGACTAAAATGCGTTTATCGTTTTTACTCTACAATAATGACGGAGACTAGAAGAATTGCATTTATGGCCATCGGTGATAATAATCGTTCCTTGTACGTGCATATTTTCGTACTCAGCCATCACCCTCTCCCCTTGGTAATTCTACTTGTGTATCTGACCGATATGAAATTCAACGCGAGTTTTTTATTTAGAGTGATTGATGGGTGAAAAATTGTGTAGCTTAATAATATTTGGTATGCAAGCTCTAAAGAACCTGCGTATCAAATCGCCCCTTCAGATCCGTGGGGGTCCACTATGGGAGAGAATGGAGTTCATAATCGAAGTTTAGGCTGTAACTCTCCTTTACGGTCTAAAATTAAAAACGTTTCACTGAGAAATTAAAGCTCTATGGATTCCCCATACTTCATTTTTTATATCATTTTGACTTCTGATTTGAAATTGTGACCCTCGAAGGAAAGGAGAGGAAGAGAAAGGTTATCAATAAAATACATTAGATACGTATTTCTATTAATTTATTATCAAGTTCCTAGGCTCATTGAATTCCTTTATAATATTATTGTGGCTTCTAGTTCAATATTACATGTTCGTATCAAATATGAAGTTAGAACTGTAACATGGCTGACAGTATGGAGGCTGAAGAAGATTCAAGGGGTTGCAAAAATACTTATTTGCTTATTATGACAAATTCTTTGAAAAAGTATTAGTTATTTACTGCAGCAAGGATGTCAAACATGTAATCTATCATCTGCTCAAACGCAATCGTTGGACGCTTAACTAGGTCTGCATATTGTATCAGGATTACCAAGGGCGTAACCAAGGAGGGGGGCTAGGGGGTTATAGCCCCCAAAATTCGAAATTGATTCAAAATTATTTCATGAAAATTGGTAGGTAGGTATTAAATTAGGTCGGTACCAGATCGAGTTTTCACCCCTGTCCACGTTTTTTTCTCTTAATTCTAGCCCCCACCAAGAAAAAGTTCTGATTGCACCCTGAGCATTATGCATATCGTTTTACTAATTCTAAAGCCATGTTAGCTTCAAAAATAAAACTGTATAGAACGAAAAAACTGAAATTATTTTCCTATAGTGAAAGGCAATTACGATTTTTAGGAATCATTTTCAGGGAGGGGGTCAAGTGGATTGCTTTAGTCAGTAAGCAGATATCAATGTTATCAATCGGTGCGAAACCGGCCCAAAATCAGTTTATGTTTCTTCTTCATTATCTAAGTCATGCCCCTTCCTCCTGCACAATCAAATCTCTATGGCATTAATCGTTCCGTGTCCCAAAATAAGGTGGTTTAATATGGCCTGCTCCTCGTCTAAAATTTAATTCAGCTGAATGTGGGGCACGTGATTGTTTCAAGTTCGACACTACACTAATGAGGAAAATCGAATAAATTTTTATGAAAACGGCTGCAAAACAAAACACTCACATTAATGGTCTGATTGGACCAACCTTGAATTTGATCTTTGCTCGATCATTGTGGATAACATACCGAAATTTTAATTTCTAATTCAATTACAATTTTCGCTGTGGTCAGTGACGGATAGGCGTTTCTTCATATTCGGGATAGTAAGTTTCTGAGGGGAGCCAACATTTTTTTTCTTCAGATTTCCCGGGCCTCCCTTTTTCTTGCTACTTGTTAACTACATACACCTCATTCAAGGGGGTTATTCTTCGAAAATTGTGATATTTCAGTCCCCAGCAGTTATCTCACAAGCTATTAATAATACGGGTATTCCCCCCCCCCCCGTTGATAGATATGACTCAATTCTACTTTTTCAAGCTTTCAGAAGAAAATTTGATCCACTTCTAATGGGTCGAAATTGGACTAAATATGCTAAAATGTCCGTTGACATGGCTGTCCCTCGAACAATTTTTTTTTAATTTTTTCTAAATTTTCAAGCTGTATATCAGAACAAATTGACAACGTAGTGCTACTTTAAATGGATGAGGGAATCACAAGGTAACATTGAAATCGCATCTTCACAAGTGGGAGTCTGTATGGCCAGCTTTGAAAATTGTCCCTCGACTTTTTGTCCACCGACGTGGCACTTTTTCAACCAATCACAAAACAAGAGTTTCAATATTTTTTCATCGCAGTTAACAGTCAAATTATATAATCTCATCAGTGCAATACGGTCCGCATATCAAATCCTGTTTTGTTTTTTTTGTTTTTTGTGACGAGACTCGTGCATTCGTGTATTATTTTCTAAAATTGGGAATTTAAAAAAAAGTGTCTTTCGGCATGGTCATCTTTATGCAACGATAAACGATCATCGTAAAAAAATAATTACGTCTAATTAAAGGGTTAGTGTGCCTTTATCAACTCTCCATATAATTTTTTGTTTTAGAATTTACTGATTGACGACAGCTACTGTCTTCCAGCATGGCATTCATCATTTTGATTGCCATGCCAAAATACAGAATCCACTCACTGGCGACCCAATCTTACCAATATGTTATACAGAACGCCTCTTAACGACTCCCAAAAAAAAGTTCAAATATCCCCTACTTTCCTCCATGAAAAAGCATACCTGAAATATCAACATTTTTGAAGAATGACCCAGTTGGAAGAAATTTTGAATTAGTAATGAAGATGTAGTTGAAAAAATGAAAGTAATTATAAATTATGGGAATATAAATCGAATGCATCATTTTCTTTAAAAATATTCAATAATAACGAGTATAACTTGAGTGGTCGCAAAAGTGATAAATAATAATATAATAATGAGTAACTTGAGTTCATAATCATTAAAGTAGGAAAGTTCAAATAAACAATAAAGAAGATTATAATAGAAAAACAAAGGAGGAAAAATGAAAATAGTAGGTATGTAATATAAATTAAATGCTTCATTTTTTTAGAAAATAAAGAGTGACAATAGTAATTAGTAGATAACTTGAGTTGATACTAGATAGTGAACATATAGGGGGGGCTGGGGAGCAATGGGACACGGGGAGGATTCGGACAACCCCCATTTGGGGCTCAATATTTTCAAAAATCGCCAATTTCCAAAATGAAACTTCATTATATTGATATCTATTCATTTATGCAAAAAAATTCGGACTGTTATCATTTTTGCGAATTTATAACAAAAAAATGTACTTTTCTACTGTTTTTTTTGCTCAGACACCAATTTTTAAAGATGAAATATTTTTGGCTTTCTGAAGAGATCAATTTTAATCGATTTTTGTTAGGTAGGTTGGATATTCGAAAATAAGTAGGTAAGCAATTTTGGTTTTTGGTCTCGCCTTGGCAGGTTGGGAGCATTCGGACAAATGGTGGTCTCACTGATTTTTCTCTGATCTCGATGTGATAAGAAGTGCCGGTGTGTGGTGTTTTTTTTTTTGTAGGTACCTGATTACTTTTATTTCTTGGACGTACCGGATACCTCGTTTGTGCCTTTTTCTGATATTATTGAAAAACTTGACAAGGTTGATGATGAAAAAAAAGACTCAGCGACAAAATCGAAATTAAATGACATTTTGTTGGTAATTAATCGTTTGAATGATTTTTATGTTTTTTACGAAGCTTCATTTTCGTAATTAAGTAATAAATTTGCGTTTGTGCATGTTTTCTTCAATTTCTATGGGATTTTATGTCGTGTCCGAATCCTCCCCATAACTTGTCCGAATGTTCACCTCCCCCCCCTGTCAGATTCCGGACAAAAAAAACAAGTTTTTGAAAATTAATTATCACGGTGATAATGAAGATAAAAATGGGAAACAAAAATCATTTTAGATGTAAAAAAGTCCAAAATTTACGATGGTAGGGTGCAATGGCCACAAAATCTCATAGTTTCCTCGTAAAACGTCAATATGCAAATACTGTCCGAATCCTCCCCGCTCTCCCCTAATGGTTTTTATGTTTAACATCATTAAATTAATAAATTAGTTAAAAATTTACTTTTTTGGGCAACAGTCAATTATCACCTCATTATCTGATATTATTAGGATATCCCTTTCGCAGGACATGAGCATAAAAGCATCGAGAAGTTCTTCTGTCAAGCCATTACGCATTTTATAATGTTCAATTCAGAAAAACTACGTTCGCATGCCACTTGCATTACAGAAAGTACCTATCAGGAGAAGTCTGTAGCATAATTCAAGTCCTGAAAATGAATGGCAGCATAAATTATTGTACTGTATAGAAGTTTATACAGACAAGCCACACAATTTTCATCGTACTTTTCTCCTATTTTTGTTTCCAGATCACAAGCATCTACTTAATCGTCACCAAATTCAAATTCATCATTAAATTTTTCAAATTCATCATTAAATTTTTCAAATTTCTCATTGTGTTCTTTATAAAAGGTCACAATATCTTTCTTCAAAGACTTCCATTTAGAATTAAAATCTTTTAGTTCCCGTTGTAAAGTTTGAAAGATCAATTCATTCGGAGCAAATGGTGCAACCATGGAGTGTATTTCTGCCAAGACATTCTCTGGAAAGCTCTTTGCGACAGAATCAAAATTTCCTGGATCGAGGCAAGCAAAATCAGCGCATAAAATGCCGTGTTTTTCGCAAGTCGGAATAATCCGTCGACTTGCAGTACCTAATGAGTTGTAATTTTTTGGAAGCGCGTGCCTGGTTCGCTGGCCCGATACCCTCTAGTTACCCAGTTACCTGCGGAAAAGTTACCCGTTTTTTACCCTCAGATTACTCACAGATTACTCACAGATTACCCTTGTTCCTCTTTAGTTACCCGGGTAACTGGCGGGATACTACGCAATTAGTTACCCTCTGGTTACCCGCGGCAGAAAGTTACCTATTTGTTACCCTCGGTTATCCTTGTTCCCCTTTAGTTACCCTTGTTCCTCTTTAGTTACCTGCGTAACTGGTAGGATTTTGTGCATTGGGGGTAAGGTTGATGCCACGGGCGCCGTTGGCTCGTTTTCCCGGGGAGGGGTGCATCGGGAGACTCCCAGTTTTCCGATAGGCCTATCCGCCACTGGCTGTGGTCGAACATTAGTCGGATCAATCAAAAAAATAAATAAATGAATAAATAAATAAATAACTACTGCGGCCATTACATTGGGTCACACTTCGTTTGTTTAAAACGACTACAGCGATCCTTCAGACCTGACATGCGATATGAACTGACTATTTCAGGAAAATCTTATCAGCCCTCTTGTCCTCGAACTCGCCGACAATAAGACCCCGAAAATAAATTCAGATATCTTAAAAACCCCTAAAGCACATAACTATTTCGTTTTATCAAGTTTTATGTAACGAATCATTAACTGCGTTTACAACAGTTCAACAGTTGAAACGATTCAACTTTAATTTCCTTCCCAAAGGAATAAAACATGGAAAATATAATTTTAAAATGTGTGATACTCAGTTGGTAGAGGTAGAGATTGAAGGTGTGGATGTGGGTAAATATTTCCGGTGGTAATTGGCGTTCCTCCCACAGGCAGAACTCGATGCCATTAGAAAAATGTCAGAAATTCAATGTTAGGCTTCTGTTATTGTACAGAAATGTACATAAAATTATTTTGGGTTATTTTGAACGTACCACTTACTGCGTTCTTGAGTTACAAAAAACTGTTTGATACGTTTCCTTTGAAAGAGCTTAATTTATGATGTAGTCTGTGAAACATTTTACATTTTAATGTCACTACAATCTGTTCCCACTTTTTCCCTCCAATGATGGCTTCACAGGGGTCTGAAGATGACGCTAATTTCAGATTTAATCCGTAGACTTTTCAGGACTCAGGCACCAAATTTCACGCAAGTGAATATGTTAAATTATACGATTTTTTCGTCAAGTCAGCGCCACTATATTTTGAAAATACAACACGAGCTCTAAATCCAAATAAGATGCCGAAGTTAGGCTTATGGACGCTGTGTCCGAAATACATGAAAGTGATTCGTTTCCTTTCTGAATTTTCGCTCAAGGTTCCCTGTCCGACCCTCTTTGAAATCGTCTTTATTTTTCCAAAACACCAACGAATCTTTCACTGAGCCACTATTTATTCGATCGTTGTTTCAAGGTTCTCTTTCAAGTGTTATCACGAATATTTTAATTTGATGGCTTTAAAAAGAGACATATATCATGACACCTATTGTGGAAATGAAAAGCTATTTAGTAGAAAGAAAAAAAAAATAAAAAAGATAATGCTCCTATCAGCTGAACGGCACGATGAAACGTGAAGAGCGAACAACTTCGTAAAAAAATCGAAAAAAATTCTGGTTTAACTTCGTATGAATGACGGAGGAGGGGACAGTCTCCCGAGAAATATTTTTATAATTATCTGAGCAATTTATTTGGTCAAGTGACACAAATTTTGCGCCGAGAAATCGGTTACGAATAAATTTTCGTCCTGGCAGATACATAATATATTTCCGCGACAAGTAAAATTACGTTATTTATGGTTGACAGAGGAACCCGACTGAACAGCTAGGTAATCGTAACTTTTGAAATTTGATGGCAGCTCTGCTTATCTGTTGACCACGAATACTCGCATCATAGTTTCATCGTTGCCGTATACAGTGTCGTAAGTTTTCATTTTATTTCTTTGTGCGTAGATGCAGCGTAATTTCTTGTTAAACAAAAATTAGTTTCGAACAGTATTCATCGCTAAAATTCGACTAATTGTTTAGAGTACAACCCCTGTTAATCATATTCGGGGAGGGGGGATATGTGAGTTATATGACGTTATCTGGTTGTATGGCTTTCCTAATTTCTGCGCCGTTTATGAATTATGAGCGTTGAAGTGCTGGAGAAATTTTGATTTTCGGCTCACAAATTTCGTATTTTGGCTTCAATTTCTCTCAGAAAAGGGAGAGAAAGAGACTATTCATTTAGCAGTAGTCTGGTATCATTAGTCACCCCAGCTTAATATTACAATTTCCGAGGTTGAGATTAGGTACGCAGAGATAGTTCAATTTATAATGGGGATGTTGTTTTTACCACCCCAAGCTTAAACGAGAGGGAAACACGAAGGCCAGATCATTAATTTAGGTAGAGATTTACCCAGTTTCTGATTCTAGTTGTTTTCCCCAAGCATCTTCGCATTTCTGTCGACGTCGGAGCTTTGCGATCTCCTTTATGACCAGTCTGTCCCTGATCAAGATTTTAAGTCATTACTGACACCTGTGATCAACAGAGCTGTGCTCGTGTTTCTCGGGACCTTGGCAATTTCATAATTTGAAAACTCTAGTTCTTTGTTCTCATAAGTTTCGGGCTCTTTTTTTAAATTTTATCGTTCTTCATCTTTTCGAAACCACAAGGCCTCCGAAATGCACTGAGATGAATATCCTAAGCACGCCTCTGATGACTATCCATGCTCTTGAAACTGAGGTCTGTATACTGGTGGTTTTAGCCCCTTCCTATGACATCTCCCTTTTGCCTTTTATGCATGGATAGCGGACGAGTCACTAGGTTATTAATCACTAGCGTAAATAAGGAGTTCTCCGGGGTGGGGATATTCAAATTTATGGTACGTAAAACGCGCAAAATAATAGCGGGTTTACCGAATGTCGCCCAATTTTGACTTATCAAGCGAAAAAAAAAGCCTTTTGGGTCTAAATTGTTGTTGACTAGCTCTAAAATATAAATTTTCCCTGAATCTAGGGAGTATATATCTCCAATCTCCATATCTTCTCCCTTATTTATACTACTATGGTCAGTATTCGAGAGAGAAATTAGTGGAAAACGTTTTAATGCATCAAGCTGACTTCCAAGTTACAAATGACCCTCACGATTACAAGCATCTTAAACGGCAAATGAGTAGATCTCTGATTGAATTACTATGTAATAAACAAGGCGAGCTGTTATCTATGGATCGCCTTCATCTAACTCAAAATTTGAATGTAAAGATAATTTCAATGTGTTACATGATCCTAGCCATATATCTTTATGATAAGTGCGAGGCAAAAGTTTGCTTAGAGTCTGTCTACTTGTATACAGTAATTTCCGTTTTCATTCTTCCATTCTGTAACATTTTACTTGCGGAAGTCTGGTACATGAATTCAATAAATTTCCAGTAATGAAGATAGTGCAAGTGTTCCATTTTACTCGCATGCAAATGTGTAAAAACGATTTTCTATTTCAACATAAATCAAAAAACTAAAGAATTTCCAGTCATACTGAACCTCTGAATGTTCTCCCGAATAGCCAATTTTCGTGATTTTATGATTAAATTATGAATTTCAATAAAATAACATTCTCTTTGTCACTCTATCTATCCATGTCCAACCAATCATTTGACATCCATCGTTGCCTATGCTTTCGATCTAGATAAAGGATCAAACAGCCAAGTTCTTCATTCTATATTCTCATCTAACTGAGGCTACCTGCACCCTACCATACCTCCGGAGAAAACATAAGTCAACAGTCAAGATCCATGATTTGGGAGCTACATACAAATATGACCTTCACCTTCGTGGGAAAAGAAGCAGAGCCAACTGTCAGGATCATCTCGGCCAGATAAAGATTCACTTAACTTAAGACTGTGTTAAGACTCATTAATACTCTGAGAAGACATTCAGATTCTACTGTGACTCATCAGATTTCCTTTTCATTCTCCGCTAAGACTCATTCAGGCCCCCTTAGGCCTCGTTAAGACTCATTCAAGTTCTTTTCGTAACAGAATTTATAAATACTAATTAAAAAAAAAAAAAAACTTAAAATTCATTCTGACACTGCTAACACTTATTTGGCTGCGCATGGGACTCGTCAAGACTCATCAGGTTCCTCTAGAACTTCAAACACTTATAGTTTATCCAAACTCTGTTGAGGTTCTAAAAGTTGTTCTTAGGTTATTGTAGGGCAAATAAGGGCTCATATATGACTATTACATTTGGGTCAGGTGACCCATTATTGGCAGGTTACATAGTAGAGCTAGAAAAATCTTGATCCGTAGATATGGAAAGAAGATTCGAATTCGAGTCGGAACTCATTAATACGAATACGAAAAGCCAGTAACGGATCCAGGAAGTAATCTTGGGTGGAGTAATACAAGGTGTGTAAGAATTTTGAAGTTTCTATCCTGCCCTCTCCCCTTTTGAGTACTTGACTATTCCTTCTGTCCACATATAATGGTAACTGAATGAGGAGATAACGGGAAAATACTCAGAGATTGAATGATTTGTACTGGTAATGTATTGTTGAAATTGAAAAATAAAATACCTTTTAAAGTATGCCCTTAAAATCAATGACTTACTTGGGGCTGGACAACAAGTTCTAAAACATTATAAATGTTTTTCACGATACCATCCAATCTCTTCCCTCGAGGATGGAGGGGAAGTCCTGGGGAGTCACAGAAAGTCATTTATTTTTAATGGTTTCCAAGTATCTTTTTTAAACTCTGTCAGCGTCTCAGCATCATTACAAACTCTGTAACTCAAGGTTTTTTTTTCTCAGGCTTACTTAAAACTCGTTAGAATAGTTCCCGACTAAGACTATTATTTTACGACTTTTCATGACTTTTTCAGGTTTCATTACGACTTTTTAATGTATGATCAAGACGTTTCAGAACTTTTAAAGCTTTTCAAGTCTCGTATAAAATGGTTTAACTCCTTAATACTAACTACGACTCATTAATGGTAATTTAAGACTCTCCTATATATGGACTCATCAAAGTGACTTTTCTTTTAGGAGTGCCGAGGGAGGGGGGGGAGGAAAATAAATTTTGCCAACTGAAAATATACATTTTTCTTACTGAAAATCAAATTCTGTAACTGATGAACATTTTTGAAATAAACAAAAAATAATAATAAATAAATAATAAATGAATAAAGTAAATAATTTTGAAATGTGACCAACTCGGAACTTGATTTTGCTAACCGAGGGCTGATTTAACTAAATTTGCTAACTCGAGAAATTGTTTAGGGCGCATCTCCCTACCGGTACCACTTTCTGTTTTTAATTCATTAATTCTCAACTAAGCGTTACTTTTTGACGAATTTTCAACGTTCATCACAATTATACCAGTACACAATTTTGTCTTTGACAGAGAGAGCTGGAGCAGTCAATCAGACCAGTGATTTTTAATATTCATGAAAAAATCTTTTAGACTCTCCCAAACGTGTTGCCAACTGAGGACTCGGTTTTGAAAACTGGCAGACATAACAAAGATTAACATGCATAAAAGCCAGCTCATTTGAAATTTAACGCCAATAGAGGGAACTTGATTTTGCCTGTCGTGGGTAAATTTTACAACTTTGAAATATGTTTGAAAGAAGCTCCTCATCTCCCTATCGGTGAGTTCCAGTTCCCAGACTTGTTTAAAAGACTCTGTAAGCCTATTATTTACAATTCATGGATTATTCGTAATTAGTTTAAGACTTCACAAGATTATTTCCGATTTCATTAAGACTCTTTAAGGCTAAATTAAGACTTTTTAAAAATTCATCCATGCTCATTTGAGACTAGTAGAAGCTCTTTAAGGTTCTTTTAAACTTCTTGAAAATTCACTAGGCTTATTCAAAACTCGCTTAAGGCTCTGTATGGATCTTACACACAGGCAAACAGTGGCGGATCCAATGGGGGGCCTCTTGGTTGAATATTTTTAATGGGAGGAAAGGAATAATAATGATGAATTGTACGCTCATTCCACGCCACAAAGGTGGTCTCCACCGCTACTGTACCCCTCATTTCCTTTTTCTAAATCCGCGCCTGCTGGCAAATGACTGTTTAGGATTCTCCCAAAATTGATTAGGATTTACGACAGCTTAATCATGAGTTTTTAATACTCTTTGCGGTTTTTGAAGACCTTTAAAAATACGCCCAAGTCTCATGAAAATTTGTTACGATTTAATAAGATTCTGCTAAACATGTCTAAGTCTCTTAAAAACTTGTTACGATTCAATAAGCTTCTGCTAGACTTGTGTAAAACTCGCTACGATTCGTAAAGACTCGCTTGCGATTTTTTGAGACTCTGTCACATTTCCTTAAGATTCTTTTAAATTCGGCAAGGTTCTGGCTTGCTTCTTTCAGATTTGGTACAACTTTGCTAATTATTAAATATTTTCAATTTTATTTTTTCTTTCTGGGAGAGGTGGTGGCCTTCGTTGTCTTCCCCTATATCCGCGCCGGGCGAAAAGCAAATCGAATCTACATCCACATATTAGATAAAATTCGGATTGATTCTCGACGACTAATTTTCAACTTTCAAAAAGAGATTCATATAACCCAATTCAAAAAATTCTAAGTTACTGTAATGAAAAGTGTTTGGGTTCGAATCTATAATCTTGCCGGTCCCAACGTCCCTGTCCTAGTGGATACCGCGGAGAGGGAAATATTCGGTATTCAGCTACAAAGAGGAGGAAAGAAGAAAGAAGCAAGTACTGGCTGAAGATTTGAGTGATGATGATATTGTTATCAGTCTCACAATCGGTTTGATATAGCTCTCCATTTCTCCCTAGCTTGTGCGAGCTCTCTCATTTCGTAACTTACATTTGACATCCTTGATTATCTTTTGAACATACTGGAATCTTTGCCGATCTACCCAATTCTTTCCTTCCACTCTTCCTTCTAGCAGCAGTGATATTATTCTTGGGTGCCTCAAATTATGCCCTATTAGTTTATCTCTCCTTCTCTTCAGACCAGTGGCGTAGCCAGATTTGGTGTGAAGGGGGGAGGGGAGTTTCGTTTCACTTTTACAACATTACAGGTGTAATACTTACTATTACCAGAATTAATTTTAATTTTTCACATTCTCGGCCGATGCCAAGGGGGTTCAGACCCCCCCTCCCCGTAGCTACGCCCCTGCTTTAGACAATTCCAAATATCCATTTTACCTCCTACTGTGAGCCCAATTCGCTTCGTTGTTTACTTAATTTCTTCGGGAAATTCTGATGCAATGCTCGAATATAACTTTAATCAGGATAACACTTTAAATCTCGTCTCTAAAATCTCTCAAAGGCCTTCGTGTGAACTTATTGCTGAATAGTTTTTAATTTTGTGGGAGGTACAATGTACCCTTGTGCCCACATTCCGACGTCACCACCTGGAAGACGGAAGACTCGCAGGCTTTTTCAGTGGGGGCGGGGCTTATAACGAAAAACAAACTCAATTTAAAAACAAGAACTTTTTTTTATTCTTATTTTTTGGCGTTTTGAAACTTTTCAACTTTTGTGACCCCGTAAAAAGGCAAAAGAAACCTGATGCCTTTGTTTTTAGCAAGTGACACTGAATGAAAAGTAAACATTTTTGTTATTTTCTCTCACCCTCTCAGTTTACTCCACGTTTTAAAATGCAGAATGCTCAGGGAAACATCTTGGTGCAACTCGGAAAGACAGTCTATAAATCTTTTCGTGTTTTCGTGCCAGGAAAAATCAAATTTACTGACGATCGTGCGTCAACACATCTCTCTTCGACAAACACGCCCGAGAAAGTAAACAAAGGAATCATCGGTAGAGAACGCAATTTCAAATATTTCACTCTCGCAAAATAGGACCACATTTTTGGAAAAGTTGACAGATAGTGATTAAACAATTCAAGATAGTTCATGACGCGTATTTCACGATTTTGCTTTCCAAAATATGATCCACAACTATGTCAATTTTCAGGATCAATTCGAAAACGACTTTCAAAATCAGTGCAAAACAAAATGTGCAAATAACGTGCATCGCAGTAGGACTAGGTGGTAGAAGTGATCGTAAATTCGGATCTATGACAGAGACAGTCAGACAAGGTTAGAAATATAAGACTGACTTGAAAAATTGTGAGATAGAAAGAGTGCTAAAAGGATATGCAGGTTTTCCAGACATGTTTACACACCTTGTTCAGAAACACTCACAGACGGAACAGACCCTGTATATCAACTGCAGACTTCTCATAACGATATAAGAACTTGATTTTCGATGTCTTTGAGAACTATTACTGAAACTGGCCTCGAAGGTATGATTATCAAAAACTCTGACACAATGAAATTATTACCGATTCCAAAAAAGTGAATTGCTCGAAATGACGAGTGTCGCGACTGAGTGGCTCAAAAGATAGCCGCATATTCGTCACAGTCGTCTCAAACATTCTTGGACTTTTACAAAATTTACGTTTGATTTACGCGCATCGTGTGAATTAACGAAATTTTAAAATGAACACGCGCGTATAACATGAACGAGTTGGAGGAAAACTATTAACACACTAAAACTGAAGATCACTGATACGGTGTTGCCACGCACTAGAACTAGTTAAGGGGAAATACTTACGGTGCGAAAGTTTTTCCTATCCCATGCTTTTGCGCTGTACAGTGCTTTCTTCATTATGGACACAGTTGTTAGCTTCCTGAAACACAAAATTCCAAAGTCCAATTCGTAATAGATAAAAATATATTCATTGAAAATAAATTAAGATCGTGCGTCTACCTAATTGAAATAAGCGCATCGTGCTGTATTTTAGTAATTTCTTTATCTCCTTGCTTCAAATTTTTTCTTGAAAACGCGACAATGTCTGCTGTTCGCATACACGTACGAGTATATGCGAACTGTGCTAACAGAAAATTAATAAGTAACAAACGTCCCACAGACGTACGAGATGTTACTTATCAAAATGCTTGGCAAAATATGTTATTGACGCTGTTTTTTGTTTACATCCTCTCGTAAAAATTCTGCGTGCCACATAAATAAGAGTAAACCGCACTCGCGTTCGGTTATCGCATTCTGCGAACGAAATTACGAAATTTGGAATTACGAGTCCCGGTGTTTTTTCATATTTCCATTACCATCACGGACTGTCGAGTGAAAATCATTCCTCGAAACAGATGAATATGGCGAAATACGATTATCACAGTGATCCGAGAAATTGAGAAAAAAATTGGAATGCGAATACGAAAATTGAATGGAACAGCCCTCTCTGTATTAGAAAGAACGAGACTCGACCCCTTCGCGTTCAATAGAAAATCCAAAAGGAAAAAATCAACTATAATGCTTGAGCCGACAGTAACACGGTTTTCGGTTTTGCTTTTCCCACCTCTCCATTACCCTTCATCCACTTACTGAAAGTCACTAGCTGTCCAATTGATATCGCAGTGCGTTGGCGCAAATTTAGTAGGGCATTAATGGAGCTTATGGGTAAATCAAGAGTAAATTATTAACTACTTAGCTGATTTGAAAAGAGAAAATAGCTGTTACTCTTAGCCTGCTGAGAACAGCGGGAGAACGAAACACTTCTGGCAATGTTTTTGAAGGAAGAAAGAAAAAAAAAGCGAATGGTGCCAATTTTGTATCGATTATACATGGTTCAACAAATTTCTTTTTCAAAAACACCGAAAACGAAAACCAACTTCTCAATTCACAGCCGTTGGATAATTTCCCCAGAGTCATTTATATATTTTCTCTCTGTCTCTCTCTCTCTTTTTGTAATAAAGGGAAATGGTCTTTGAAGAGGTCGTCAAAGAAGAATACCAAAAAACATAACGAAATAATTCACTTTAAAATAGCTGATTTTTTCAGTGAATCGATATTTTACAAATTAATCAATTATTTTTGATCCTTAACCAATCGATTGTTTCTATTGAGGTAATTACGTCCTTATATCTGATCCGAAACAGTTTTTTTTTTTCTTCAAGGAGAGGGCATCAGGTTTTTAATATTAGTTCATTCAGAAATATGCGTAGCGCCAGGGGGTCCGGAACTCCCAGTGATTCGTCTAAAATTATTTGTCCTGCCCTTCGAGGAAAAATAAGAAAATGACCTCACGTAAAAATGCTTCATCTCTAACCCCCCACCCAACCCCCGTCAAAAAATAGGGGGAACTTATTCTCACTCTACTCACAATATGGTCGATTGTCTCCCCCCACCCAATTCTTTGGTCCCCGCCACACCTATCCATTCAGACACATTAAGACATAACAGTTCATTATCCTACGATGTCTGCCTGTAATAAGGTACAATAAAGCCATAATAAGACACAATGCGCAGACTCAATAAAGACATAATAAGGTATAATAAAGGCATAATAAGATATAATAATGACATAATAAGTAAAGCCATAATCAAACATAATCATTACCTTTAATCAGTTGGAGCTTTTTTGGGGGAGTGAGGAGGAGGGGGAGATCAGTTTTTCAGTACATAAAGAGAAAAATAAAGATAAAATCAGAAAATAATCACATGTAATAATAGTTTAGGTCATTACGCTTTATCAGCTGGAGTTTTTCTTTCTTTCTTTATTTTTTCAGTGCATAGAAGTTTGGCGAAATGTAACCCATACTTGATACTTCGATAGAACGCTAAACAAGAAACTTTATGTGAACATGCTTCCTATCTTGAAATTGAAGAGGCTTTGGTCCAAAGAATGCAGGACACTTGATTCGAAAATATCAGATGCGGATGTAACGCAACACGGCAAGAAAAAAAAAAGTCCAGTGAAAATTTTACCTATTTTCAAAGAGGAGCTATCTATGGCACTTCAAGTTTCAAAAAGTGGAACCAACAACTTTACTTCAAAATTACCTGTCAGTCGAATCATACTGAAATTATTGTGCCAAATGGGTTCTATTCTAAACTAATACCAGAACCAGGGCCGTATCTAGGCGGTGGCGAGATGGGCGCCCGCCGGAGCTACCGGGGGGGGGGGCGCAAAATCAGCCATGAAAAATAATTTATTGCTGAGTGCTGAAAAATCAAAATCATTCATTTGAGAGCGAGTGTTTCGTTGTGTTTGATAAGATTAGAAGTGAAATAGATAAGAGGGCAAACATCTACCATTCGATTACATCTGACTTTAGTTTTTTATCCAGAAAGTCTTTAAGTGAGTATTCTGATTCTCTTCTTGAAAAATGTGCAGCTGATCTTGGTGCCATGTATGCCAAAGATATAGAGCTTATGAACGAAGTAGTTATTACTTTCAAGTATTACGCCAAAGAGCTGATAAAGGACAATAAGGCCTCCCTTTTGGATGTCCTGAACGTTATTTCTAATCATGAATTGAGAGACGCCTATCCGAACACTGAAATTGCGTTGAGGATATTTTTGACAATGCCTGTAAGTGTGGCACCTTGTGAGCGTTCGTTTAGTAAATTAAAAATGATCAAGAACTATTTAAGATCAAGTATGTCTGAAAACAGATTGACAAACTTCGCAATTTTGAATATAGAATACGTTGCGTTTTAGATTAATTTTAACAGTATCGTCGACGATTTTATTCTGGTAAAAACAAGAAAAGTACAGTTTGGACTCATGATGGACTTTCTAACATTTAATTTTATAAAGTAGGCACCCAGTTTATCCACCTAATTGTAGCAATTTGTAATAAAAAACCAATACGTTTGATTACTGAATAATTTTTACTTGTTATTTACTAGTCGTTTTATGTAAATAATTTCTCTTACAAATAAAGCTTTAAACCTACAACTTTGCACCTTAATTTTGTAATATTTCCTGGGAAAGACCCACGGACCCATCGGTGTGGGGGCGCGCAAATTTCAAGTCCCTCCAAGGGCGCGGCCATACCTAGATACGGCCCCGACCAGAACTGAGCATTAAATGCAAGTTCATCAAAAATTTATCCACTTCTAAATTAGCATTGTATTTACTTTTACTACTGGGTATATTTGAGCGAAACCCGTAATGCTCCCCCCGACACGCTCCTATTACTGTGACGTCATCATCTTACATGCTTTTACTACTGGGTATAGTTGATGAGCGAAAACCGTAGCGCTCCCCCCGACACGCTCCTGTTTGTACCAAATGTTTGGGTTTCACCATTTTCTAGCATTTTGTCGTGAATGCCTTAGAACAAGCATATAAAATGTTACACTTTCAGCATTTTATATGTTTTCGGTGAATTTTGGTATGATAAGACATAATAAGCAGATATAATAAGGATATAATCAGCATCAGTTATAATATGAGTTGATTATGTCATTATGTCATCAGCTAGAGTCTTTTCTAGAGGAGGAGGAGAGATCAGGGATCAAGTTTTTGATATACTCAGAAATTTCAATATGTGTAATCAGCTGGAGTTTTTTTTTTTTTTTTTTTTTTTTCCGAAAGAAGGAGACATCAGGTTCAGAGAGAGAACATGAAGTAAACGCACATATTTTTTGGTGATAAAGTTTGTTCTTGAATGACTGTGTTCAAGAAATATCTCAGTGGATTGTTAATATTTTTATGAATCTTGAATCAAGTTTGGGTATGTTCAGCTCGCTAGAAATGAAATGAGCTAAGAAAGGACCGAATTTTTACTAATAACATAACACATCGATATCAGGTCGATAATTATTTATTAATTATATAAAACATATGTATCGATTGTTGAGTATCAAGATGCGTGCTTTCTTGTCGACCCTCCTCGAGTGGAGT
Organism: Acanthococcus lagerstroemiae; assembly: GCA_031841125.1. NCBI lineage: Eukaryota > Metazoa > Arthropoda > Insecta > Hemiptera > Eriococcidae > Acanthococcus > Acanthococcus lagerstroemiae. The sequence continues at coordinate 37,030,852 of CM063107.1, forward strand.
GGTTACTTGTTTCTTCTTCTTTTTTTTTTCTCTCTTTCTTTCTTGAATGTATTAAAAAAAAATTAGAGAACAGAGAAGATAACATAATAAGACAAGACGTACTCATACATAGTTTATTAAATATATCATTATGTTATCAATAAAGATATAATGAGATATAATAAAGGCATGATAAGACATAATAAAAACATATTACAGACAAACATATAGTTAGATATAACAGCAGTTAATTATGTCCTGTCAGCTTGAGTTTTTCCAGAGGAGAAGGGAAATCAGGGATCAGGTTTATAATATAAATACGAGTATATAGATATGTTATTATGTCTCATCTTTCTTCGTTCGAAGGGAATTGAGATTTCTAGCACATACTTCAGCACTGTCAAATTAGATTGAAAATGGGGTAATAAAAGAAAAGATTTTATGTGGCACATATAACCATCTGAGTCAGCAAAAAAGACTCTCGTCTCCTAACTTGCTGAATTTTTTGTGGCGAGTTCAAGTCGCCAAAATTTAGTTTCTTGGTAAAACAACAAAAAGTATCAAATTCAGGAAGAACTATTTCAAATCAAAATCGTTTCTCTTGAGATTCCTCATATGATAGTTTCTATTCAATGTTTTCATAACTGTCCGAGAAATATCGACGGGAGTATAATATTGCCTTTTTCTTTATCATTCATTTACATTGACTTTATGAGGGAAAACGTAGAATTTTCGACATTTATGCGGTTCTACCGACGTCAGCGAACAGAAATAATGCAAATCACTCTGGAACACATTCCTCTACATCTCCAACTATCCATCCTGGAATTTTTTCCTTTCCTCTGACCTTGTTCGTACACACCATACTCTCTAAATTTCTGTTTACCCGTGTCACTTAGTATCAGAAATTACTTTCCATCACAACTTTTTAAAACATTTAGTAGTTCGAATATACCATTCAGGGGAGTTTCAAGGTCACAGAATTTGATTTCGATATTGGTTTAGCTGCAAATTCAAAACGGTAGTACCTGGAAGCTAGCGGGGACTCTGAAATTTCATAAATTGCCATGTGGGTATGGTTTCACAGGTTTCTAAGGTCTCTGTACACGTTTCTAATGCCAAATAAAGTGAAAATTATGGCACCCATCGAAGGGAGGTGGTGCAGAAAAGAAGATGACAGTAGGAGCAATTGGGATATCATTATGCAGCTTTTCAAGGTCGCTGAACTCGTTTCTAAAGTTATGTCTACCCTAAAGTGAAAATTACACTACACAACAATTTGAGACTTTTTAAAAAACAATGACGTGAGAATATATGATTCTATGTGTATTTTCAACCTAATTCATTAAAATTCCCTTTTCCAAAAATTTTTTGAAATTTGTGCTATCACATGCGCCAGTGATTACGACCTGGTACCTGGAACGTGTTCAAGGATCTAAACTGTACCAGTGTTACCAATTGTTGAGCTGAAAAATGTATTAGGCACATATCTTTACACCAGCCAAAGACTGACCACGACAATGGACTGAAAACTCTAGTAACAGAACTTTACACCATCCCTTCTGAAAATGTGAAGTCATTGACTGCAAATTGAAGATCTTAACATATATTACCAGTTTTTCTGAATAATTATACCACTTTATTGGGGGGGGGGCACTTGCAACAAATTTTTTTTTTAATGTAACAGCTATTGAGACCACATGGTAATATCCACGACGAGGGACACCTTCCACGCGTTTTCCATTTAAAAGATGGTAATTGTCCTATCTGATGGATTGGTGGAATTTGTTGCGAACGTTATTGTTTAACCCAACGTATCCCCTTGCCTAGCCACCAAACAAAAAAATAATTAATTAATAAATAAATCAAAAGTCATGGTTCAAAATTTGCTTGTTTCAAAATATTCTCAGTTTCTGGAGAATGACCCCTATCCTATACCTCAACAGACAAAAATTCTTTTTATTGGAGTTCAAATTCTCGAAGTTTTCAAATTTGTTTCAAGTATTTACATTCTTAGACCTGCCGGATGTGGATTCAGATTTTTTTAATATTCCAATACGCAGAGTTAAAAAGTCTAAAGCAAATAATCGGTTTACTAGTGCACTTTCGGCACTTCATAATCGAATGATTATAAAATTATTAAACACTCGTGTAAGTCACGTTATTTCGATGACTTACGTGTTAAATCGTATGATCCAGGTTTACGTAGATTTTTTTAATTCAAGGTCCCGAGATATGACTCTCTTCCTTACAATGATTGCAATATCAAAATAAATAATAACGTCCTTGTATACCTCTCAAATTTAGTTTCGCTGAAAGAGTTACACGTCCAAGTTATATTTATTTGTCAACAGGTGCTTTCTACAGATTGAAATATCAGTACTGGCGATTGCGAGTTCAATATCCCGAAAAATATTTTCGGAGATGTTTTTGTATCAGCAGGAAGCAGACGTTTCTATTTTGTAAATATAATTACGAACAATGGCATCGAAAGTTTTTGAAAACTGAATCAACAAGCAAAAAACGTTATGAATCTTGTCTCTGAAATTTCTCAAGGCGCCTTTTCATTAGATTGCTGAATATTTTTTGATGAATTTTTAAAGGAGTACAAATGAAACTTTGTACTCCTCGTTTTTTTTTAGCAAGGGGGTGTGGACAGTGTATCCCTGTACATTAGTTTTATTAATCTTATCAATTTCAATTTTAACAAGTGCTATAACCACAAATCTTTTAGGTACTAATTTTTCAACTATATTTGAGGGCTGTTTTTGATCCAGTCTACTTTCTTTCATAAAATGTCACAACTGAATCGCAATAATTGCCTTTCTTCCAGATCGGTTTCAATAATTTGAAACCGAATTTTGTGAACTTGAAGCGATATCAGTCGAAAATAGAACAAGCGTCCCCAGGGAATTCGAATCCTGATGGAATATAACACGGTTTTCAAGAATTTGTATTTCATTATTTTCCGGAGTCGATAATTATTGCCAATCAATAAATCATTTTCTTCTTCATTTGGGGGTAATTCGGTTACTAACGCCAAATGTGAGGTCATTCTATCCTTGGTCTCAACCTATTGATTTCATGCAGGACTAATTTCGGGTAGGGGCTAATTTTGGGTAATGAATATTTTTAAGTGAAGACTATTCTAACTTATAATATTATGCTGAAATAAGTTGTACATAGTTTTCATGGTCGCTGAATTCGAACTTGAGGTTGTTTTATCTTTAGAGACACGCACGTCTGCGTTTTGGAACACATCCATCATATTATATGCTAGAGTGAGTTGGCAAAATTATCCCTCCTTGGAGTCTAAAAATCGGACATTAGAAACGAACTACCATTAATTTTTCTATCGGAAACTAAAATCCCCTCCCCCCCCCTCCAATAAAGAAATAATTAATTTTTTGGCTCATAACTTTTCTAGAAAATAATGAAACAGTAATTCTTAAATTCTCCTTACTGGTTTGAACTCCAAGGGAGCACCTGTTCCCCTCGCCTTATTTAGGTCAAATGTAGCAAAATTTTTTTTCACTATAAACGACAGTCCTGGTTGAGCTGAGAGAAATGTTTCAAGAACCAAACGAAAGCAGAAAGTTAGCAGCGCTAACAATTAACATTGAAAAATTGAAAATTATAACAACTTCCCCAAAAAAAAAAAATATCTTGATCGGTAACAAAGAGCCTGAGGTAGTCTCAGAAGCAACGTATTTAGGACAATTAATTTCATTAGAAAAAATAACTGAAAGGGAAATTGACCGCAGAATCACTCTGGCATGGAAAAAATTTTGGTCACTGTAACACATGTTCAAAGGTAATTTCAAAAACACTCAAAAAGGTGAAATCGTTAACATGAAAATGTGTGTTACAACAGTTCTCACGTACGGCTCCTCCACCTGGTCTCCTACTGTCAGGCTAATCAAAAAAATTGAAACAACCCAAAACTCAATGATGCGCTCCATTTTAGGCATAAAAATAAAGGACAAAATCAATCTGAAAGTAACCTGAAAAAATCTTCCCAACGTAAAAAATTGTGTATATTTAATTAGAAATATAAAATGGGGATGGGTAGGACACGTTGCGAGACTACCTCAAGATAGACTGTCTTACCAAGCCACCTTCTGGTTCCTAAGTCATAAAATAAAAAGCAGAGGAAAACAAAAAACTAGCCGGAGGGACGAGATCGATGGTTATATTAAAAATAAATTTTTTCACCGGATTGCCTTAGATCGAAATGAATGGGAGAGGATGAAGGGTACCTTTGCCCTCCATAGGCCGGGGGTACATTCGGAACGAGGGCGAAACACGTTCGAGACACAAATTGCGATTGTAACTTAACTCTTTTAGATAAAATCAACTGCGAACCGCGGCGCCCGTCTGTTTCTCTTTTTTCTCGTTTCCCGTTTTATAATTTACCTCTAATTAATAAAGGTTTATTATTATTATAAAAAACAGACTCAAATAATTCAGATTTTTGTTTTCGAAAGATCACTACTAAAAAGTGAAGTTTTCCTAGTAATTTAGTTTACACGAGGGTTGTGGTTCACATCAGACTGGTTGAATGCTTCAGAATATTCAAAATAAGTATTTTAAAAGCTTTTACTTATCGATACAGAGAATATAACAGCTCCGGACCCTTTAAGCTCCTCACAGCATTATGTCTCGAAAAAATGAGAGGGAGAATGAAAAAATTCGTGATTTTTAGTTGATATATAAGTTTTCAAAGTCACCGATGTTGATTTTGAAGTTAATTTTTGGATTCAACTCCTTATAGTGTCTCTAAATAGAATAAAATCAAATAATAGTTACATGGATACCTTAACTGGTAAAGATCCTTGAAATGTAATGAAATTCAGAAATATTTAACGTAAATTATTTTACTTTAGCAAATACCACAGGACGAGGTACCCTATCAACATTTTGAAAATTCGGTTATAAGGATTAGCTTCTGCTATACAATTTATGTGTGTACAAACCATCCTTCTTCCAGAACATCAGTTTCAATATTGTTATAAGATTCTGTTACAGGAACTTGACAGTACAAATCATAAAATTAACTGCCCGGGTTCATTTTCGTATAATGAATCATGTAAAAATCCCATTGCAAAAATATCAAACTTAGGATATTCAAATATTACCTAACGTAAATATACTTAACACAGATCATAATTTTAACGACTATTTTGTGATAAATTACGAGAACCATAAAATATTCGATAATACGTTAAAATAGGGTGGCCATAAATTAATTAACTCTTTTCTTCGACTCAGAAAATATCGTCCCCGGTGGTCGCACGCCTTTTGATAAAATTTACGAAACAGCGAACATCAAAATGAAATTAGAATGAAATTTCTCACCGTTATCAATCCTCTTCAGAGGTGACTCGTTCCTTATGTCGTATCAAACGCGAAAAAAATTATAATATTTGCACTATAAGAAACGAGGGCATGTCTTACTGGTTACATATGTCGGACTAATACGACCAGTCGCAATTATTTAATTACAGCACTCAGTCGGTGTTTTCTGAAGGAGGCTTGTCCTGATAACAATTTTCCCACTAATGCGTTAGAGAAAATTAAGGCAAATTATTTCCGATATTTGATGCGATAGTGCCGCGGGTAATTTAAAATGTAAATAACCCGTAATAGGTTGGTTCGAGCTCTGCTGTAGAATAAGCTTAAGAAAGTGTTCAAATAATGTAATTAGGTCTGAGTAAACGAAATTTCCTAATCAGTCATTTCATTCCCGCTAGACAATAATAATTATTTTATGTAACGAGACGAACCCAATTAAATCGATGCATAATCACGAGTTGACTAGTATGGAATTTCAATCTCGCTTTAATTCTGTTTTGAGATGCAAAAAATACATTCGAGGGTGTTTCAGTGCACAATCGGAGCAGAATGAAAGGATTTCAGGTCGTGTGCTAAGAATTGCCCATCAGAAATTGCGTAAAAACAGAAGCCATCTCCGGCGGATTTTCGCTAGAAGTAACGTTCTCTTCACAAGGTCATCGAGGTACAATTTTGATAATTTTTGAGATGGATCATCGAACGTAGAATGTGCCTTGAAGTTTCCGTGCGAGTAAAAACACGTTCGTGTACAACAGCAGTATAAGGAACGCATCGAAGAGACTTTCCCAAGAACAAGTGAAAATACACATTTTTAAATGAATGTCAAATTTTCCAACTGGAAACTCTTTTCATAGTCAAAAGCAAGGTAAATAGAACAATAAAAGTCCTCACCATCTCAGAATTTTTAATAACCGTTTGATGCCGATTTTTCAATTGAAGCCATTTTTAAACTTTTGAAAGAGGACTTCTTCTTCCGTCTGTAGCCCCCCTCCCCAATAGTACTGATTTGTACTTTTATTTCAGATCTATTTTTGAAGGCGAGACGGAAAAAATAATGTATGTAATGAATTCTTATGAAAAATTATGTACTTTTGACCAACAGCATCCTAAACTTTTTGGAAAAGCTAGTTGATAAATACATTTTTTTTTCTTTTGAAGAATTACGTTTTTATAAGCTATTTTATTTTTGATACAGATGGCTTGTACGGCGTGAGCTACGGGTGCCAAATTTTGGTGTTTTTTGTCTTCTTCTTTTCCTTTGATACAGCTGACCAGAAATATTTATGGAAGGCATTAAAAGAACAACGAATTTACTCGAAAGTAGTAAAGATTCTAAAAAGTATGTACCAAGACTCGGTAGCATTTGTTAAGCTCGGCCGTATAGGATCGGAGGGGGGATTAGTTCCGATTAGTTCCCTAAATTTAGCAACTAATGGCTTAAAATTTTATGAATATAAAATTTGTTATAAATTAAAGACACTAGTGTAGTGAAATGAGTAATGGATTCATAACAGAAAACAAGGAATAATCAACAGTAGCGATTGTCCAGTTCATTTGGGGGATGTGAAAAATTTTATAATTTTTTGCTTCTAAATAATCTTTTTTTTACAGTAATTTAGAGTTCTGAGTGAAAAAACATTCCATTTTTTGTAAAACATGCTAAAAACTTCATTCTAGGCCAAATTTTTGGAGTCTCATTTTTTCGGGAGGGGGGAGGGCGGACGGGCAGATTATTCCTAGACCCCCCAGAATCGCCACACACTGAGTGACATACTTATATTTATATTGCATTCGTCTTGTTCCCCTACCCTGTTTTTCAAGCGCAACGTCTGATCTAAGTGGGACACTAAAATGGATCTTCTAGTCGCTCGATCTCCAGTTTCTCTTCCGACGAAAGATTGTCCCTTCATTCTAAGAGAGCTAGAATTTACTACGCCAACTTTTGGCTTTTAAATGGGGTAATATTGAAAACTATTCAAACAGGGATTTCTGGGTCGCTGATTTCGAATATCGCGTTGGATTCCCGATCGGTATGGATTTAAGCCCAAAACCAAAAGAGCAAAATAAACTCGACTTCAAAAACTTGAACATACTGCGGTGTATTGGTTCTCTAGGTTATTAAATTTAAATAATTTTGTTCGAATTTTCACCCAGTCCCAGTTTTGAGCTCCAAAATCCAAATTTAACTCATAACAATGGGTTAAATTGACTTGACTCAACAGTAGTGATGATTCTATCGAATTAAGAATTTCTTGGGACGCTGAGTCAAAATACACAGAATTTGTACATCCAGCCCAGTTTTGGTCCCAGAAATCCAAATTTCACAGTTGAAATGAGCCAAATGCAGGAAGTCGAGTATCAAAATCAAAAAAAAAGAAACTTCCTTCAAGAAAAAATATGACAAATCGTTTCTTCCCTTTTCTGAGTAAAAGGAACTTTGTTCCTTTCTGCGAGAAGCAGTGGCGTAGCCAGGATTTTCCCAAATGTGGGGGGGGGGCAAAGTAAGATTTTCAAGGGAGAAAAAGTCAAAAATGGAGGTATTTCTTAAAAATAACCGATATTAGAGGACTATTTTACAAGAATGAAGGTAAAATTACTGCTCAAGCGAAGATTGCTTTGAATTTTTCAACTTAAGACGCCCTTCCCGCTCGCTCTCCGTTGTGGCCAGAATGAGGAAAGGATCCTTAAACGTGGAAAATAATCTTCATATCTATGATCATAATCAACAATTTTAGGAGAGAGATCTGGGGGCTAGTCCTCTCCAAAAAGGACTTTTTTCGCAGAAATGTTCCCAAACCTTGAATAGTTTAATTCAATTTGCTCGTTAAAAGATTGTTTGACATCACGTTTCGGAGGTCATTATATCATGCTATGAATTCTGGTAATATGTTCAGCTATGGCCCTATTCTAGAAAATTTTACCTTAAATTTTGATATATTTCCATTTAATATAATTTATGTAGTTTCATTTGGTAATAATTGAATTAAACTAGACAGTAAACTACGTGAAAATGTGACTAATTAACTGCAAAAGGAATTCTGTGTAGTAGGAAACCATATCCGCTTGTGAAGATTGTACTTTCAGTGAGGGGTATCCACTTTCAATTTTCAATTTGAGAAAAATTTCACGGAGGAGCACTTCAGAGCACTTCACCAGTTGAATACCATGCAAATAATTTTCACCCGGTGAACGACCGACCATTTACGTCAGTATGAGCTAATTAAGATCGCGAGATTTGCTGTAATGCAGTAGATTATCTCTCGCAGGTAATTTGATAGATGTTTTTCCTGGTTCGCATTACGCAGTGAGGTGAAATGGTTCTGTTCCACGTGGTATGAAGCTTTCAGTGCAAATTAACTCATTAGCTGATACATATTCAATTCATCATAAATCAACACTTGCTAAATCACCACTTGAATAGCGAATATGCCATCCTTTTCCGCTAAGTACCGAGTTATTGTTAAAATTTCCTAATAAGTAGGTAAATAAATTAATTCTGTTTTCTCATTTTCGAGGTTGCAGTACCGATTAGCAAACGAGGGCTTATAATTGCCATTTGACTTACTACAAAACATATAAACTTATAATCCAAGGAAAATTAAGATAAGTTACTATTTGAATGATATAGCAGAAACTCAGAGCAAGTTATTTGACTAGCCATACGGACAGACAAACAGAGCCTCAACAAGGCAAGATATTTGTATCTTCTGTATGAGAAAATTATGCATTTTGCCGCTCCCCCCTCCCCGATACCTTTATTTTATCTGAGAAGAGACGAAAGAAAACTTCAAATGGATCTTTTCGGTTTGCATCTCTCTGGCATACGACAACATTAAAAATTTTAGAGTAGTAAACCATCTTGGTTAGCCTAGTCATATGCTTTCTCGAATCGTAGACCAACCTGATCTTTGGAGATTTGCCACTAACGTCCTAGCCAGTTGCCATAGTTATCCAGGGACGTATCGATAGGGGGTAGGCAGGCAACTTCCCCCCTGTAGGAATTTTTCACTACGCAGTTGAGAAAATTTACTATTTCAGTCAAGCAGAGTTGGAAAATCCAACAAGTCACAAACTTTTTTTTTCTTTTGCTTTGATACTTGAGAATAGAGTTGAGAAGTTTGGAAAATCCAATAAATCAAAGATTTTTTTTGTTTTGATATTTGGGAATTTTGAGTTGAGTCAGCTGAAAAAATTCAACAAGTTAAAAGTTTTTTTGTTTCTTTTTGCTTTGATACTTGGGAATTTTGAGTTGAGTCAGTTGGGACTTTCGCAATTTTTGCCCTCCTCCACCCCAAGAAAAATTGTTCGGTACGTCTCTGTAGTCATCCACCCACTCTCAAAGAATACAAGCACCCAAACTTGAGAGAAATTTTCACTAGTGCTTTGGAAAAATTATGAATTTCTTAATCCGAAATATGTAAAATTTTTGATCTAAGATATCTTCATTGCAAATTAAGAAAAAGGTCTCTAAGGGGTTCGCTTGCTGCCCTCCAAATAAAAAACAAAACACAGCGTACGACCTTGAAAATGATTGTATGATTCTTACTTTGGGGAATTGTGTCTTTTAGCTGAAATATCTTAATTTCAACCCTTCTCTCTCTTCACTTAAAAATTGATCAAAAATCGTATTTTCTTGTAATTTTTTTTCACCCGCAAAAACTCAGTAAGTACATAGTTATCTTAGCTGTACTGTCAGCATAAAATCCCCTCCCCCTTTTCACGTATTTATTCCTCAAGTATTGTCTGTTCTTGTAATCTCATTTTTCGTCCCAAATATTCAATAAGTACTGAAGTCCCAGAAGAATATCTAGCTTCTACTTTATTATTGAGCTCCAAAGTATGTTCTTAAACGAAATATTTTCGTTTAAAAAAAGTCTGCGAAGAGATTCGTACTTTTAGCCTCCCCCTCCCCCTTCCCCTCCCCTCCTTCAAGCAGAATATGACACACATGAATTGTAAAAATGTTTTCCGATTTCTTAATTTGGAAAATATTGTTTATTGAACCAAATCTTGATTACCCCCTCCATTCCTTCTTAAAATTCTTCAAATGCGATGCAGCGTAGAAAACCCTACCATAAGTCGGAAAAATTGTTTTTGTTTCTTTCCTTTATTGAAGGAATGTAACAGCACTCACATGTTCGTATCGTCCAATTCGAGATGAAACATTGTTCTGCCATGCAAAACAGATATAAAGATTTAGTTTCATAGTCCTTATGACGAAATATTTTCCATTTTTCCCCTTCTGGAAAATTTTATGGTAGGTTTTCCTGTGCTACATCACAAATATACATTTTCTTCGCCTTATTCTTCTTCAAACTAAACATTTTTAGTAGACGACATCCCTTCTACATATTATGTAAAATTGCGTTTCTGAAGTAAATATTTTATTTCTCAAGTATGTATATTCCTTTTCTTCCCTTCGCAAAAAATGTTTAAGAACTTGGAGTTTTCATTTTGGAAAAGTTCCAGGGCCATAGTCATGGAGATATGAAAGCAAGCCACCCCAAATCATCTTTCAGAGTTGACGACTTGTCACTTTGAGATGCTCAGTTGGCGAATTCCCGCATTTTCAGCTTTTCATTTATTTATTTATTTTTTGCTTGGCAATTGGAAAATTTTTGATTGTCGCTCCCTTAATAAATTTGCTCGACTACGGCCTTAAAATTGTTACGAATAATAATCTCTTCATTACTTACCACACAGCGAACCTGTCCCTTAAGGTACTACTTAGTACGTTATACTTAACCTTTTTTTTTCCTTTGTTGCTGGATTGATTATTTTTTATGTACATATATTGTAAAGACACACTAGCACAAATATTTTAGAGAACTAAAAATATTCAAGGGTGATGCAGTGGTGTTAAAATTTAACACAGGATGTGCCACTATAAGGAAGTCTTGATCTCGTTTCAAGAAATCATAAGAATGGAGTTCCAGAAAGAAAGAAAAATGAATGAACTGTGGAAAAACAATTTTTGTAACGAATAAGTACTACCCAGAATTTAGCGGCGAATCTTTGCCAGAGATCATAACTCTGTTCCAGAATTTTGGGCAAAAGCGAATTATTATCATTACACCGTACTCTAATAGGATAAAAAATAAATAAAAATCTGTTTACATGGTTCTAGGACATTATGAGTCCATTTTGGTCATTTCCCTCACCTCCAGTAACTTCAAATACATCGCAAATAGCGTCTTCTGAGTCCTCAGTTTATTGTTGAGGTTGTTTCTCGTTTATTCCAGTTAAACTGCAGAGATTCTTAATTCACGCAATGTACGTATTTCATTCCTCTGTGGATTAATTTGAGTGAAGATTACCAAAGAAACAACCTCAAAAATGAATTCAGTGACTCAGAAAACCTTATTCTTGATAGGTACCATACACCAACTTAATACATAGAATTAGGAAAAAAAAAGTCAGAAACTCCAGCAAAAAGTTAGGTAAACAAAATGATGGGAAACAGACAATAACCGAATAGGTGCGGAGAAGGGTGGTCTATGTTACAAAACGTGAATTTTCCGCTAGAGCACCCGTAGCATGCTAATCCGTTAGAGCTCGAAAATGAGGCGCGAACGCACATAGGTTTTTTTTTCCAAAACGACTGACAAATGGGCGCAAGGATGATAAAAATCGCGCAGACCCTTTCTCCATTTTTTTGGTTTTTTAAATGAATGTCGTGTGGTGACAGCGCGCTCTGAAACTTGTTCTCGACACAGCACCATAATATGTGTTCTCAGTCTCCTTGATACATGGAACGTTTTTCCGTTGCCAACTCAAAATCCTCAAAATGTAACATAGGCCCTTTTCCCCCGCACCTATTCATTAATAGAGGAACAGTTCGCCAACGTTTATTATGGTACTACAATATGAAGGAGCTAACGCCACATCCCTTGCCATCAGAAAACGAATAATAATTTTTTCTTGACGTATAAGTTAGAGAACAGAACCAAAATCACCTAAATATATTCATATCAATTGTCATAATCCTTCGAATTAATATAATGCAGTAAAGTGAAAAATATTTCTGCAGAATCCGTTACTCGGTAATAGAAATTCATTCTCGATATTATGCGTCCGTGATAAAAGAATACCTGTTCAGTGTAGGTACACCTTGTCAATGCCTGAACCAAATAACTATTAATTGATCCGTCTGCGAGTATACCCACGACATTCTATGATTTATTGGATAATTATGCTAGTACATATAAGGTAAAAAATATTGCTAAAGTAGATCTTCGCGAACAATCAATGATAGATTATAAAATATGGTCAACTTAAACATCAGTTTTGAGTTCAAACTAACTTGCGGTTAATGTCTACTTTTATGAAGAAGAAAGAAACACTAAATGGCCACCTGTTCTACTTCCCGTTAGTGTAGGTCATGGGTCAGTGCTTCCCAACTTATTGAGGTAAAATGTGAATTTTTCGCAAAATCACTCTCAACTCTACACCCCCTCTTCACGCCAGACTTTTTTCAACATTGGTCTCGCAGATCACTTTTTGATTTCTTGGGGACCACCGGCTGTAATCACTGGTCACCTCGTCTGCTCGTACTAATGTGTCCATGTACACTATAAAGGTCCTGTCTTCATAATAACACTCTCTGTAATTTCGCTGTTCGAATAATATTGAAAGTTGGTCCATATGAGCCATGAAAAAACTAGTCTAGGAACTTTCGTAAATTGAACCAGCTCCTTACATAACATCAAGTATGCTACCTCAATAACGCGTTACTAAACTCGTCTAATCAATGTCGATTTTGAGAAAATTTGGGTGTATGGAACCAAGCAAGGCAATTATCACAAACTCCAGTCTTATGCACCTCTTCTCCTTTCAGATAATCAGCTCTTGGTTACTCAGCCAAAAAATTAATTTCAGTCGAACCAAGACTTCCTTACACTGTTATAAGGTAGGCCCACCTTCACCTTTTACTTTACGTCGCTCATAAATGAATCGAGTTTCTTATTTCGATTCTCCTCCAACTAGAACTGGAACAGTAAGAGTATTTTTCGCTGAATCATTAGTCATGATTATCATCCGGAAACTAAAAACCGATAATAACCATTTTGTTAACCTCGACAATGAAAATTGCGCGTATTTTGAAAACGGAAATCGATTGAGTAAATTCTTCGCATACTAGAGAGGCTTGTGCGACCTTTCCTTATAATCTTTCATGTGTGGACCTGTTCGAGTCGAGAGATACGTTTGAAATTAAGAGTTCGAACGTTCGGATTACCATCTCATCATCTGATAAGTTTATGTCAGATGTTTGAATACCTAGAGTCCAAATTACAACTGAGTTGTTTCTTGTAGAGGTTCAAACATCAAACTGGAGGCGATCGATATGCGTATCACATAGAAGTAAAAACATAATTCAAATTGTACCTTATCACCGATTTACAAAACCTGTGCGAAGACTATTTCTTTGGACCAAGAGGAGGCGTGGGAGGGTAAAATGATACTGAAAATGCCAACTCAAATCTTGAAATTTCCATTTGATAGGCAAGAAGAAAAAAAAGAGAAAAATCTTCCATTTGTACAATCTTCCCGGTTCTTGGCTGGATTTTTCTTACTTTTTATAGTATCCTTCGACTGTAATCGAACAAATTTTAGTAAGAAAACTGTAAAAATGTCCTCGAATCTTTAATTTTCCTGTCAAGTGGAATCTCTCGACTTCTTGGTACTTCTTGGTATATAATTTACCGAATGGAGTGGGGAGAGGATAATAATTCATAACTCTGGGACCTCTTGGGCAGGCCCTAATGATTTGAAAACATCAAAATTAAATCCCACCAATTTTCGTAAATTGGAGCCCGCATATTAGTGCTTCTTAAACTGTAGTAGAAGACTTGACAGAAGAAACCAAAATAAGAAATAATTTTTGAAAGGGTTAAAATTTCAATTATTATTTAAAATAATGTATGGAGTTTGGAGGCATAAACAAGGGGGATGTGTTCCCCTTCCCGAGCCAGTAGGAAAATACAAATTTTTGGAAATTTCAAAGCTTATCTATTCTTTTCTTGCTTGTCGAGGATCTAAATTGTTGCGAATGGACGAATATTTGATACTATTTTTTTCTTCTTATTTTTCTAATCAGCATTTGGACAAAATGTTGTAGATCCGTCTTATTTTTTACTTACAAAATTTGAAAACTTCTTATTTATGATACTGATTAAATTCGAGACAAGGAAAAATGTAAATAAATTAGAACAGTGTGATATGTGTTGATAATTAACGTTTTCCTGATAAAGATAGAGATCGAATACAAAGATAACCATCTCAAGTTGTTTTTTTACTCCTGTAAATTTATGCTTATACTTGAAACTAGCATTCCAACGAATGGAGTACAGTATACCTTTCGATTTGAAATTTTAAAGTTTGTTGATTCATCCAAGGGCCGTCGAGAGGAAAGTATAAAATAGGCCTAATTTTCCACAAAATTGACTAAAAATTAGTAAAACAGAGTAACATCGAGAAAACATAGACATTTGAAAACCCTACACGTTGGAGAAATTCGAGCCCTTCCGAAGAAGTCCTAATCCGGGGAATTTCCTTTCCCCTCCTACTCGTAGACTTTTCCCCTCCCCCATTCAAACAGCTGTACACGTAACATGGAGGAATGCAGATTTTTTTTAGAATTGTAATTTAGCTGCATACAAGCTTTTAACGATATCTGAGAGTCTGAGAAGATGAGTAATAAAACTCAAAGTAGAAAAGTAGTGAATAAGATATTGCCATATTCCATTAGGAAATTTAGAGTTTTGGGGTCCATGTTCGGACCACTTCAAGACATGGAGACCAAAAATACCACCAGGTTCCCTTTCGTAAATATAAATCAATTTCGCTCATCTGAAGTGATTTTCCGACCCTTTGTGATGCGGAGGAAAAGAATGAAGTTCAGTTTTTTTGACACGTTCGCAGGCTAACAGCCATTTAAGTCATTTAACGTCATTTATTTTGGCAAAAGGTCATTTAAGTCATTTAAAGTAATTTATTTTCTATCATAGAAATTAAAAAATTTTTGAATGAGCAAATTATACCTGGAAAGAGAGAACAAAGAATTTAGAATTGGAAAATTCTATTATAATGACCAGGGCTACAATTTTTATGCGAATGCGTATTTTTATCCGTGGCGTATATTTCAGAAGTTGTAAAAGATCTTCACGAATCACAAAATTCTGCGTCAAATTAGCAGCACTTCATTTTGCATTTTCCCCATATTTTGGCATTTACCATTTAACGCATTTATATTAAATTGGAGGGAAAAGTTCATTTAAAGGTCGTTTATTTTCAAAATTCGATTTTGTTTGACACCCTGGTTTGTGTTTTGTTTGTTCGACATCAAACTTTGGACCACTCGCGTGAAGGTCAATAAATTTTCATTTTTCACCTCTGCATGAAAATTGTGTTGGGATTTCGAAAGTAGCTGGATGAAAAATATTATAAGACAAAGTGTTGTTTGTACAACTGTCCGAATTGAGTCAATTTTGCCCCCTCAATAGTGAAACTTTGATTTCAGGATGAAAATCAGGAAATAATGCTACGTTTAATTTAATATTCGGAAATCTTGTATTCTGGTTGTTCAATTCGATTTTCAATCCAAGTCAGTTTTGCCCATCTGAAAGGCAAAATTTTGATTTTAAAGCTCAAATCTGAGTCTGATTGACAACTTTCGAAATTAGCCACCTAGCAAACCCTTATCTTATTCGTTACCTTCCCCCTTAAAACAAGGCGACAGTCCTTCGTGCGGATCTGTGGAACCCAAAGAAAAGAAATCTTGACTAAAACGATCTTAAGAGGAGCTAATATTTGAGGAATGCTTTTTCAAAATGCAGTACCTAAGTTCATATTGCTAAATTGTTGAGGAAACGCAAAAAACTTTCTAGTGATCTCAATTTTGATTCATGTATACTTCCGATTTTTTGATGAGGTAGACGACCTAGAAATTTTACTATCAAAACTAAAATATTCGTGAAAATATAAGCTGAAAAAAATTCCATTAACTGGCTGATTGAGTTTAGAAATTGAAATACTATAACTAATATAGACTTACCGCATTTTAGAGTGACAAGAATTATAATAAAAATAGACTTTTTGAATAAAAAACATCATCTTGATGATGTACCACCCTCAGATTTTTAAACCCAAAATCGGTGAAGTGTAATTACTTTGAAGATCAAAAAGTTTCTCCCTACTCCCTGAACGGGGTTGAAATAATTCAAATAGAACGTTATGTTGTAACTTACCGAAATAGGACTTGTATGGGTCGCTGATCTCAGGTTAAATCAAATTTTGATTCAGCCTCGATACAGATTGCAAAAATCCAAATTTCACACTCGAAATCGGTAAAATTGAGTAATTTAGAAAACTGAATCGACTTACTGCATTTTGGAATTAGAATTCATACCGAACTGACAAGAAATACATAGATGCATAGTAAATGGACTTACTGCGTCTACAAATTAGTTTTTTCACTGAAAATGACTTTTTGCAAATCGACAATGAGATTCTGATGCGTCGGGGGTTCATAATTCGATTCCGACAAAAAAAGAATAACAAAAAAGTGAACTTTGTGCCCTTGGAAAAAGACTCTTCATTTGTAGAGGTCGATAGTAACTTCATGGGGAGCTTAAGAATTCAAAGGAGAGAGATTAAAGTTAAGGCGATTC
Organism: Acanthococcus lagerstroemiae; assembly: GCA_031841125.1. NCBI lineage: Eukaryota > Metazoa > Arthropoda > Insecta > Hemiptera > Eriococcidae > Acanthococcus > Acanthococcus lagerstroemiae. The sequence continues at coordinate 37,047,855 of CM063107.1, forward strand.
CAAAAATGGATTCAGCAACCCAAAATTCGGGTGCAGGAAAATTTGTCGCGCGAAATTGATCACGCGAAAACTAAAAGCCGAAATTCGTCGCTGCGAAATTAGAATAACGACAATTTGGTCGCGCGGAAAATTGACCGCGAATGAGGAAAAAAATTATTTTTAAGGGGGCAAACCGTGTACGAGTATATCTCTTTCAACAGTTGGTAGTCAATTAGTGAATTTTATTAATCTTAGCCGAAAACCTTTCGCTTGAAGGGTGGAGTGAATTGACAGCTAATTAATATTTTTTTATGAAATACAATTACGATAATTATTTGTAAACAATGGGTTACTATAATCTCTTCAGTAGAGTCATCTGACCATTATAAGAATCTGATTAATTGATTTTAAAATGATCTTACTAATAATTTTAAGGAACTTTTATGTAGTATAGATAACATATTATACATTTTTTGGTCTATTTTGTAATAGGTACCTACTATGCTCTGTATCTTCTAACTACCCGTTTCTGTTTCGCTATACTGACACTTATTTGCTCTTTCTCACTTATTGTTACTCATTTCAGCGTTTCTCATTTCAAACAGTGCGTAAACTTGTTCAGCAGGCCATGCAAGTATGGTACTACATTTCTTCGTCATCATCTTCCTCGCGATAACATTACCCACTGTAAAATTTCGTAGCGATGAATTTTGCGCGACGACTTTTCGTATACCCAAAACTCCATATCAGTCAATATTAGCTCTCTTGTGAAGCTGTGAGCTATGGCGCTCAAAGGGGAGAGTTTAAAAAGGAAATGATCTCAAAATGCATTCAACGACCTACACAATCCTCGTTTTCTACACATCGTGTGCGAAAATAGACACTAGTCGTTACGAGCCCTCCTGTCGAGCTCGAAGGGGAAAGATTAAAAACAAAATGACTTCAAAAATGGATTCAGTGACCCATAAACTGTTCTGTAGTCCCTCATTAAGTCGCATTGGATTCTAAATGTTCTTACCGAATAATTGTAACGAGCCTGCGTAGTATTAATATATGATCTGAAAAAATCTTATAGTCTTATCAGCGTCTGAATTGCATTTCAGAAGAGTCTGACAGGTACTTCAATGGGCGGCTGAATGAGTCAATGAATTTTATTCTATATATGATATGTACAGAAATCAGTATTGGTCAATACTCCATCTGTGGTGGAGATTGAATGGAAACAAAACCACTTGCAAATAGATTTAGCAATCCAAATATACCATTTTCAACCAGTTATGAATAATATTTTTGTTAGTCAGCATTAGGCCCTCTGCGGATCTCCATAGAGTCAAAATGGATACGAGAAAAAATTACCTCAAATGTGAGTTCAGTGATTCAAAAGACCCCCATTCGAAGATTTAAAAAATGTACGACTCGTGGTCATTAGCACCTAAGAATTATTTTTGAAAGTACATTTTATTTTAATTCAGTTATTGGATTATTTCATGAGTTTAAATTTACAAGACTCGATTTTTTAACCTAATTTTTTCACATGGACATTATATTCCATATAACAAAGTAAACGGCACAATTATGAACTAAGTACTAATATGGACCACCCTACCACACGAACTACTGTAACTAGCGCTCTTAGCGAATGAATTCCGAAATATGTTGTTAGACACTGAAACAACATAAGTTTTTGGTGCTTCGGTTCAATTCTTTAGACATTATGTGAAGTTGTTGTTTCTCACAATAGGTATGTTATCAATTCACATTGTGGAAATTTGCTAAGCTTAACGTTCATTTATTTCAAAGATTATTGAATGTGAAAAAACTGGAAAGAATGAAATTAAGTAGCAAAAAACCTGAACTTTCTAATGTGATGTCTATTCCAAAATATTCTCATTTAGGGTTGAATTTTTCATTTTTTGAAAAAGAGATGTACTTTTTAGGTTGATATAAAAGTATAAACCAATGAAGTTTATGATCTATTGATTCAGGATGCCGAGAAAGAAGATTATAATAAAAAATAAACTGAGGATAAGGCACAGTAGGGTTCAGAAGTACTATGCGAAACATTATCTGCGATAAAAGAGAGAAAATGCAGAATTTTAAGCGCCTCGAAGAAGTAGAGGGTATTCCCAGAACATCGAATGTCAGGAGCAGAAAGTCACTTTTATGTTTGTGAATAGGTACTGTTCGTAATTATAATTTTGTAGTTTTTTTCAAACAAAACGTGCTTTTTGGTGAGTTTTTTGACTTTGGTTCATATTTATACCTAGGTCCATAGTTTCTGAATTTCGACCAAAAAATCAATTGAATTATTAGCGTTTTGCATAGTAAGGAACCCTGCTCTTTCACCTCCATACTTTGCCGATTTTCGATATCTCACTCCGTCCGAGAGAGTATGAAATGCGTAGAAACAGTAAGAGCCCAGATTTTCGATTCTAGGTTTTTCTTCAAAGGAAGTTTTCACTTTTGATCGCCTTGCGAACTTTCAAATGCGTTTTTCTCAAAATATAACTTTCGTACTTCAGTTTCAAAATTCCAAAAAAATATCTCCCTCCAACGGTACAAGACTGGTCAAGGTCTCAGTCGAAACATAATTTTGCCTAGTATAACTCACTGCCCTTAACTCCATACCGACAAAGTGGGTCCTTTCGATAGAAGGCACACATTTGTACCTCAATTTTCAATCTTAAAAACATTGCTGGGAAACTTCAAAGTCAAAAAAAAATTGATCCATAAAACTAGAATATTTGCTTCACCCTTTGACCCGTTTCTTATTCAGATAATTTTGAGCTGAGTTATTGGGAAGAAGGTTGAGGTGTCCCAGAATTGTATACCTCTTAGTGAAAGATGTAACGCAGAACTCGGAATATCTATGTTTCCTCATTTAAATTTCAGCTTTTCCTTGAAGCACGTGTTCCTCCTTCAATTTTTTTCGGATTTGAGGAAAACATTTCTTTGTATTTTTTTGGCACCGATCGAGGGCATAAGAAAGAAATTCGATTGTTGGTGAAACAAGAACCGGACCACGAATGTAAAAAATGTCCAAAAAATTTAAAGCGCCACGTGACATGTATCTACGCGTGGCCTGGCTGGGGGTGCGGAGATGCAAATGCATCCCGGGGCTTTCGACCTATTGTGCCCTTTTTATCGCAATCCATAACGTCACTGAAAAAGTTTTCAATTTGTTGACCGGGCCTCTTACGTTTTCCATCCCAAGAATTTAATCGTCAGGCCGTACCTGCATGCATCTGAATCGTGAATGGGGTAGGCGAACCTAAAAAATTTGAGAAATACTAGATACCACATATCGATTAAAATGTGAATAATTTAGTAATTTCCCATACAAAAAACACTGACTTCACCTACAAGTTTTTTTGCATGAATCTAGTTTTGGGATGCAACTGTTTGAAGAGGAAGTTTTGGCACAGTTTCAATTCCACATGTTTCTGAGTTCATTATTCGTGCCATTGTCCTGTTTCGATTCCAAACTTGGGCTCAGTTTATCGATGGCTATCGGATTCGAATTTCGGCATCCTAAGGGAGGAGAGCCTCTCAACGCTAGATAGCTAACCACCTGGCTCAACAAATTGTCACATAAATCGCCTAACCATCGAATTATCCCAAAATAAAGCTCGTGTTAGTCCCGAAATCTTGTTAAAATTCGTCTGGCAACTACTGAGGTCCATTAAAATCCACTCAATCTCGATAATTTGAAACGATAGCACATGCTCGAACATTTGAATCAATGAAATTAGGTAACTGCAACGTGCACTTACTTGCTAATATGTATAAAATCACAATTACGTAAGAAACACAACCAGCATGATTCGTCGCGAACACAATACTCGCAAAATTTTATATCAAAAAACGGTACAGATTTAGGGTGAAAAAAATTAAGTGCAAAATGAAAAAAACGATGAGAACCGAAAGATTTTATCGAGCATATTTAAAATCCGCGAAGCAAACGTTGGATTTGGAAAGAAAAAATCACAAGAAATCGCACGTCAGTAGTTACGCGAATAATTACCTTTCTCTACGAGTTTTCTCTCACGTGTGATTAAGCAGTCGCTGAGTTTAGAAAATGTTTAATTGGAACTTGGGAAGAGGTGAAGGTAAGTATAGCCCGGAACGAGAATGAATGATTAACTATTTGCTAGACTACGGTTCAACAGAAGGTTAACACCTCTCCCTCTTCGACTGTTGCATTCCCGATTATACTCCTTAATTACTCGATTATCATTACGTTTTTGATCCAGTTTTTTGGTGCCTGATACTGCAGATCCAGTTGCAGTTCCTAGGTAGTTTCTATATGCTTCGCCCAATCTATTTGACATTTTATTATTATTTCTTCCGAAAAACCCCATTGATACTGATTGCGGTGAAATGGAAAGTTTCGTAGATACAAATACACCAATTAAATCGCCGCGAATCCTCGTACACGTTTTTCGTGTCCCTTGTTACGACCAACTTCAGATACATAGTTGTGCAACAATGGAGAACATCTCATTTTTTCGTTTTGTTTTTTTTTCAAAAATTGCCTAATTGTTGGAAATCGTATTTGCAGTCCGTATCCATAAATTATCATGCCTGGGAATAAGAGACTCGTGGGGCATGTAAAAAGGAAATAAAACCTGGTGCGATTAATGTTTGATTAATTTGTGCTACCATGTCGGGGTTTTGTTTTCCACTTTTGACATGGAAATAAAAATCTCATTAAAAATAAAAGTCAATTTCTGTTTTTTCAGAATTCTCAGTCACGTAACACTATACACCACTGGTCGTAACAGTTTGTATTACGCCGCTGAAATACCGAATTGCGGTTTCTGCGAAATATTAGAGGTTAAAAGGATGCGGAATGATGTATGGCAATGTCGAAGATTCAGAGTCGAAGATGGACAACTGGGTTCCTTCCTATTACTGTACACCTTTAATTCCTGTATTATTTTACGCTCGATACTTGGATTTTCACGCATACAACATGAAAATCATAATCTTAATCAGAGTTCAGGCGAAATCACTACGAAACGACACAAAATAAAATTAGTGCAGTGACGAGTATTTTGCTATTCTAGTGGCGGTAATACCAGAATGGCAAGCGGTACTCGAAGGTACGTTCAGTAGGTTTAACCAATTACAGAGCGATTAAGGTACGAGCATAAAGCATCGGAATTCCTGAATTAGTGTCCACGTGTCCAGTATTATTTTTTGTGCAGCGTTTTTCCGCAGTATTTTAATTTCATTAAAACATCATTATCTCCAGTACCTTGAGCCTAAACTGTAACCAATACTGACGGAATGACAAGAAGGATAGTGGGCGCAGTCCCCTTCCTGCCCTGATTTTAGTAAGAAACTAGCTGACCGCTTGCGGGTTATCTAGAACGAGGGGCTTAAGTGAGTTCAGTACCGTCACCCTCCAATTTCGAGTATGAAAACATTGAAGTATAGATGATAGTGACAGTGATACTTTCGAAGATGAGGACGAGGATGATGAAATGTCTTCCACTGAAGATGTGGCAGGGCCTTCTTGTCGTGAATCATTACCATTACCTGCTGCTCGTAGTCCATCAGATCTGTCCCAATCAATCAATGAAGGGCCAAAACAGCCGGTAATGAGATCTTATCCTAAAACTGCATACGTATTATGGCCAAGGATTGCGTTCTTTCACTCCAAAGTGGTAAGAAAAATACTCATGGTTAGAATACAGTGTCACGACTGATCCAGCGTTTTGTTTTTCTTGTCGATTTTTTGGAGTCAATATGACTGACAGAACCTTTGTTGAAACTGGTTATAAAAATTGGAAGAGGGCCTCTGAAAAGCACTTCGGTTTTCAACAGCACGCACGCAGTGCAGATCATTTAAACAGCTATAGAACATTAGTTGTTGCTATAAAGAATGAAAGTCATGCTCGTTTGGTGAAGGAATATCGGTTGTATTTGCGAACTATAGTTCGAGATCTACTTTTCACAGCCAATCAATAACGTATAAATCAGAAGGGTCATGATGAAAGAGCTGATAGCCTAAATGAAAGTAACCTCCTTGAATCTTCAGATCTCGTGGCGGAAAATTATGATTTTTTTTTTGAAAAATAAAATTGAGTCCGTGCCTTTTAATGCAAAATACTTCAGTCCTGAAATACAGAACGAATTTTTCAAAATAATGGCAGATTCAGTTTTGGAAGAAAAAAAAAGTAAAGAATTGAAGAAAACTTTGTGGTTTACAGTGATAGCTGCTTTTTGGTTCCCATCTCACCACAAAATAAAAGAGAGGAGCCAACTAGCTAGATGGGAGGACGGATTAAAAGCATTTCTGAGGGGGGAAATTTCAAAGAAATTGCGGAAAACAGGATACAATGGGAAAGGTTGCAGGAGACTTCTGCTCACTTTGGGCCGAAGATATGGAATAACGAATTATCGTAAGAAATAAGATATTATAAGAAATGTATAATTTTACCTCAATAAAAGTTATTAGATATTAGATCCTCAAGCTCTATAAGTTCTTGTTTTAACAATAGGTGGAATCTAATTTTAGTAATGTTATGTGTACAAATGCAGCAAGTGGGAAGGAATTTTTCGGAATTTTGAAATCTCAATATGTTTTTATGTCAGGCTCTGCTATTCATTCCATGTTTCTTGAGCTACAGAAATTGGTCAATCCTAATGTGAAACCCATGCAACTCAAGAGAATATGCTACACAAGATGGACATCACAAGTTTCGGTTTGTGTTGCATTTACGAAACTTTTGACAGAAATCTTACTATTTTATAATAATCTCATAAAACAGAAGCATAATTAAAATTCTACATTCAATGAAATGGTTTTGCTTCGGTAAAAAATTGTTCATTTTTATTAATTTTTTTTCTTTTTTTTTTTTTACTGGATGCATGCAATGTTATTAGTTCGTTAAATATAAAATAAATCCTGTTAAAAAGGAATAAGTCTAAAATAGCCCCCCGGACCGCCGTTTTTGTCTGTCTACCGTTCTCACACACCTCGTAAGTCCTTACCGTCATTGTTCCTTTTTACATGGCCCATGCAAAATTAAAAGCTAGCTCCGCCACTGAGACCAAGGTAGATGTGTGTGAGTGCCCAAAGCTGTTTGAGAACCTTTTTTCTAAAGCATGAGTCAAAAGAAAACAGCCAGGCCCGTAGCCCTGAGCACCCCTGGCGCTTGTCGGTGCCCTCCTTGACAGAATTTCGTGAATAAAAATAACAAGAATTCCTTATATTTTTCTCGCTAGTTTTGTTCAAAACTTTTCTTTTCACTACATTTTAATGTTTATAAAGTTGGCAACCCTGATTTTGCTTTGAAAGATAGACGAACCGTGTGTTTGTCGTTCTTTATATGTGACGTGTCACAAGAAAAGGGCCCCTTATCCATATCGATTTGATATTAAGTATCCGCCTATAGCATCACATTTCAAAAGCTTCGATCCTTCTCTTCTCTGGTTTTCTTATGGTACCTTTCACATTCATAAAACGCTACACTCCAAACATAAGTTTTCAAAAATAATTTTTCGATTTCTAGATTTGTTTTTGATTTGAATAAATTACTTTTTCGGTAAAATTCTAATGTAGCTTGTGCTATTCTACTACTAATATCCTTTTTACATCTTCCGCCTTTTGTTATTTTACTCCCGAAGTAGAAAAATTCGCTTACTTCTTCAATTTTTCCTTGACCAGTTTTTATTTTAAGCTATCATGTTCACATCGTTTACACATCATCACTTTAGTGTTGTTTTTTTTTTAAATTAAAAAAAACTATTTTTAGACGATATTCTAACTCAAAATCTCCTCCATTCCCTTTAAAATATTTTCCAAATCAGTACTTCTTTTAGTTAATAAGACAATATCATCTGTAAACATAAGCATCTTTACATCTTTACTCGCTCTCCAGCATGTATAGTTCACCTGCTTCAAATTTTTCTTTTATTTGAGGAGCGATCTTCCAAAACGGCCTCTGTCCAGTTTTATATTTTTTTCACGGGGAAGAAAAAACTTGGTGTATCCCTATATTATACCTACATGTCACAGTTGATAGTCGGGTTGCCTATTAGAACACGTACAGGAATTATCTCATTATAATATTGAATGTACCTTGTACAGGAGACGCGCATGATAGTCGCGAAGTGGGGGATCTCCTGGATAGAGGCCGTTTTGGAACAACATTTTTGAATTATTAGTTTTGGTTTGGTTCAAAATTAGACATACTGTGTCTTTCAGTAGATTCTAATTCATAAAATTTTCAAGATAATATCGACTCCTCTATTGTGTTAAAAATATGTGAACAGAGGCCTTTTTGGAACAACTTTTTTCGTCTCTTTGCGAGTCTATTTTAGCTTCTTACATGCGTTAAATTCGCGATATCGTGATTTTGTTCGGGTCAGAATATGTATCACTAGATTCCTCGCTAGATGGCGCTATAAAACGATTTTTCAAAAAAAATGGACAGAGGCCGTTTTGGACTATCGCTCCTCATTTTATTTTATTAGTCCAGGAAAATTAGGCTTTGAAATGGACAAAACTATATCAAAGATTTTTTTGGAATGTCTTCGGAATGACTCCCTACTCAACATACTAAAAGTCCACAGCGATCACGGTGGAGCTATGCCCCCAGGGTGCCTCAAAGACCTTGAAATCCACTTTTTCAGAAGTATCTCACGTAGACAACATTTTAGGGGGAAATGTTTCAAACAAAAGTTGTTCCTTGTTAAAATTCACATTGCAAAGGTCTCTTATAAAATTTTCGTAGAGTTGAAAACAACGCCGTCAGTGCGCGCTGAAGTTCACACAATTTGTTCATGCTCACTCTGTGTACTAAACTAACGCGCAAACATCATCTGCGTTTTGACAGTGTTTTTTATTAATAATAATAATCACAATCACAATAATAATAATGATGATAATAATGGGACAAATACAATTATTGTTATAGAGAGATAACCTCAGGCTGATTTCAAACTCGTTGACCAAATTTGGCGGTGATGCTCCTTTGCCATGATAGGCTCAAAAATTGGAGTATACCTATGTTGATAAAATTTCTCAAAAAATTACTCTACCTCAATTTTGGAGGTAGATTTGAATTTGTATCGGTAGATTGAAAAATTTTGATCAGATTTCGATGCCGTAGTTCTCGAAATATATAAAAGTGTTTGTTTGCCTGCGGGTGGGTGTGTGTGTGTGTGTTTGTTCGAGGTTGGCGGGTGAACCATAAAAGCTGAGGATAGGATAGGGTACTGGGGGGGAGGCACACTCCCTCGAAATATTTAAATATCTACCAACATAACTTATTTATCATGTTTCATCTATAACATTTTTCATTCAGACCCCCCCCCCCCACTGAAACTATTTTCTGTATTCGCTGCTGAACGGGACTTGAACTTTAAGCATGTGTTTGTATGAATTCTGAATAGGTTTTAGATTTAAAAAAAAAAAAAAATCGGTACTCTTATTAGGAGGCCACAGAATTTTTCCGCCTCTAGACCCCCTAATTTTTTTTTGCTTGGATTATACGGAATTAATTTACTTTGAATTTCTCCATTTTATGTTGAAATTTGGTGGCTGTACTGCCTCCCTTCCGAAATATCTAAATACCTACCAACGCAACTGCTTTAATATGTAGTATCAGTTTTAGCGATGGATTTCCCAATAAGCACATTAGAGAGATGCCTCGGATGGCAGATTTTTGTACAAAAACAGCGAGAAAAAAGGAGAAAATTCGGAAAAAGAGAAAAAGTAGACATGGCGAAAAAAGGAAATAGTAGCTGCAGAAAACACAACTAAGAAATAATTATTAATGTCTGACCTGTAGCTCATTAGGAGGATATGGAGTGGAGGGGTGAGGGGGGACATTTCGTTGAGTGCCTATAGCGGCTGAGCTTCTGAATCCGCGGCTGGTTACAAAGAGCGTAAGCAAAATGTGGAGTCCATGAGATATTTAAAATAAAATATGAAGTGAAGCGTAGAGGGAGGAAAACTGCAAGAGTTTTCAGTCCGGAAAATATCACGGATGTGGATCATAGAGAATCGTTGAAAGGACGGAGAGGGAAGATGGGAAAACAGTTTGCAGTAACGGAAAGAGAAGAAAACATATTAATGTCTGCGGAGCTCCGTGCGGTTAAGTTTTGACATGTATTCGCGTGTTTCGACGCCACGGGGAGGGGGTCACCCCCCTGTGAGCCCTCTAACTTTTTTCAACTGAAACTTTAATTGATTTACGCTGAACTTCTTCACACTATGTTAAAATTTGGTGGCGGTAACTGTCTCCCTTCAGAAATTATTAGGGAGTTAAAAATCTCCAATTTCCACAACAAGCTGAAAGTGCCTTCTATGTGTATTTAATTGTGTATTAGAAGAAATATTTAGAAAACTGGAATGGAAAAATATGGGGATACAGATAAATTGTGAAAAACTAAACCATGTAAGATTCGCGGGCGATGTTGTACTGATAAACGAGAATATAAAGATGCTACAGGAAATGGGTGAAAAATTGACAGAGTTAAGTGCAGAGGTGGTTTTAGAAATGAATACAAGTAAAACAAAACTAATATTCAATATGGAAAGGGAATATATACCACAATATAAGGAACTGAAATAGAAAAAAATCTCCCCATTCGACTATTTGGGACAGATACAATCGTTTGAAGACAGAACAAATGGAGAGATAACTAAAAGAATAAATATAGCATGGGCAAGCTTCTGGACCTCAAAAAACATGTATAGAGGTAAAATGAAGATTGAGACAAAAACGAAAATGGAGCCCCTAACGAAGAAGCAAATGAAAAGGTTAAATACCACTGTGAGAACAGGGACGAAACTGAGGGGCACGGGAGGGCAGCTCCCCCAAGCCTCCGCCGGAGTTGGGAAATTTTAGTAGTTGGATCAAAAGTTGGGAAAATTCAACAAGTCGAAAGAGATTTCGAGTCCCCCCCCCCATCTAACTCACGTAAGTCAACTCACTTTAGCCAGCTCACTTTAGCCCCCGGTCTAGATGAGCCGCGAAGCGGGTCAGCTAGTACAGTATATATGGCATGAGCATGCACAAAATGTGCGAACTTCAGCGCGCTTTGAAGGCGTTGTTTTCAACTCTACGAAAATTTTATAAGAGACCTTTGCAATGTAAATTTTAACAAGGAACAACTTTTGTTCGAAATATTTTTTCGTAAAATGTTTTCGACGCGAGATATTTTCGAAAAAGTGTATTTCGGGGTCTTTGAAGCCCACTGGGGGCTTAGCTCTACCGGAATCGTATGTTAATTAAGGAGTCATTTTGAAGAAATTCCAAAGAAATAATCTTTGATATCATTTATGTCCATTTCCGGCCTTTTTTTTTCTGTCTAATTTTCCTAGACTACATAGCCCACTCTATGCAAAAATTAAATAATACTGGAGAATGGAGATAAGGAGCACCCTGCCTTACACCTTTTCTCATATTTGTCTCCCCTTTCTCTCCGTCTATTCCTAATGTAGCTTTCTGTCTGTTATGTTTAAAATAATTTGACTTTCTTCTTTATTGCTACCCTTTTTCGGATATCAAACGTTTTATCCCATTTAACATTGTCGAAAGTTTTTTCAGTATCAACGAATGCCATACATCTAACCTACGCCATTTTAAGTCTCCCATCTACAATTGAACCAGATAGTCCAGGAACAACGGGAGTCCTAAAATTTTGAAAATAGGTTGGATTTTTTCGCAATATTGCGAAGTCTAATTGCATTATGGCTTCATTATGAAAAATTAGATCTTCTGACTCGTGGCATTGTAAATAACACTCATCACTTTGTGAGGTTGAAATGCAATAATGGTAGAAAACTGAAAAACTAAAAAAAAAAAAAAGTTCCATATATATACGTTACGAGCCTTCACAACAGCGACACTCGTGAGGTGCACCCTCTCTCCATTTCCATGGGTAGGCGAAAATAAGATATTTCAAATAAAGATAGAAAACTGAAAAACTGAAAAAAAGCTGTTCCATATACAAAATGTACGAGACAATTAATTTTCTTCTTTTTTTTCGCGAATTTTTCCGATATTTTATTGGGTATTCTGTTATTCTGGGCGGAGACAAATCCAACAAATCAAAGATCATAAAAATCGGTCCAGCCGTTCTTGAGTTATAAATGGTGTAACTAACCGGACTTATAGAAGATTAACACGAATTTGTGAAAGCGGAGCAGGAAGGGGGCGGCGTCCCCTCGCCCCTCTCATCATTCCGCCACGACTAATTATCGTTCGGGTTTGTCCACTTTTCGTCTTCAGTATGTACATCATTCTTGAACCCGTCAAAACGGAGCAATATATAGAATCTTCAGACGAAAATCATTTTTAACGTAAGAGTCTTGGCTTTTCAAAGCTGACAATCTCCACTTTTTCAGAAAATACTTTTTCAGCCGACTCAGTCATCGTCTAACGCCGTGAAAGTGAGAGAGCAGTAAAGGAGACTCAGGAAAGTGGAACCCTTGGGCTGTAGGAACCAAAGCATTTTTTTCATTCTTAAAAAAAACGGTAAAATTTGCTAACCATGTAAGTCTGTAAGATGTATTTTCATACCTGAAAGTCAACCAAAGTTAAAATATATTCTCGTAATTGCATGTTTTATGATATGATGGTTCATTTTGTGGAAGATACCGAATTGATTCCCTGTAGGTACACTGATATTTTCCTTTCCATTTTATGTAGACTTAGGACTGTCTATTCGGAAATACGATTAGGTATGGTTAAAAATATGTGTACATACCTATACACGATGGAAATTTTTAATATGAAGAACGACCTACTACTTTACTTGGAGTAAAAATTTATAACATATGCGAATCTGCAAGGAAGAAAATATTGGGATGCGGAAAATTAAACTGTTTAACTTACTGTGTAGAGTTTTACAACAGTTTGTCGTGCGCTGTGAACTTGCCATATACATTCTGCCCACATAATTGGTGGGGAAATCCGACAGGATGTACGTGTTCAGGAGGTGGTCAAAAACAGTTTCAAATTTTTCATCTACAGGTTTCTCCAACTCAATCATTGCATTATACTTGTCACCTTGACCCTTAAAGTTTCTTTATCCATTAATTTTATAAATGGATGAGTTTATTGTCTTATTGCTTTGTCGGATCAACGTAGGACAAAGACGGATCTTCAAACTTCAAGTGCTCAAGTCCGATTTCTTATGAGGTCAAACATATTTTCCCAAACCAACGGATGGATAGGAGAGGGTTCGTCAACATGGAAATTTTAAATTTATGAGCACACCTCGTACAAACTATCAAACTAAAGGCTTTTGCATGGCGGACGGCTGACTGCGAACGTACCGTCAGATTTTCGACCCTGCTCCGATTTGGATATTAACACAGAAATTTCACCCTTTAAATGAATGAAATTGACTTGACAAATCAAACAAAGTATCAGAGAACATCACTGGAAAGTTTGTAACTAGTAAAATGCAATATTTTAGAGAGAAAAAAACAACAACAACAAAAAATTGAATTTTCTTTCTCTTATCACCTGATGCTGAGTCAGAAGAAAAACCGCAACAGTAACTCTAGAGAGAGAACCATCGAAATTGGGAGTATTCTGATCACTTACTTTGTATCAAATGATTGATCGACTCCAATCTGGGCTCCAAAAATTCAAATTTCTTTCAGGTGCATAAACTCGATGGAAAACTTGAATACAATTCGAAGTTAGCAACCATGATGGAAACACTTTATTGCCAGTTTCAGTTTTTTACGCGTTAAATTTCGATTATTTTGATTTTTTATCATTCCATCAGTTAGTTCTGAAAGATTTATTTAATTGACAGAATATTTCTTATCTCTTTCTTGTACGTTTCAATTCATATCAAGTGCGTGTTTCAACGGTTATCGTAAAGATGAAATGTAAAGGGCAAACTTTAATTCCAATTTCAATTTATCTTTCTCGAGAAATAAACAAGGTATATCTGAAACGGAAATGAAACCTTTGTAAATAGGACGTAGTGACTTCCAGGGCGTATACAAAGGAAAGGGGGTTTTAAGGGTCAGACTGACCCCCCCCCCCTTTGGGTGTTGCCGTGCGCTTAAAAATTCAGGAAAATGCGAATCTCAGAAACATTAGAAACCCCAAAGGTCAACCCCCTCGTCATATTCCTGGGTACTGGTGACTTCGTGTTGTAAATTTTGGATTTAGAGGCTATTCGAGATTGAATAAGATTATGACACAGTAACATTCGGAATTCGCTACTAACATCCCTAGTTTTAATACGTCGTTTCTTAGGTTTTCGAGGTCAATTCAATTTTACCCATCTTAAGTAGCTTTTTGAATTACAGTGGGGTGAAGGGAGAAAATATTAAAATTTTTCCTAATGACTTTTGTACTTGTGTTGCCACTTGCTTTCTAATAATGTACTTATGTGAAAATAATTGTTTTTATTTACAGCTAAAAAATTGAAAAAACTGTGCAGTGGGATTTTAATTTTAAAAATCCTCTAGTGGAGGTTCATAAAAAATTGATGCAGTGATTGAAATCAGTGACTACAAACCTCAATTTTAATTTATTTTCATCGCTTTCTCAAATTGAGTCAATTTTGCCTATTTTAAGTGGTCCTCGAACCTGGGAACGACGACGGAAATCTTTTCATAGATTTGTGTTCCAGTTGACAGTGGCTTTCCGACAATGAGTGCATAAAAAACTTTGAACTTAAAAGCGAAAGGAAGTATAATTTCCCATTGCAAAGTTGAGGTTTTGAGCCCCTGAAGGCAAAATCTTATATACGTAAGATGTTCAAACTAAATATGACCCAAAAGACCTGTGTTTCGACAATTTGTTAGCAGTCCCCAATGGTATTCGAATCTGAAACGAAAGTTGGGCACTTTCTCCTCACATTTCAGTCCCTCTCCCTGCAGAAAACATGAGGAAACTTTGGTTTCTCATGTTGTCTTTCCCCTGAGTTTACTGCAGGGTGTTAACTGAAGTGGGCCTTATTTACTATTGGTGAGAAAAGACCCTCTTTTTGGTTGTGGCATATATTTAAAAAAAAAAAAAAGAATGATGCAATGAAAGAAATCGGTTAAGGGTAACCTATGCTTGGGGGTTGAATTTCTGATAATTAATTCAGAGCATTTGAGATTATCTATAACAAATGAAGTCTGTTTAACTTGGGCGAAGAATTAGCTCTTAGACTAGGGGGGGGGCACCAAAAATACTGACTAAAATCTTTTGTTGATAAACGAAACATGTAGGAAAAATAGAGCTCATTAACTCAATTTTTCCCGCGAGGCTCGAGAGTCTTCCGACTTTTTGATAAATACCGACTGGAATATTACAAATTTCCTGTGAAGTATTTAGACATTTGAGCGATTTATTCTGCTGTCTATTTTCTGTTGGCATTTAAAACGAAAATGCCTTTCAAAGTGGGATGTCTAATTATTTCAACTCATTGTATTCTCAACTATGCGACTGTTTTCGAATTATATTCATGGTTCATCACGTAGGTACCACTCGCTCTTTTTTTTTCTTGATGAGGGGAGCAGTTTTTGACATAATTACGATTTATAATGCTTGTTTCATAATCATCAAGACTGGATAATTCCAATCCCTAAGAACTTAAAATAGAGAGAGAAGAAAAAACGGAAATTTTTTGGGAATTTATAATTATTTAAATATTATTTCATATTGTTTGTGGTTCTTCAAGGTACTATCCAACTTGTTCGCAACTCGCTACGACTGTTCAAAAACCAACTTACGACTCCTGATTACTGTTCCAGAGATTAGGATGCCTCAAGGCTTTGTCATGACTTTATGAATCTCATATGCTCGCTTATAATACTTTCGAATTTGTTCAAAACTCTCACTCAGTTTTGTAGGTGTTCAAAACTTGATGAAGATTTTTAAGAATTTTCCATATTTATTCAAGTACCGCAACCTCCTCATTCAGTACTTACTCATCGATAACATAGCTCACCTTATCACCTTCATAACTCACAACAAGCTCTCACACCTTATTTGAGTTCATTGGACCCATTACGTTTTAAGTACAAACTAACCTTAAAATGTACCGAGGCCATGGCCTATAGGCATTATAATTGTCTCGCTAAATTAAAAAAACAAACCTTAATTTTTTCTCAGACTCTTCACGACTTATTTAGGATGCTCATAGATTTGTTTCGAGATTTAAATTCGATACTTATCAGATTCGGATCCACGGGGAGATCCCCCTGCCCGAAAAAGGAGATAGAAATAGTAGGAGGAGAGGCGGAAAAAAAATTTCGCGCGTGAGCATGTTTCGCGCACTTTTCCTTCTGCCACCTCCTCTCCCCCACTCAAAATGATCGTCTGGATCCGCGCCTGACCCATAATTCTTTTTTGTTGAAGACTTTGAAAGCATCTTCAGAGTTCGTGTGAGACTGTTATGTATTTCGTCAAAACTTTTTAGATATTTTCAAAACTTGTTTAAGTTTGCTTGTGAACCTTCAGTTACCATCTAAGACGTTAAAATTTCTTCAGTTTAAGATTTATTGCGACTCATTTCCAGATTTATTTGAAACTTGAGATCAGTGCTGGATTTTAGTGATGTGCACCAGAACAAATAATTAAAAAGCATTCAAAAAACTTATTTTTTCCTTTAATTTTTCCTTCCAGTCTCTTTCTTCATCTTGCTTTTTAGATGCCTTTTCCAGCTAAGCGCTGAAGAATTTGGCCCACTTGGCTCTCCATGTAAATCCAATGCAGCAGAAATGAATGAAATGACAAAAGTGGCCGAATTGAAGGGAAAATTGCTTGTTGCTGTGTGCTTGACTTGATCAAGAGTTTCTCATTATCATATATAGGTGTTGAAACTCCTTAAAAATCAAATAAGACTCAATACCCAGAAAAAGTTGTTGAAAGTCACTGAGACACATTTTTATACATATTATTTTAAGACTTCCTGAGACTTCCTTGGACTGGTGTAAGGCTCTTGCTTAAAACCACCGCAACTACAAATGAAAACAGACATCAAACATGAGAAACGAACGAACTATGAAAACATGATACATACGTTCTTATGGGCAGTTTGTTGTAATTCTTATAACTCCAAACGAACTCGGCATGCTCCATCTGAAATATGAATCTAGTGGCTGTCAGTGATTGTATGATCAGGGGAGAGGGACAAGTCATAGATAAATTAATGACTACAACGTGAACTACTTGGCCTGCCTTCCCCTGCAGTCACTTCTGTTTTCAATTCACTCATTCCATTCGAACGGTGAAACTGAAATATTGGAAAATAACGTCCCTTGTGAGAGGACTTCAAATTTAATGGAGTCCGACGGCTTCCCAAAACCGATTTTTGGTTCTATGTTCGATTATATTATTCATTTTATCAAAACATGTGTTTCCAAAAAAAATTATTTTACACTTGATTTCCGTAAAATTGTTTGCATGCCATTTTCCCCATATATATTGTAAAAATGTCATACCCTGTGGTTCAAAATAACTTTTCATGCTGAAACGTGTCACCGGAAAAGCCTTATTGCCAAAAAAATTAATTCTAGTTGTTTTTTTTTTTTAAACATTATTGAAAGCGAAGGGGCGCTGAATATTTCGGATCAACATTACTACCGGTGCAGGTATGGGCAAAATCATACAATTATTAGATCAAAAACATTACAGAGAACAAAAATATCAAATAGATTATGATCTAAGGTAGTCGAAAGATCATTAGATTTGCAATTTGAATGATCATGATATTTTTTCTGATTTCATGAATGAATTAAAATCCCGATGTAAAATCAAAAAATTATGAAAATCGGGGGAAATCCTGATTTAAAGATTGAAAAAGTCTAAGAAATTACAAGACCATAATATTTTTAATAATATAAGGCCCTTTATTTCAAAATGGTCTTTTGATTTGCGTCCGTAATCTTTTTCAATTTTTTTTTAACGATCTGCAAATCACGACCTTAGATCACTCGATTCATGATCATGTCAATTTGTGTACATTTCCACCAGACATAAGCAAGATAATGATGAAAATTTTCTAGATGAGTTAAAGATAATGTTCATTGACAAGAGATAAAATAATGAGAAATTTATTCGAATTATTATCTGAGATGAGATAGGTAATCTAGAAGTATTTGGATAACCATTTTGTTCGTTATTCTTCAACTTTTTTTTTCTTTGAAAGACCGTTCTACTGTCGCAAATAGTGTCACTTAAAAAAATTTATTTTAGCTTAGCTAATCTGAAAGGACCTTGAACTAGATCTTCATAAAAACTGAAATTGTTGAAACAGGAATACAGAAAATTGAAATGGTGCAAAATGCATGTATCGAAAACAATCATGCAAATGGATCGTGAGGTGCTCACTTTATTCCCGATTATGAAAAAGTAAATTTATTACAACTTACTTATCCTCGCCAATCATGTTTGAAGTGGAAAACAACAAACTAGAAAAACTGAACAACGCAATTAAATTCTTAAAAAATTGAATTAAATGCATCAACATAACGGTCATCCGAAACTAAGCGTTAAGCTAAAATGCAGCGCCCATGTGCTAAAAATCGTCTTTCGATAATTTGCGTTTCAAGTTCAACTTTCAGTTAGCAAATAACTGAGGTATGTTTTTTGAAAAGAAGCGTGATTACACGTTTTTCCGAGAAACTGGTTCTTCTTCTTATACTCGTACTCCAATTTAGTAGTCGCTTGTGCGTTATTGCCGAAAATTGTGTACATCATGTGAATCACGTTTCCTGCCTTTTCTCATTTGGATGCACGCCCATTCATTCTCGCAAGAGGAGAAAAAAAAAATAGAAAAAGAGATACCATTTTCCATTTAATTTTGTACACTTGTAATCTTGTAAAGTTACTTATTCAATATCAGCGGTACATAATGCGACTATGACATCAAAATTTTACGTAGATCAATGAAGCAGTTGAAATTAATGACCATTTGGGAGTAGGTTTGAAAATATGACACACGCGTGTAATAAGGTAAAGAGGGTGATAAATGATAGAAATTCGTCATTATCGGTAGACAATGTACCTCGTTTAAGAATATGCCGACGTCATTTGTTCGGAGCAGATTTTCATTACTATATTTAGAGCTTACTAAAATATCAAATTTCACCTAAAAACTTGACGGTAAATGACCTCCAAGCAAATATTATGGGCATAATCGCAGGAGAATGAACTAAATTACCGGTGGTACGGGTAGCGCAAACTAACAAGACAAGATTCGGGTAAGTATGAAATGACCTGCGCATATTTTGCCACCCTCGGGTAGATTCTTCGATAAAATAAATACTCGTTGTTTCACGAATTGGCCCCGCACTTCTTTTTCATTGCGAAGTCGAATCAGAGGGTGGGACAAACTGATACCTTTGATTCCATGGTGTGAAAACGTGGTGGAAAAATTTTTTCCCCTTTGAAAGGGGAGCTGGGATATACATCCAACTTTGAAATTTTAAACGGAAACATATCAAGGAAAATATCGAAATAGGTGAATCATTAGAAACTCGAAAATGCAATCAGATTTTCGATCGGACCCCAATTTTGATTTTCCCCTTTCTGGGGGGCCAATTTGAATTTGCCGGAAGATTTCAACAGGGTATTGAAATAGAAATATCTTCAGTCGCTGAGTTCGAAAATTTCATCAAATCCCTGATCTGATCCCCCTTTGGTCTCTAAAATCCAAATTCAAGTCCTTCAAACGAACCAATCAGCCTAATCAGAATAAGAATTTCTTTAAATTCTTTTGCAATTCTTACTATATCGTACGCGAACATAAGGTTGTTCAGCCAGTGACCTTGAACTCTTAACTCATTTCCCCTCCCATTTTAGTCTAAAAATTTGTTCCCGTACACTGTTAAAAAGGTTCGACGGCAGGAGATCGCCCTGCTTCCCTCCCCTTTGAACAGAAAATTGCATACCGTTGACATCCGTTCGCACATAAGCCAAACGTTTGTACAGGTAGCCAAGAATTTTGATAATTTTGTAGGGTGCCCCTTGCTCTGAACTGCCATAGTTTCTTGTGATACAACGAATCAAATACCTTATTAAAATCTACAAATATTAGCTATATCACCTCTATGTAATACTCTTTGGATTAGCGGGTTTTTCGAGTTTTTCAGGAGAGAAGTATTTAGTCCGGACCAGAACGAGAGCATACGAAAGCAGCACAGAAATGAATGTTTGTAGGAAAAACGCGTGTATTGATCAATCGAAAGTTGAAGTAGATCTGCCCGAGAGCAACCCTGTCGGAGGGGATACCCCGGGCCCGGACTTTCAAGGGGGTTCGATATTTTTAAAAGGCCTGTATTTCAATCATACTGTACATCAAATCAGCAATCATTCCTTACACCATGAAAGAAACCTCTTATCATTTTGGATCGACAAAAGGCTACAGAGGCGTGGGATTTTATACCGACAAAAAACACAGTAAACAAATCTTAGAATTTAAGGATTTCTCGGAAAGACTTGTCATGGTAAAATTGAAAATAAACAGCGATGATAATATTTCCATATTTCAAGTATATATGCTCCTAATATGCCAGCACCAAAAGAAAAAATCAAAGAATTCTATGAGCTCCTTGGGGATTGCTTTAGGACTCACAAAAGTAAAAATAACGTTCTCATAGGGGATTTTAACGCAAAAATAGGAACAGACAGTCGAGGGAACCCAGGTGTGGGTCCATGGGCAATAGGAACCTCAAATAAAAACGGCAACAAACTTATCAGATTCGCTAGTGAACATAATCTTAAAATAGCCAACACCTTTTACCAAAAAATAATAAACAAGAAATGAACCTGGAAGTCGCCTGACGGAGTGACCAAAAATGAGATCAATCACACACTAACTGATAACTTAAAGATCTTCGTCAATATCAACACGATCTCAACACTCCATTTTTCTTCTGATCATAGACCAGTTAAATGCAAGCTAAGAATCACCACGAATAAAATATTTAAACGTGAGGAAAAACCACTAGAAGACAAATTTAGACGCAAATGGATCCCAGTCCACAAAAAAACCGATGCCGCCGAACTCTTAACCGGAGAGACTTCTAAAACTAAATGGGATGATATAAATTTATTCAATCTCCAAACTAAATACGATACACTGTCAGAAAACATTCACAAAATATATAATAATTTTAGGATTGAAATATATAAAATCAAAACAGACGACAAATTAAGCAAAGAAACCAACGGGCTGATCTATATAGACGCACAGAACTCAAACAGAGGAAAAAGCCATCAATGAAGGACCGGATTGAACTATGCGAAATTAGTAAACTGATCAAGAAAAAAATCAGAAAAGATGTTAACGAATTTGAAAGAGAGATGGCAGAATAGTTAAGGAAAACTGATCCACGAAACAGACTAGGAGGGCAACAGCAAGAGACAACTTCCTTCTCCCCAAAAGTAAAAATCAACACGGACAAGTAATAACAAATAGAGAAGAAATAGCCAAAACGGCCTCAGAATTTTATCAAAAACTCTATAATGCAGACTCCATAGGAGTGACTAAAGCTGAAGATTGGCGCAAACACCTGTCCAACTGAAATGAACCCCCAAAACTTCGCCGCAAGAAGCGTTAGAAGAAATCAAGAAGTCAAAACCCAACAGGGCCCCTTTGCCTGATGAAATTACAAACGAAATGCTAAAAGACTTTGGGGATATACTGGCGTATCCACTGGCCTCCCTCTTTAATGGCATTTCCTCCCTAGGTCGATCACCCAGACAATGGTACTTGGCAGAGATAATTCTCCTCATAAAAAAGGAAATAGGGCTGTAATAAATAACTACAAACCGATCAGTCTATCGTCAAATATCTGCAAACTGTACATGAAAATAATCAAAAATAAAATTTACGACATATTAGATGCCCAACAATCGGTGGAACAAGCGGGGTTCCGTAAAAAGTTTAGTACAATGGACCATATCCAAACCCTAAACCAATTAGTGGAAAAAGCCAAGGAATACCAAATCAATTGACTTTAACAAGGCATTTGACTCTCTACACCATAACAGTATTTAGACGGCTTTGGCAAAACAAGGGGTACCACAAATAGTATATTACTATACATGTGGGCAAAGTGAATGTTTACCCAACGAAGCAAAAGTTTGCGATATGAGCCGTTAGGCGAGTTGAGCAATTTTCTGAGTTGGTAAACGTTCACGATACCCGCATGTATTGTAAGATATTTTTTATTCTATAAGATGTTAAAAAAGAAATCTATCCTCTTCACTTTCAAAATCAAAATCGCACGAATTGAGATTCGCACTATCAGGATACACGAATTCATGGAATGGAAGGATCGTGAACACGTGAACGGATCATGTTCTCACACTTCTCACGCTTGTTGAACTTTTCAAGCGTTTTCATTGGTTCATACTGTGGTTGACCCGTTTCTTTATTGTACCTTGTTTTTCTTTCACGGCTAGCATAGATGCGGGTAAAATGCACTTTTACCCGCAGGTAGCTTACAGTCAAAATACTGTTTTAACATCATGTATAGAATAAAAATGATTGAAATTCTAATCAACATTTATAACAGTTCGGAGGCAATTATTAAATTAGATAAACTAGCAGAAAAAATCAAAAGCAATAGGGGAGTCAAACAGGGAGATCCCCTCTCTCCCAACCCTTTTTAACGCGGTACTGGAAGATGTGTTTAGGAACATGAACTGGGAGGGGAAAGGCATAACAATCAGAGAGCTCCACCTCTTCAACAAAATTAGGACATTGAACAACCTAAGATTTGCGTATGACATCGTCACCATTGCCAAAAACACCAAGGTACTGCTGTCCATGGGTGAGGACCTAAGGAGGGAAAGCGAGAAAATTGGCCTAAGTATCAACTTTACCAAAACAAAAGTTATGTCCAATATTGACCAGCTGGAGGAAATCAAAATTAACAACTTTCCAATAGAAAGCGTCTCTGAATACAAATACTTAGGTCAAACGATCTTATTCGAAAATAACTCAGGAAAAGAGCTAAAACAAGGATAGCAAATGCATGGAAGGCCTTCTGGGGCCAGAAAATATTCTGGAATGGCAAACTAAACCTAAAGTCAAAAATAAAAATTTTCGGAAGCACAGTAATCCCAGTGTTAACCTATGGTGCCTAAACATGGTCATACACGAAAAAATAAACTCAAAAACTAACTTCACCCCAAAACGCCATGGTTGTATAAGGCAAGACATAACGATCAAGAAAGTCCAGTGGAAATGCTTAGAGAGGAGGATGAGAACTTCCCAGAAATACTACAAGAGGAGGTCAAAAAAACGATCGAGTCTCTGAAGACGGACAAAGCGGTTGGTCCCGACGGAATTGAAAATAGCACACTTAAGCTATTCCTGGAAGAACTTACACCTATATGTTAACAAAACTTTTTAACAGGATGTTGGATTCTGAAACTGTCCCAAGACAGTGGAAAAGGGCCGAGATTATTATACTGTAAAAAAAAAAAAAAAAAAAAAAAGACATCAAAAACTATAGACCCATCAGATTAACCTCGAATATAGGAGAGAGCTTTTTAAAAATAATGAAAGAAAGACAGTATGCACAGCTAGACTCTGAACAAGTAAGAGAGCAAGCGGGATTGAAGAGAAACCGTTCGACTATAGACCAAATTTTTGTAATAAGTCAAATTATTGAAAAAGCAATTGAATATAAATTTCCCGTATACATCCTTCTTATCGATTTTACAAAAGCATTCGACTCGGTAAATCGCGACTTCCTTTGGAAATCACTTTTGACGTAAGGCATCAACCAAAAAGCCATAAAAATAGTTAAACAAGTCTATGAGGGCGCAACCGCATACGTCAGAACGGATGTAAAAGGAAGAGAATTCAGGGTGGAGAGAGGCGTCCGACAGGGAGACCCTCTGTCAAATCTCTTCAACTGCGTACTGGAGGAGGTAATGAGACATCTCGACTGGGGGGATAAGGGAATCAAAACTGACGGCGAAATTTTAAATAATCTGAGATTCGCAGACGATGTGGCCTTATTAGCGAATAACTTAAAAGATCTAGTTGAGATGGCAGACGAGCTGATAGCGGCATACAGGCCAGCCGCGCTGGAAATAAATGCCAAGAAAACTAATTTACTCTCTAATGCTGAAAAAGAGCCCGTGTTCATTGCCAACGAGGAGATAGAGTGGGAGTGTGAAACGAAATATCTTGGCCAAATAATATCCTCCAGTAACTCGAGGGAAAAGGAAGTCTCAAACAGAATTAAAAGTGGCTGGAGTAGCTTTTGGAGACTGAAAGACATTTTCAAAAGTGAAGTTCCAATAACAACTAAGGCGGAGGTCTGGAAGAGCTGCATCCAACCAACAATCACATATGGGGCACAGACTAGGCCTCCCACCAAAACCAATTTAAACACATTTCGAATGACACAAAACTCCATGTCTTGTAGCATGTTGAACATCAGAATAAGAGACAGGATAAAAATGTCGGAAATTAGGGCAAAAACAAGACTACGAGATATTGGAGAAGTAATTAAGATTTGGAGGAGAGAACACGACAGATGGGGGAAAAGGTGGAAGGATGGACCCCAAGAAATTACAGGAGGGGAAGGGGGAGGCCCATAACACGTTGGAGGGACGAAATAGAAAAATGTCAGGGTATAAAATGGTGAAGGAGCACCCATGAAAGAGAAACATAGAGGGAAAACGGGGAGGCTTTTGCCCAACACTGGGCGGTGTGTAGCAAGTTGGGAGAGCATGGGAAAGGAGAGACGTACTGATCGGGGCGCAAGAGACCTGATGGAATATATGTAATAAGTAATGAACACACACACTAAAGCTGTTAAAATAAATAAATAAAATAAAATATGCCCAGAAGTGGGCTACTGAGTGCTGTGGGGGGAGAGCACCTCACCTACCAAATCACGAGATAATGTTTATAGTAATAAGTATATTTATATATAGCATCAGAGAGCCATGAAATAAATAAATTTAAAAAATTTTCATTTCAAAATACTACAAACCACCCTGTTCAACTTGTGTTCGAAGAATCCAAGTCCAACATCAGAAATGATCAGACTACGAGAAAGGACTATTCAGATGCAAATTTTGTACATATAAAATGCTTAAAAATATTTTTAAAATGGTACTCCGTATTTGTTGTCCTTTTTTGAGATTGGAAAAATAACTTCTTGTACATTTTAGGTGATGCACCAAGAAATTGAAAAAATAAATGGCAATTGCCTAAGCATAAATGTTGAAGAAGGTTTTGGGAATATTTCAGTTCAAACCGGGTTTTAAAATGTTTCATAGAACGGGAGTTATAGCCGAAAAAAGAAGTGATATTTCATACTTGGCGTCCTTCCTCTAACTGAAATCCAAAATCCAAGAAAATGTGTACGGTTTCACAAATTAAAAAAAAGGGGGCGTTATCCGAAGTATAAAATTTTTCTAAAGAATCAAAATCCAAGATCTTCCTAAATGAAAGATTTGGATTCAAAATCTTACATCCGGATTGTGTGGATTTTGTGTTTTAAAATCCCGAAGAATTTTAATCCTGCTCTTAACGGGATGAAGGTCCAGCCGACCCTAAGATTTTGTTTACCGGCAAGCACGCGACCAAGGAGGAGGCTAGGGGACTATAGCCCCCCCCCCCCCAAAAAAAAAGAAAAAAGATGCCGATGGCCTGATGCGATTATGTTGTGTCGTGGGTTCTTACGAAGTTACAGCTCATGAAAATAGGTAAGCACCTAGTCGAGCTTTCACCCCTGCCCAAATTTTTTTTTTCTTCTGAATTCTAGCTCCTACCAAAAAAAGTTCTGGTTGCGCCCCTGTTTACCGGCTTCAAGAGGTCAACTAGATTAGGAGCCTGACGATAGGTCGGTTTCATCAACTCGTGCATCTGCAGCACTTTCAAGTTCACTTTCAACTCTCTCGCCATTGCTCTCGCTATGAGCTGGAGCAGTCCTTGGTCAAAATGACTCCATCAGTTCGTTCGCAGTGTGAAAAGCGCGCGAACTGGTTCGCTATCTGTTGATCAAAAATCGCGGGTTATTGTTCGCGATCCGATAGATAAGAGCATCGCACGTCGTTTGCTCTTATCATCTTGAACTTACGCATCTGCAACATACACGGTGTCCTAATCGAATGTCGCGATAATTGTTCGACGTCATATAACCCACGACCTAACAATGATCTTTGAAATAATTTTTTTTGTTTTTTCAATCTACGAAGGTGCGACAATGCTTATTATGATCGCCACTGATACCGCGATTAGAAATTACCGTCTTATGTAATTTCAATCTGAGGTAATCGAAACGTTTACAAACAAACGATTCGAAATAGTAGGTTTATTTTTCCGAACATGCTTTACTTATGGTGATTAATTAATCGTGATGACTGGATCAAACGTAATTTCGGTATGAGGCTACTTGGAATAATTATTAGTCTGTATGCACAAATCCTCTCCGTCCTTGAATTAGTCTGAGCCGAAATTTTATCTTCGAAGTGATTCGAGTAGGTTGCTTTTGTATCGAGATGACCGCGCGCTATCTTGTGTACATTGGCTATACGTTCAGTCTGGTGTAGAAATAATTTTAATATTACAGATCGAGGTTTGATTCGCGCCTTGTGAATTTTGGCTTCGATGGTGATGTCGAACCTAATACATCTGCACGCTAATTCGTGATATCTGTCTTGAGAACAAAACGCGAGTATCGTTCTAGAGAACTCATCTTGAAATATCTGAGCAGGATGGTATGCACGAATCCCAGAAGCACACAGTGTCCAAAATGCGTTTAATTTAACGAAATATTAATTATCACGATTCAACATTTTGCCGCATCATTCGATTTCGATGAAGATGGCATGTTGCAGGTCTGGGTCAATATGAATAATCTTTTTGGTTGCAAATAGAGTCACTTCCAATCTGTTTTATTCTCCCCATGGTGGCCCTGGCAGGACGCGCGCACCGTTCTGGCACGGAGAAATGGGGGCTCGGGCCCTGCCCCAAAGCGTTCCCCTAGACACTGATGCGATGCTCGAAAGGATAGTTTCCGGTGCGGGAGTGCGGTGTCATAGGGGCCACTTTGGCATGCGTGCATCGCCATACGTCCCGTCACACTATTATTATTTTAAAAAATCTGTTTTATTTTAAAAATTTCTCTTTTAACGCTGTTAGTTGACCATTAGGGTATCCATTAACTATTTCAGAAGTGTTGAATATTAGATTGAAAATCCTTCAGATCATTTCCTTAGATTCCAAACTACTGCTTGATTTTTTTAAACTTCCTGAAAAACATCAGAACCCTCGTCTACCCTGACTTTCAACATGTGATTTACCTAAGAGTTTTTCAGTAGAAAAACAGCTTATTGCCCACGAACCTTACGCAAGGAGCGATGAAAAGATTGTTCACGAGTTCAAAATTAGATTCTCGAAAGATTTTTGAAATTGAGATACACAAAACATCAAATTTTAAAACAATTCTGTTTCGTCCAAAAATTTGATATTGAAAAGAAGAAGGAAAAAACAATTTTATACTTAATCTTTTGTGCTGATTCCGAATATGTTTAATCTAGGACTTTACCTAAGAATTTTTGAGGAAACTGTTTACTGCCCAAGACCGCCCTTGTCAAGAAAGATGCCGCTCGCACAATCATTTTTTCAGAAAGAGGGAGATTGAAAACACTTCCAAAAAGAAATTGTGTATAAGTCTACTGTTAAATTTTTTGGAGATTAAAAAAAAATAGGAATAAACAAAGCTGAGAAAATGTTGTTTTCTTTTCAAAGAAAGTGTTTATTACCTTGAAAACGCTCCACGCCAAGAACGATAAGACGCTCACCGCAAACATATATCTCAGATGATGACGATGAGGTTATCAGTCTTACTACTGGTTTGATGCAGCTCTCCATTTCTCCCTATCTTATGCGAACTCTTTCATTTCGTAATAACACTTACATTTGACATCCTTGATTATCTGTTGGACATACTGGAATCTTTGCCGACCTCCGCAAGTCTTTCCTTCCACTCTTCCTTCTAACAACAGTGATATTATTCCTGGGTGCCTCAAGTTATGCCCTATTAGCTTATCTCTCCTTCTCTTCAGACAATTCCATATATCCATTTTACCTCCAACTCTGTTAAGTAATTCCTCATTTCTTAACTTTTCCGTCCATTTGATGCTACGTATCCGCCTATAGCACCACATCACAAAAGCTTCCATCCTTCTTTTCTCTGGTTTTTCCATGGTCCAAGAATCACATCCAATATCTCAGAACTACTGCGTATCTGGGATGAAATCATGGGGGATGAGGGGGGTTGACTTTTGATTTTGAGGGTATTCCTTTTAAAAAACAAAAACAATAAGGGTTTTCATATTTTTAGAGCTTTTTTGGCCATGGGAGGTGAACCCGGAACCCCCTCCCTCCTTAAATACGCCACTGTCTCAGAAGGATTTGAAATTTCGAATATTATCAATGAAAAAAATTGCTGTCTACTTCAAAAATGGATATTTGGGAGATTTCTGGAAGTGAAGTATACGAAAACTGAAATTTGAAAAAATCTCAACCTTAAGCTACGTCTGAGAATGATACGGTGCTTATCACTACAATTTTCTAAAAAGTAATTGAAATTTAAAATACCTATTTCTTTAAAAATACACATGTTTAATAAATTCACAATCAAATTTTTGTCAGACTTTTGAAAATAAGGTATAAAACCTGAAATCTAAGAAAATTTTTCTTTTAAATTAATATTTTTTCTTTTTAGGAAACAGTTCGTTTTGTCCCTAGAATGCCCCCGCTAAGCGCCATGGACGATACGGTAGCCAATATATTTTAAGAAAATATGAAATTTCGAACATTTTCAACAAAAAAGTTGTTTCCGAGTTCAAAATTGAATTTATGAAAAAATGTTTTCAATTGCGGTATAAAAAACTGACATTTGTAAAAATTCTATGATGCTTTTTTGACCAAATCTGAATACTCTGAATTACTATACATAAGCTAGAGATAATTGTATCGAGTTTTGATAATCTTGAAATTCAATATGTTGGAATACTTCAAAATTTTCAGCAATATTCTGCAGTTCTGAAATGTTGCATCTTTGGTGTTTTTTAGGACTTTGTCGAAAACAAGTGTAGGTGAGAATCTGATTAAAATAACCAAGACACCTTCGTGGAATGGATGCCTTTCACTTCTACATTAGATCACCGTGACATCACTGGTGCACATTTTAACGAATTCCAGGTCGAATCTCTAAATGGTTAACATACAATTTTTTTTGGTAAAAGAAGTTTAGAGACCGCTATTAGATGGTCGGCATTATTCATATATTTTGAAGCAGCATTTACAATTCTCCGTGATCTACTTATTTTAAATCAATAACGTAATGTATTACAAATAAATACAAACTCATCGAAAATCAACGTACTTAAGTGGTTAATTACTCATTGGTAGTTTCCCCTGTAACGTTTAACTGGTCAGGGATTTTACGTCCAGTTATGTCACTAAATATTATATACCTACGAGTAAAAGTATTATGCACAATATGATTGACCAATTTTATATTCACATTATCGTTGCTTTAGGTAGGTGCTGAACAATTCTTGAGTCTAGGCAAAATACTTGTACGTTATTTAGTACCCGAATTGGTCAAGTCTATTAGAGGAAATCGAAGGACAGTTCGCCGCTGCCCGAAAAATGGAGCCGTGAGTTGAAAACGATAAGCCAGAATCCACTAGCCAATTTATTCAGCTTTTCACCTGTTCACTAATATTCTCTGTCTGCGTGTCCGTGGGTCTATTTGTCGATCAACTGTAGATTCCGCCTCTGAGAAAGGAACTTCACTTGGAATTCAGATCCAAGATCCAAAAATCAGAATTTTTCCAATAATTTTATATCTGATCTTATTTCCAGCACGTCTTTCCGTTTGTCCTTAATATTTTTTGTGTACCTGGCCTTTGACGTCCCCCTCAAAGAAAAATGGATACAAGAACCAGCACTCACGATTCAAAAATAGTCACTCATTTTTGTATTTGTCTTTTTTCTCCAGTTATCTGTGTTGGTGGCAGAAAACGCTATTCGGCGGTCCGAAATCTTGAGAGTATTGTAATGCTTTCTGCAAAAATGGAGAATGTAATTGAAAACTGATGATGATGCAGCTATGACCCTAGATTCACAATAAATAGCGCCACCTTTGTGTAACATCATAATAAACACAAGTCAGTTGTAAAGGAAGTGGTAGATTTGGGAAACCAACTTCACGACTGGTATTGAAAAAAGTAACTGGAAACGAATCAGTTGCCGCCAGGAGAAACAAGGCATTCGCCATTTTTCTTATACTTTCAAAAATTGCATTGTTTTACTCTAAAAAATCAGCTTGTTTCTTCTAGGATACTTTCAAAAATTGCATTGTTTTACTCTAAAAAATCAGCTTGTTTCTTCTGAAAAAATTGTTCCCCACCTTGCTCTTTTGAAAAATTCAGGTATGTTTTCCAATAGTAATTTGAATTTTGAAGAGAGACGTAGTGTATACCTCGCGGTGTAGTATTTTGCAAGTTGGGGCTGGAATACCCCGATTACTGTATTACTTATAATTTGTCTTCAAATTCACATTTTTGCATGTTTCAAATTAGAGTGTACAACTGCTGGTGTAAACATGCGATTACAATCTTCCAGCTATGCCTACCAATGCTAGAATCCAACGCGTGAGGTTGGAATGGTGGGGAAATAAAAATAAACCTGCAAATAATAGGGAATGACGAGAGTTCCCAAAAATTCTTGTCGTTGACAAACCGCCTTTACTTGAGAGTTGAAAACATCAGACCATCATAGGTGGCACCGAGACAAGTAAAAAGATCATTTTATGCAATCCAAAGTTGCTTTACATAATGGTTTCGATATTTATCATTCATTATTATAGTTATTTATTAATCAGTAATCCTTGGCCGATGTAATTAAGAAACTAAAACTAGGATGCATAATCTGAAATGACCAAACGAAGGTCAAGTTTCTGAGTGTACCCAATCTAACCATTAGGGGAGTGTAAGCCAAAATACGATTTTTATATGATTTTTGAAAGGGAAGGAGTCTGACGCTCCAATCTTCTGTAATTTATTTAGCGGGCTGAAATTCTTAAAATGACTTTTTGCAACCACATTGTAGTATAATGTTGAAGATGAGCCTAATTAGTTCATTGGATTAGGAGTCAGAGAGTAATGTAAGTTTTCTGGAGAATAGTTTATTTCATGAATTGTACATCCGAACTTTTGACAGCAGGAAGTAATATTCTGAAGCGCGAATAGACCTTAGATTATAGAGACAGAAGCTCCTCATATAATTCTTAGTTCATAAGAACGATCAAGCCGCGTCCCTTTTTCTCCTTTTTGGGTCTAAATATCAGAGGGGCTAAGTTCCAAAGTCCCTCCGAATGCGCTAATTGAAATATTTCTATTTAAAAATCTATAAATTGAGTAAAAACTATTTTTTTATTGGTCACCGGGTGAATGGTACTTTTGACGTTAAAAGAGTTGTGAAACTCTGTCGATATTTTTTATTCAGTAAAATCTTCTAGTTTGGTCGGCAGCAAATTTCCACATCGTAAAATTCCAAAATTTTTCATAAATTAGTTGTCACAAGGAAAAATGGGTGCAAATAATGTTCAAAAAATCACGAATTTTGTGATTTGTACCATCAGTTTATCAAATGAATTGGTAGTAAGTTTATTAAAGTTGTGTTTATTTTCGAACACCAGGAATTTGGTGATGTGATTTTCGAAATACGAGTAAGTTCCAATAAAAAACTCCTGCAGCTTCAGCGTCATCGAATAAGGGGAGCACTGCAAGGGCTGGACCCCATTTTGGTAATTTCTGAGAATGGTAGTCGATTTATAGGTTTTCAAAATCGCTGAATCTGATTCTAAGGCAAACTCTTAAGTAGGCACCGAGGTACCACTAGAGGAAACAAGCTCATTTCATGGAGTTGATATTTCATTTTATAAGTCTTGGTGGTCCGTACATTGAATTTTGAATGTAAGTTCTGAACTTGAAAAAGTGGAATAGTGTGAGATCAGGGGCGCAACCAGAACTTTCTTTTGGTGGGGGCTGAAATTTAGAGAAAAAAACGGGCAGGGGTGAAAGCTTGATTTTTGGTACCTACCTATTTTCATGAACTGCAAGAACCTCTCCGACGCAACGTAACTGCATCAGGCCATTGGCATCAATTTTGAAAAATTTCGAAGAATTTTGGAGGGGGCTATAGCCCCTATCCCCCTTCTTGTGTGAGATGCTTCTTTTGTAAAACATGCATCCTCTATCTTTCAGGCCATTTTCTACAAGACTTGATTCCTATACAGTATCGGGTCGTACTTCATCGTGATTTTAGGATTCAATAAGGTGAGCTAGTAAATGGTTATCATCTAATGTAGTAACTATCAAGACCTATAAAGTAAAATACGGATTCCAAGAAGTGAATTTTCTTCCGCTAGTGGTACCGCGAAATTGCTTATTTAACCTATACATCGATTACCATCTCAAAAAAAAAAGACCCAAATAGGTTTAACCCTCTGTAGGGGTATCTCAGACGGTAAAAACTAGACTAATCCCAAAAACGAATTCGGCAACTTTGAAGAGCTATAGATAAAGACTTATACCGAAAAATTGAGTTGTATATTTTTATGTCCTCTTTTCAGCCTTATTCCCCTAGAACCATCAACTCTAAACTTTGAAATGAAAATTAGATTCAAAGGATATCAGAATACCTATCTAAAACTTTGTAAA
Organism: Acanthococcus lagerstroemiae; assembly: GCA_031841125.1. NCBI lineage: Eukaryota > Metazoa > Arthropoda > Insecta > Hemiptera > Eriococcidae > Acanthococcus > Acanthococcus lagerstroemiae. The sequence continues at coordinate 37,080,539 of CM063107.1, forward strand.
TTCATAATTTCAGCGTATTGCAGGTCAAACAAAATTTTTAGTTGAAAAAGTCAACACTTAATGCATTTTTCCATAACAAGGGGAAAGGCCTTGGGGCATGCTTTCACCTCATCCGATCGAGCTGAAAGTGTGTAGGAAGTTTATTTTATTGGAACTGCTGTGGGTGGATGGTTATGCCATGATATTTTGAAAAGGAAATTCCAAGAGTAAATTAATGTATGTAGCAATTTTTGCTACGATGTTTATTGGACTATTCGTGTTTAAACGTTAAAGAGTCGCTCTCTAGCGGTCTAATGAAATTCGGCGCACTGATTGGTGTATTTGGACGAAAAGATGATCAGTGATAAAAATGTTCTAAAAAAAACTGAAGTGGGACTCATCTGAAAGGAAATGATAAGAGCTGACACTTTGGTTCTCTTCAGTTTCTCACTTAAAAAACACTATTGAAGATGCTAGAGCTCATTTTACTTGTATGTACATGTTTTAATGGTGAAAATACCCTGATTATCTTTTCATCCACGATACTAGCGCTCCTACAGGAGTGTCCAAACGCCAATGATGTGGCGATATTTGCAGATTGGATATCAATGGTTTCTGATGCTGAGATTACTTTTTCATTTTTTTCAATTTCTTTCCTTTTGTTCTTCTTTTTTGTTCTTCCTTTTTTCCTTTTTATTTCTGTACTTTTTGGAATCCCATTACTCATATCATTGCTGTTTGATTCTTTCTTGTACATTTATATTACTTATTTAATAATAAGTTTCATTCAAAAAGATCTGTGAAATATTATACATAACGTAGATGTACTTCATTGCAAAAGTAGAATCTTTTTTTAATAAATTTTTACGTTAATCTGCCTTATGGGGCAATAAAAGGTAATTTTTAATATTAGCGAGATCACGGGATCTAGAAAAATGCCCAGAGGCAGAGACTAGGCTAATCACAGTAAAGAGATAATTAAATAAATAATAACAATAAATATAAACCAACAAAAAGAAAGGTAAACAAAGTAATAACAAATAAGGGCGGGGGGGGGTAATATAGAATCTGTTGAATAACTTTTCCCGTCCCCCAGTTCCGCCTACACCACACACAGGAATTTGCGAGAGAATTTCCTGAGCAATTTTGTCCGACATTCTTTCCTTTTTTTATTTTTCCGTTTCAAAATGTTTCTGGTATATCCACCTTCCCAACAGCCACGTCCGTGCGTCTCTGAGAATAACGAAGGTGATTAGTGAGTAGTAAGGATCATAAAAACACTGAAGAAAAGAATATACAATGTTCTTTCAGAAACTCTTCTAATAGCTCGAATTCAATTTCGACAGCTGAGAATTTATTGAAATATGTTTATTCTGCAGTAACTTTTGTTTACCAGAAATTTTAATAATTTTTTACTATCTGCCACCTATTTATGCTCAGGCGCCTCCCGGTTTTATTATTTTTTTTGCTGGTCTCACATTCAGACCTGTCCTAAAACCGCAATATAGTTGTGGAACATTATTGAATACAAAAACAGTCTGGGATCAGTTTGAAAACTTAAAATGTCACAGTGCTAACTGGTACCATTTTGAAATGCTCACTGTAGAAAAAAATTAATAAAAATGAACCTGCCTATTCCGTTTGTAAATGCAAATTTTATGTAAATCGGATCTCCTAGTTTCTGTCCACTTACCGATTTTTACCTTTTTTCATACCACTTTTTGTGTTCCGCTCGTCATCGTCTACTATTTGTAAATCACTTGTGATTTATTTTCAAACACTTTTATTTTCTTCTTATTTTTTTCCCTAGCAAAGTTTACACGTTTGAACCATCTCGAGCGGAAACTGGTTCCGCCGTAAAATTAATTTTCATGTATTGTAGAAGAAAATATATTCGTGCTGAAACTCCTAAGCTCCTTCATCAGCTTAAAATTTTGCGGTTACTTCTGCAAACGCAGTACGAATTAATAACATGGAGATCGAAAAGTTAACGATGACATTTTATGTAAATTTGGGTAATCAGACGTACGTGTTTTGTATAGATATCCACTTAAATAAATGAAAAAAATGATTTGTCTATGTGCCAAAAATGACAAGAGATGAGTCAGATTTAAGGCACCATCATTTATTCATCATTAATTGAATCTTAAAGAGGCTGATGTAGAAGATTACTTGACACGTTGACATGGATTCAAAAGAAGGCAATTCGTATACTTCGTTTAGAAATGTTTGCTATCGAAAACATTGAAAAAACTGTTATCACCAAATTTGCACTCGGAAAATTTCTGTCTATAACAATCTTAGCTCCTTCAGTTTCTGAAACAGCTGCAGGCAAGTTTGCTACTGAAGACGTTAAAAAAATTGTTGTCACCAAATTTGCAGTCTGAAATTTTCTGTCTATAAAGACCTTAGCTCCTTCAGTTTCTGAAACAGCTGTAGGCAAATTCGCGGTAGAATTTTTTCCCTCTCACCGACAAGATAAAGTTCAGAGGCTCCAGCTCCTTCACTTCTAAGATGGACAACATGTTCATCTGCTGTTTTATGTCTACCATCAGGTGTTATGTTGAGATTCCAAGTATAGGTCACATACTTTGACCATACACTCCTAAAATGAATTAATCTATCATCTAACTCACGTGAAGTCTCTACGCCTTCTATTTCACGAATCTGTTTACTCGAAACGTGTTCATCAAATGGACTTCCTGTTGTTTTATCAAGCACATGTTCGTAAGATCTCATTAGGCGATTAAACTTATTTTTCTTTCCAAATTTCCCCTTTTTTTTTCAACTTTACGCCTGTTTTATTATTTTGTCACTCGACCGTTCATTACCACCTGTAAATCTTTTGATAAGTTTTCGAAACAAATCGGAAAGCAAAATATAAACTCGCTGCTGGAATAGTTAGAAGGAAAAGTGAAGGTCAGGTAAAACTGTATTTTCCTTCTCGATTTTTTCCGCTAAATTATTTCGATCCTCATTACTATATAAAACATCAAGAAAAGTCGGAATACGATATGTACTTTTTTTTTTAATTGTCTTTGCTGCAGTAAGTTAATGGTCCTATCGTGGATGAATTATTCACCAGTATTTTTTGTATGCCTTCGTCATGCCGACGTAACTATCTATATAATGACCTCGAGATTTGCATTTTCGTGCGGCGGAGGTTATAAAGGATAGAATTTTCTAGTACATTTCTAGCGGCCGTTCATAAGAGAAAATTTTCTAGTATTTCAGTTCAGTAACTGCATGTATGTGAAAGAACATCGGCACTGTTGGAGGAAGTCGAGTCGAATTCATTAAATTTCGGACTGCAGGTACATAACCTCATCATAAGTTATGTAATAATTATACTCTTGTAAAGTAAACTTCGTATTAAGATCACGTGCATATTCTTTTTGGCTTCAGCGTGGAATCTAAAGATGAAAGGCACGAAAAGGTAAATGGTCAGGGACAATTAGTAGCAAAAAGCGGCTCCAAATATCTCATAAATGAAGAAAAAAACGAGAAAAGATGAAGAAAAAAAAGACTCGGAAGTGATGAAAGAAAGCGAGGAAATACTCCTGAATCGGCACCTGTCTTGATTCTTAAATCAGAAAGAGTCAAAGTTTCAAACGAGTTTAGACGAGTTCTCAAAAGCACTTGTTGAGGGGGAAAATAGTTTGACACCCTCCTTCACTCCTTCCCCCACAAATCTTCGGAGTCTGCATTCTTCGGCAAATTCGAACATCTAGTCTCGGTATTTTGGACCATCAGTTTAGTCGACTGAACAAAAAATCGTTGACCATTTTTTTTCTTTCCAGGAAAAATCTTTTATTGAGTCGGCATTTTGGCATTCTTTGATATGTCGTTGTTCAGTTTCAGCCATATAGGTGGACACTCTGAACATCGAACGACAGACAAATGTGAAAATCGTTAAATTTTTTTGTATTTTTCTTGCATGGGAAATTTTTACCTAGTCGGCCCTTTTTTTAAAGCAAGTTTTCAGTTATTTAATCAAAAGTTGAACATCAGTCGGCCAAATATAAAAGTCATTAACATTTTTTGTCCGTTGGCATACATCTTTTTTTATTGCCAAGTTGACATTTTCGACCAATTACGCTATGCTGATTGCGATGCCCCTCTTTTCTAATTTTGCTCTCAACCAGAGCCCTGGAATCCGCCCTTTCGAGCACTACCTCAGAGACGTCGGGGAGGCTGTTAGGGTTGTCTTAGTCCTCTTCACTTCTCGCGGAAAATTGGCCTAGGTCGAAATGTGGCGAGTTACTACGTGGGCTCGAACCCGGGATCTCCGGATTCCGAGACCATGCAACGCGCTATCAACTCGGCCAACCAGACCCCCATCCCTTGAAGATCTAACATTCGTAAAAAACTGTATGCAAGCGAGGTCGACCAGTCGAGACCTGGTTCGCGGTTTTCTCAACTTACCGGTTACAATCACTAAGTCAGATCTAAACCCCCTTCAAGCCGAATTCTGACACCAGCGCGCTATCCACTCGGCCAACCAGACCCCAATATGCCCCTGTTCAAAAGTCATTAAGATATTTGGAAGAGCCTTAAGGAGTCCCAAACAGTCTGCAGGAGTTCGGAACAGATCTGAGAGCGACAAGTCTAATGTAATTCCAATTTAACCTCAAAGTCTAGAAAAGTCAAGAGAAAGTAGAAGAATTTCAGAGAAATCCGCTAACATTTTAAACAGGACTGAATTTCGGATTTTGTGGCTCCTAAGTTCAGACTTAGCGGTGGATGCTATTCCAACTTTCTGAGTCTACAGATCTGCTTGTTTCCCCCAAAGGGGAAAAGCTGAAAAAATTTAACAAGTCAAACAACTATAATTTTGAAAAGCGTTTTCTGCGGTGGTCCTTTGAATTTGTTTCATGATAGTGCCTTCCTATTGCCTCGATCTTAAATTAATCAGAAGGTATAGAACTTCAAATAACTTTTAAAACTTTTAAACTCGGCTGTACAGTTTTCAAAGAATCTTAAACAAGTTTTAAAACTTGAAAAAATCTTTAACATGTTTGAAAGTGTCTAGAATCTCAAACAAGTTTGAAAGAATTCTAAATGAGCCTTGCGGCATCTTAGCGACTCTTGAAGAATAAAGCAAACCTGTTTTGCAGCGTCTTAGGTCTGAAAAAATCTTTAAACTTACTTTCAAGAGTGTTTAACAAGTATAGATGATCTTAAAGAATCTTAAACACGCTTGAGAGTCCAGAAAAATGTTTAAAGTGTCTTGAAAAGTCTTAGTAAATATTAAATTAGTTTGGAACGATTTTAAAAAATGATAAGGAGGTCCTTGGGTTCGGAAATTGGAATTTTCACAAAGTGGTCCTCTACAATGAAGTAAAAGTGCGTCATCTCCCTTCCCCTTTTTTATAAAAATATATAAGGAACAGGGACGTACCGAAGAGGTTTTCTTGGGGGCGGGGAGTGTGAAAGTCCCAACTAATTTAACTCAAAATTCCCAAGTGTCAAAGCAAACAAAAAGAAAAAAGAAGAAAAAATCTTTTGACTTGTTGGATTTTTCCAACTTCTCAACTCAAAATTCTCCCGCAATTGTTGGATTTTCCCAACTTTTCAACTCAGAATTTTCAAGTATCAAAGCAAAAAAAAAAAAAAAAGCTTTTGACTTGTTGGATTTTTTCAACACTACCGACATTTTCCAACTTCGGCTGACTGAAATGATAAATTGTTCTAACTGATGAATAAAAAATTTCTTACAAGGGGAGGGGGAGTTCCCCTCCACTCTCCCCCATCGGTACGTCCCAGACAAGAAGTTCTGATTGTTTTTAAATTAATGTTCTGTATCTTAAACCTGTCAACTAAACCTTGGATACATATTTCGACATTCTGGAACAACTTTCGTCTAAAAATGCTTTGAGCTGATGGCTTCAGTGTGGTAAGTGGCTGAAGAGGTAGGCACTTCAAAACATACTTACAACTAATTTTTCGATATCAGACCCTATTTAAAGTTTTCAAGGTCACGAAACCAGTTTCTTCTGGTTTTGATTTCTGTTTCCGAAAGTGTCACTTGAGGGGCTGAAAACATCTGTGGATAATTTTTTCAAGATAATAGTTTATTTATAGGTTTTCAAAATCATTGAATCTGATTCTAGGATTTGTCTGTATTGTATTTAAACTTACCCTCAAATCTCAATCTTTAAAACAATCGTGGACCAACTTTTTCTGTCGTCATAGGATCGTATACGAACCTACTCTCCCCTCCCTATCAAAAAAGCACAGAAAGTGAAAAAATAATCTATTCATAGTTCTACATACTAAAGATACCCATGCATTTCAAGTATAATAAAATTTATTGGCATATCAATCAAAAATTTCTCCGTTCCTACCTTTTTTGCAATATTTAAGAAAATAATCAGAATACATTCACACATTACATTTTGATAGCCAACCTGTAGCTTACTGAACTGCTTCAAAGCCTGTAAATTGACTACATTTTAAAAAATGATCCAATTTGGGAATTTTAGTCTGACCAATCGGCACTTTGAGAGATGGAAAACAGAAACAACCCAGAATCGGATTCAGAAATCTTGAAAACCTCTGTACATCCGCTATCTGATCTTGAATAAATGCCCAAATGGGGTTTCAGCCCCCTCTATAAAGAGATTCTAGAGGGTTGAAATTCAAAAGGAACATCACTATGGAAACCTGTAAACCAAAATTCATGTCAATAAATTATATATTTTCGAACCCTCTTGTAGGCTTCCCTTCCTTGGAGCTATCAATTGGATATGTTCTGAAAGAATTTGAGTACAAAGTTTGCGAAAACAAACGAATATGAGCATATTTTAGCACGCTTCATCAAGGGCGCACTGAAGGGAAGCAAGTAGGGAATTCTTAAAATTTTCTAAATTAGCAACCATTGAATTTTTTTTAGGGATTTGAGTTGGAGGAACAGGCAAAAGGTCTCACAGAGTCATTTATCTTCCAACTGAAGCCCGTTCTCAAGTGTTTAAGGGAGATGCTTTCTCCCTTCAATACGTCCTACAACTCATCCGATCGAATTGACACTTTCTGTGGATTTATTTCATTTTATGGAGACCTATCTGTGGAAGGGTCACGTCATGAAAATAAGGTTCACCTTATTGTACAACTTCTAATTTTTCTGTAAAGATCGGAGTGCTGTAACTGTAATACGTGTGAATTGACAAAAGACAGAGAGTTTCAGTGATTTTAGCATTTGGATCTTGGATCCTGTCTCTCTGTTTCGTAAATATTCGTTAATACATGTTTGACAGACGGTCTTTTCTACCATGTGGCCTGTGTTAATTTATAGTAGCGTGCAGTGTCTGTTGAAGCCCCCCCCCCACGGGTTTGAAGCCGCAATCCAGGAAAGTATACCTTATATTGTTTTGCAGATCATTTTAATTAGAGCATTTTCAGTGAGCTTTTATAGCCCAACTGTAAGACGTTTAATATGATAATGTAAAAATGGTAAAAAAATTTCCCCTATTTTTTGGTCGCACTGTGATTTTGTTACTTTTCGTATAAAAATAGTAAGTACGAAATTTCGGTAAAAATACTGAAATTTATCCAAAGCAATATCAATTTGAAATTTGATTATGAAAATTTGATCGGTAAAAAATAAAGTATCTACTATTTCAATTCATTTCGCTGGATTAACCTCCCCGATCAGTTATAATAAAGACAAAATAAAATTCCCATCAAGTTTGAGATGGATCGGATAAAGAGAAGAGGATACACAGCTCGCTCCCCTCTGATTTGAAAATTAGTAAACAGTGTTGCCTCGGCCCTCTTACGCCTAAAAAATTTTAACTTTTCGTTTTTATAATAGTCCTGTGTCTACTTATGAGATCAATCATAATTAGGGATGATGGGATTTTTATGTCATAAAAATCGTATTATATGCGCATAATTTACGTTTTTCGCGGTCTGAAATGTGTCTAAAAAATTCCTAAAAATCCGACAATATGACAAAATATGATCGGTAAAAAAGGTCAATATGGGTATCAAAATTCAGGGTTTTTGAAGGAGAACAATAATACGCACGATGTTTTGGTTTTCCAACTTTGAGCATATTGTGGTGGGACGTATGGCGATGCACGCATACCAAAGTGGCCCCTATGACACCGCACCCCTGACCCCGGAAACTATCCTTTCGAGTATCGCATCAGTGACCGGAGGGACGCCTTGGGGCGAGGCCCAAGCCCCCATTTCTAGGCGCCGCAACGGTGCGCGCGTCCTATCAGGGCCACCACGGCGTTTCCTACTGACCGAAGTCCGCACTCCCTGAGCGCTCGCTTGGAATTCGGGTCCCCCACGGCCGGACGCGCTGCCTCTCTTCACTCGCCCCTCACCTCCTCGTCTTGGGCCGTGTGTGGACGCAGGCAGGTGGTGACGACGGGTGAGCCCTGCCGGTGGGTCCGCAACGCAGCTGCAGCAGCTCTTCTAGGACAGTACAGAGTTCTCCTCCTGTTCGATTGTGTGGGCCGAGCTTGGTAAATCGCCGGCCCTCTGTCTCGACTACTTCGTCTGCATCTTCTTCTTCATGATGGCCGAGACAAAGGCCGACACCTAGTTCCAACTGCTTCCGTTCTTCATCATCTCCGGAAACAGGGTGTCCGGCGCGAGACGGCTCTCCCAACTTTGAGCATAAATAACTAGTTAGATATTGCAGTTAGCGATTTGGGAAGAAATTAGTTCCATAGTCTCCCACTTCCACCACCAGATGGCACCTCTAACTTGATAAAATGTAGTTAGGTCACTTTGGAAGTACACTTCTCAATTGTAAGCAAAGTGTACATTTTTGTACAGTCGCCATTTAGAAGAATAATTACGAATAAGAAATCACAGAAAAAATATCGATTTTTTTTTTTCTCCGAGGAGCAGATTTCGGCAAAAAGTGAATTTTTCAATTTTTTTTTGTCTTTGAAAAAGTTAATTTTTGAGTATTGTGCGAGGAATGTCGTGAAAATGGAAAAATGGTAAAATATGCTCAAAAGATGCCGATAAACGGGTAAGAACACCAAAAATATGTAAATTTATGCTTTTTACGAAAAATATGTAAAAATATGCTCATAAAAATTGGGCTCATTTTACTCGGAATTTTATGATTTGCAAAGATATTGTAAATATTCCTACCGGCAATAAACCAAAAAAATAATGTAAAAACATACAAAATCCCATCCCTAGTCATAATGATTCAGCGATTTGGATCCATATCACTTCACTGTGATTCCAAAGTGTGGAGAGGGAGGAACTAGGAAGATACAATTGGAGATAGGGTTCAATTCAATGCCCTTCTTACAACAATACGCTTAATTTTCCAACGATCAAAATGAAACTCAAAACTGAAATTCACCTATATAGGTTTACAAGATTTTAAGATTTGAAAAAATTGATCAATTTTTTATTGTACGCTGTGGAAACATACGTACAATAATCGCTTTCATAAAATTTCAATTTTCACATAGTTAATATTACTAATTTTTAGGTTTCAATTTTGCATGGTTTTAAATTCTGAAAATTATATTTTTTCAACAAGGCCTAAATTTTATGCAATATTTGTAAGTTTTTATTTTATTTATTTAGGTATTTATTATTATTATTATTATTATTATTATTATTTATTTACTTCTTGTAGACAATTCATGACTGTTTTTAAGGTTTAAATGGTGAAATAAAATGAAAACACTCTTGAAATTACTATACAATTATGGTGAACATTTCTATACCAATTTCAATTTTCCATACCCAAGAAACATACTCGTATTTCTCCTCTCTTTAATCTTAGTTTGGCTCGCGTAACTAGAACTGAAACTCGACTAAGTAGTTCGAGTGTAATGAATGAACTTGATACTGGTATCCTAACAGTAGAGGTCAGGGTTCCTTGAGAAATTTTTATTACTGTATCTCGCCGAGTTCTACATAACGATGTACCTGTGTGCGCTATTCTAATTGTGAACCATGATGAGTAATAGCATGATTTAATTACGAAACGAAATTCAAGTATTTGGGCCTCGGGACTACCCCAAGGTTAACGTTACAGTCGTTAACGGAAAAACCCTTATCAAGCTTCCGAATTTTTTAAAATGTTACTTCCTGTATGCACTCTAACAGCGTCAATATAGAGCGAGGGCTTTGGTTCCGCATTTGGTAACAAACAAGGCTTCGTAATGTAAAAAGTGCCCAAATAAGTTTGAGATTCAAAGAACTCAAAAACAAGGTTTCGTAATGTAAAAAGTACCCAAATAAGTTTAAGATTCGAAAAACTGAAGGCAGCAACGGATTTAAGACGAATGATCCAGTCAGCAAACATTCTTAGGGCCCATCACTTGAAGGTAGAAAAAAGTTAGATTGTTCTGCTGCTTCTAATTTTCCATACCGGAGAATATGAGTTAAAACGGCCTAGAAGATGCGGTTCGGACCTCTTACGAGTAAAGAAGGTAAAACTATGTTGATCGAACTCAATCTGGATAGTACAGGTCATTTTCGTTTCTTGTATCCTAATACTTGAGGATCCTTATCCCAAACGGTCGATGGCTGAATAACCTACGACACACAGATGATATTGTTTTGCTAAGTAATGAAATACAGGAGTTACAAGAGATGGCAGAAGAACTAAATACCGAACGTAGAGGGGTGGGACTGTCAATGAACTTGACAAAAACCAAGCTGATGTCAAATACTCAGAAGGAAAAATTAAAGGTATGGGTACAGAAATCGAGAAGTGGAGGAATATAATTATTTAGGGCAAATAGTAGCTTTTGAAAATAGAGGGAAACTGAAGCTGAGGGCAAGAACTGCGAAAGCTTTGAAAAGTTTCTGGGCCCACAGAGCGATGCTAAAGGGTAACTTACCACTAAGGGGGAAAATAAAAATACTGGACCAATGTGTGATACCCACCCTCACCTAGAGAGCACAAACCTGGTCTTTGGCCGAGGCACAATGCGAGAGCTTGAGGGTAAAACACTTTAGGGTGCCCTATAGTACTATGGGAATACGCATCGAAGATAGAATAAGTCTGAAAGGAATACTTGAAAGGACAGGCTCGAAAGATATTGCGAGAGAGATTTAAAAAGGCAAAATTAGGATTCGCAAGGCATATGGTGAGGGGCATAGACAAATGGGGAAAGGTGACAGAAAAATGGTCACCTAGAGAATGGAAAAGAAAAAAGGGTAGACCACCTACTAGGTGAAGGGACAAGATTACGAAGGAATTTGGGATACTGTGGGGAAAATTGGGAAGAGACAGGCTATGGTGAAAAAAGACGATGGATGCCAGTGCCCGGAAGTGGGTGCATTCGACGTCACAACGCCCCCCCCCCCACACACACTCCAGGTACGACAAATTAACAGCAGTAAAATAAAAAACTTTAAAAAAATACTTGAGGATTGAGGAGAGCTTTTTTGAACCCAGTCAGTAAATGTCCTTTTATTGCCCATTCGAGTCCACCACTGTGTAAGGTATTCCGGAGAAGAATTTGAACGTTTCAGCGAGGGAAAAATTTCTTAGAATCAACAAGCATTACGAGAGCTGTCCAATTTTATCAGCAGAGAAATTCTGAGAGCCTCCCACCTATTTCCTCTGCATTAGGTTCGTGGTGGGCGAATCATCTCCGATGATAATTTCACGGAGTAATTTTCTGCCCCAATATGAATTTCACGTTCCATGCCACTTTTGGAAAAGCTATGATGATGCTTCACAGTCGTCCGTTAACGTTGCAAGATATAATTAGGGTCAAAGGAACATGTGCGAAAGGTGTATATTCATCGCATCGTATACAGTTTACAGTATCATATAATAAAAAAAATAAAAAATAGAACGTCCAATACATAGAATGGCTTACGATAACATGCAGACTAAGATTACACTCGTTTAGTTTTTGTTTTGTTTCTTCAACCTACGCATTCACTGTTACTTAATTGAATGCAAGTTTACGAACAAGGTTTCATATTTATCTACAATGTACAAACACGTTGTACGCCAGGTTACTTATGAAAAAAGAATAAGAAAAATGTGGATTAAGTACACAACGTGTAACAACTACGTCATGCTCAATAGAAAGAGTATAAAGATTTTCTTTCGGGTGTCCGGTTCGTTTTCGTGAATTTCTCAGCATAATTTCTTTATAGCCGAGAGGAATAAAAAAACGAACCGCGTACATAATAAAATTCAGCAGTAATTAATAGCACCAGGAATGTGCGAAATCAGGGACTGAAGCTACCAAGGAAAAAGTTTCAGGCGTCTCAATAGGACCGTGAGTTGATCGGGCTCATAAGCGTTCTTGTTTTCAATTTTCTATATTGAGTAATTATCCTAAGAATTTGGTTTAGTGCCCATGAAGACAAAAAAATTATATCAGACATCTACAGAAAAAACAGCGATTATTGTAAGAGTCTGCCTCAGTACCTATGAAAATAGGAAATAGGAAGGACACAGATACCTACAGACAAAACTAGCGAATTACAGGGCCAAAAAAGTCGTGGGTGTCGTAGGTTGAGGACTCTATGAGTTTTTTCATATTTTATTTGAATTCAATTTATTAGAAACATGTGTTGAAAGTTTCTCCATTCTGCCATGGCAGCGTATGTGTACTACCGACAGAGACAAAACTTGACAAACTTGACTTTCAGTTGGGGGGGGGGGGGAAAATTTGCTGACAAATATTTTTTGAAAACTAAAAATTTGCCGACAAAATTTTTTAGATTTTTGAAAGTTTGATTGAAAAAATAAAGAACAAACAAACAAACAAACGTTCTTAGAAAATGAAAAATTCAAATTAACAGTTTCAAAACTGTCCGGCTGCCAAATTATTGAGAGTGTTTCACCCCCCTCCCACTCCCTCCGTAGTTTCATCTCTGCAAATGCAGACTGGAATCTTATCCTCCAAGCACTCATATTTGAGCACATGAGCATATCCCGTATCCTATTCTGAGAGGGTAAGCTGGAAGGATGTTAGGAATACTTAAGAGGAACACACAACTTCTTTTTTACAATACATGATCAGAAAGACGATGTTTACTTTAGTATTTTGCAAATGGAAAGCAGCATTTTCATTGACAAATCAGATATAAGCATAACTTCGATGTAAAGTAAACGTGCCTCAATGTAAAAACATAAGTCACATTGTTACATACAGGCACGTTTACCAACCCACACAACAGAGCGACACCAAGAATGCCGACGGATGACGAAAATGGCCGACTAATGCCGAGGATATTATTCTTACAAGGTCATCATTGCAAGTATTGCTTTTTTGATATTATTCGCTGTCCGAATTGTAGGTTTCCTTTCAGTTGAAAAAATGTACATGCTGCATTTTTTGGCGTTGCTTTTTTGACAAAGCTGTTAATGTTTTCCCTTTCTGATCATGTATTGTAAAAATATCTTACAAAACAAGAGCCAAAAGTGAGTTTATATGACTCGAAAATTACTCACTCGCTACGCTCGCATTCGCAAACTTTCCTTCGCATGTAAACACTCACTTTTGACTCTTGGTGTGTAATATACTATTATACTTAAGGTGGTCGTTATTTACTTTTAGTGATTTTTTTTTTTCTGAATTTCCTCTGATTCGTCTCCTAAATTAGTTCCAATAAAATCAAAGAAGAGAAATTTAAAAAAATATAAAAACTACGAAGTTTCAGGTCAATCAGATTCAGGGAATCCGTGCCGTAAGCTCCCTTTCGTTCTTATGGGGAAAACACATGGAGTTTTGACTTTAGTTCCAGACTAAATTTTCCTCCTATATTCACCAGGACCAAAGCCTGTAAAATAAATAATAGAACATTTGCTATCGGATTCAGTTGTGACATTGAGAAATTGGTCTTTTGCTTTCAACTTTTAGATTTTAATAAAATGTTCAATTTTCTCAAATTTCAGGTTCTAGGTCAAACAGAGAATCTAGTAAAAACAGAATAGTCACTGAAATTCGAAATTCAACGTTTGCTACTGACAGCCCCGTAGAGAGAAAAAGAGGGCCCGGGGGGAATTTCCACGGGCCCCCCTCCTTCCAGTTCATTTTTTCCTTTTGTCAGATGGGAAAAAATTACATATATAAGCTACGGGATAAGAGATTTCTTTCATAGTATAAGGAGTGATTGCTGATTAGATGTACAGTATGAAGTATGATGTAATTGTAAGCGTTGAAATGTAGGTCTTTTAAGAATATCGGGCACTTTTGAAAGTCCGGGCCCGGGGTATTTTCCCCCTTCCCCCTCCCTCTCGACAGGGTTGGCTACCGACTTTCAGATTTTCGAAATGTTTTCCACATTTCAGCTTTGTCTCATCCTTTCAGATAACCCTCGATACTCAGCTTGAAACCTTCGGCATTTGATTTTTAGTTTGAGAAGGTGGAGAAGAAAAATTTGTTGACAAATATTTTATAAAAACTAAAAATTTACCGACTAAATTTAAAAAAAATTAAAAATGTGCCGATGTTTCAATCGAAATATTTATTAATTTAAAAAAAATAATTAAACAAACAAACAAACAAACAAGCATTCATAAGAAATGAAAAATTCAAATGAACAGTTTCAAAATTTTGGCCGACTGCCAAATTATTGATTATTAGGGGGTGTTTCAACCCCCGACACCCCTATGATTTTGCCCCTGACTACCGGTGATTTAAGTTAGAGCAAGTAAGGAAGGTGTGAAAAATACCGATTCAAATCTTACTGGAATTGGCCAAAAATTTTACTAATAATACCGATTTTGAAAAATTATTATAAGGGAAAACCTTCCCCCTACATTTTTTGCAAAGAATACTACCGATGATATATTCTTGACAGTTAATTTCTATTTTAATGGTAAAATAGGATTGTCTGGTGAAGTAATGTCCATTAAAAATAAATTTTCTTGATGAAGGATGTAAAATGAGTAATTACCCACAACAACCGATGAAAGAAGGCACAAGCACAAAATAGGTCTCATAAAGTAGAATGGATCGGATTCTTTATCTTGGAATTTAAAACAATACGTTCGCTGACCTCGCTTAGCTGTCTGTCTTCTGCCTATTTATCTATCTATCTATTTATCTACCTATTTATCTACCTGTTTGTCTATCTATCTGTCTGTCTGTTGTTTGCCTGAATGCCAGTCTGTCTCTGTCTGCCTGACTACCTGTCTATCTGTCTACTTGTCTGTCTGCCTTTTTCTGTGGACAGGCAAGTTCGCTGGTTGCCTTAAACTTTTGTCAATTACATACTTGCTCTGTTTGAGGTTTCACCCTTTTTTACATTTCTCCAGAGCTTACATCGTTCTTTTCGTAATTAAATAGGATGAATCACAAAATGTTTATTTTTATTTATTTATTTTTTTCTTCTTTTTTTTTTACTCAGGGGTGTTGTGAGGTCATTTTGGTGAAGAAGATTCTTCGTATTCGTTTTAGGGGGGGGGGGAGTTCTTTTTTTCCTGGTCAGATGAGGAAATAGGAAATGTTGTTTATAGTATAATTTTATTATTCATAACACAGAAAGTAATTACTTAAACGACGTTAAGTGACGAAACAATCCCTTCATATACTACATAAGCAATTTATTGTACTGCAGTGCATGAATCAGCAAAGAAAAAGAAAAAGTTATTGCCCACCAAAACTGAAACATGAAAGTTGGAGTTTTTTCTATTTCTGATAATTTAGAATTTTCATGACATTTGTGGTTAGTTTATTTTACGAGAATACGGAAAATCTAATATAATTAGTTTTAAAATGCTGAGAAACGTTTTATTTAAATTTCGTTGTAAAGAATTGCTTTGCAATCAAACTGTCAGAAGTGACAAGTGTAATGAACTCAGCAAAATGAAGGAATACCAAGTTGTGTCAGACAAAGAAAAAATTTAGACTGCTATTTCAAATTAGGGGTGTCAACCAACAGAGTTTAAGGGGGGTTTCTTCACTGGGCTAAGGGGATCACGACACCCCTGTTATTTATATTATTCATTTTACGTACTTATAACAATTATTATGTATCGACGAAAAGGTGTTTATGGGTTACAGCTGCGATCTTAAGTTACAGTCCTTTGAAGAAGCAAAAAATTTATTCACCTCTGAAGGGGAATCAATGAGCATCTCCATGACAGGGAAAGGGGTAGCATGGTTGTGGGTGAGGCGTATAGGATTAAATTTGAGGCAGCAGTCAAGGATATGGACTACATCTAGCCGAGTGTCGCAGGTCTCGCAGATAGCGGGCGGTATTCGGTTGTAGTGAAAGTTGTGTGTGAGGATGGGGTGGCCAATTCTGATACGAACCAATCTTTTCTCGGATTTACCCTCTGCATGGCAGATGTGGCTCATTTGATTAAGTGTAGATGGGTTGGAGGGCATTCTGTCCATTCTTGTTGCCATAATGCAAGAACTGCAGGGATGATGTTGATTTTGGTGACGTGTTGCTACCCATCCAGAGCTTTTAGTTCATTGCTATAATAGTTGCTCACAATGATGGCGAAAATTTGAGAATGATGTGGTACTAGATGTCAGCCTGAAAGCACTGATGTCTTGTGGAATCATGTGTGCTTGAAAATAATATTGTAATGCAGTCAAGTTTCTGTGATGCTGATACGACGTTGGATTCTGCTTGAAGGCTGATGATGGGGCTGGAGCGTAAGGCACCTGTTGCCAATCGAAGAGCGGAGTTCTGTATTGTATTTAGCTGACTAAGCGTATTCTATGAGTCTGTGGAGTAAATGATGAGATAAACACTAGATACACGAGGATATTCATTTGCTAAGATCTAGTTTCTCCTTCAATAAAAATTTGAGCTGATTTAACAAAATGAAGGAAGGATTGATACTGAGGGATCTTGGATAGCTGATATTTCGAAATACTTTCAAGGATTTCAAGTACCAGAGTTCGAGCAAAACATTTAGCTAGCTGAATCTGAAATATCAAAAGTAATTTTAATTTGAATAGTTAGTCTGCTGCAGTTTAGATATCGGAGATTTTGCGTACTAAATTTAGAGCCAGCAGTGCTCTACCTAAACATGGGTTTCAATTTAAGATACTAGCGATTTCAGACACCAGATGTTTAGCCCAAAGTGTTCTACTAGAATTGAAAGATTCATATACCAAACTTGGAGCCAAAGATCACCACTGGAATTTGGATTTAGACTTTTTGCCAGCTGAAGTTTTGATGTTAAGACTTTCAAGTACCAGATTTCAATCCATAAATGCTATACCAGAATTTTTTATTTTAATTTTCGGCTAGAGATTTCAAGTACTAAATTTTGAATCTTCATTCTGTTGCAGCTTAAATATACGGATTTCATGTTTCAGATTTTAGTAACCAAAGGCTAGCGTATTTCATTTTAAATGCTAGTAATTTCTGGTACCAGATTTTGAGCCAACATTGTAACTTTTAGTAGCGACTTCAGGCTCTAAATTTTGCTAAGAAAGAGCTCCATTGTGACCGGCTCGGAAGAAAGGAGGCTTACATCTAAAATGAAGTAATGAAATTTTCGGAGAAAACGCCCACGTACCTACTTCACAATACAGTGTAACTAAACTTCAAGCGCGTTTTTCCCAAAAACTCGATTTTAGAAGTAAGTCTCCTTTCTTCCGAGCCGGTCACTGTAAATTTTAATTTTCAGATAGAAATGTTATGAGTGAAGACATGGTGTAAATAAAGGGGTTTGGAGACTGAGCCCCCGAAAAGACTGAAAAAATTATAGAGCAAAAGCATTTTAAGAATTATTTTGATATTAGTCAGCCGCCCATAAGACCCCTCCCCTTCCAGGTCAGCTATTTGCGCTCATAAGTGGAGCGGTCGTTTGAGTAGCGTTAAATATGACGCTACTTATCATGTTTCTTTCAAGATGCTTGTTATCAAATAATTTTGTTCGTTTTTTATTATCCTATTATCTAGGTACTTAATTTATTATGCTTGGCGGCAAGTGCTAAGTAGATGCACAGATACTGCATAAGTTACGCTGCAGGGAATACCAAAGGTTGATCTTCATGACAGCACATTCTGTGATATTGATTCACACATTTCTGAATAGAAAATTCGACATGAGTGTAAATAATTTTTTACTTAATTTAAATTTGATCAGTTGCCCCTCATCATTTCTAATAGCGATAATATTTATTACCAGGTATCATTTTTGAAACAACTGGTTGATGAATATTTTCGTTAAGAAAGTACATATTTACATTAACGTCTACCTATAAATATTCGAATTACTTACTGTAAATAGGTACAGAAATGTATAATTTCAACTGACTGTTAATTTGAATTAGGTAAGGTACTTAAAATTAAATTTATTATTAGCACTTATCTAATTTTTTTCTGGTTTTCAGTCAGAATAATAAGCCTCAAGGACACGTTTTCCAACATGGAAATCCGACTCGCGAAGGAAGAGTATATGTGTAATGTTTTCAAGATTGAGAAACGCTAGCCTAATACATTGAATAATGCTTGAAGTATTGTGTGTCTCAGAAAATTGCATCGAGGAACATTCTACATCTGCTAGCAAAAAACACAAGCGTTTCGAAAATGCCGCCCGAATTTTATGTATTTTTCTCAATAAAAGGTCGTCAGCTGGGCCACTTTCTGGGAAGACATTTAAATCTTGGGGCATAGAACTGAGTTTAGATCAAAAAATCAATGCAGTAATTAAAATTGGCCAAGAGGTAGTCTGATATCTCACCACTTGGTATTCCAAAATTGATAGCACGTTGAAACTTCTTTTTTGTAGGAGGAAACTTTCGAATGGAAAGTGATCCGGACATTACCTGTTAGAAATCCTCATTCGTTTTGCTTCAATCAGCCTTCGCAATCAATAAAAAAAAAAAGTGTGGTATTCGGTGACACATCCTGTATAGCTATATTAATATACGGGGAATAGTAAGAGCCGCGCGGAAGGGAAATTAATTCGCATGGGAAACAGTTGTAATCTGAAATAACGTAATTTTTAGCAAAGAACACGGAAATACGAGTAAACGAAAATTTATATTTCTGCGAACAGAAATTAAAAACTATCACATCTTCAAGGGACAAGGCTCAGTATCTTTTCGAGTAAAAAATTCCTTTCCTCTGGCAGAGGGTTCCGAACGTACCACTTTGGAATGTTAAATGGAAAGGTACCGAGCAAAATATTGAAATAGGAGTTTGCAGTGGCCCTCTTCTCTCCACTATTTTTGTACAAATCGTCCTGTCTGGCTACTTTCTACGTAGCACAATACAAGTATCTTAGGAACGACTTTTGTCATCTGCACACCTGTACTTCCTTGTGTTAATTTTTCTAAACTACGTTCTTCTTTTTATTCTCATGACTCACATTCCTTTTTTTCCTCGATCGGCCAGGCAGGACATCCGTGGAGTTCAGTTGATGTTTTAGCATTCTTGGCCATATCTCCTTTTGCTATCGACTGTTCAATACACAAGCTTTTTCTGAAAATGCTTGTTCCTTCAAGTTCGAATGCCTTTGCTGTAGTTTAGACTAATCACTTCTCGTGAAAAATTCAAGTCCCTGACTTCGAATATCACATCAGATTTTTGATTCGGTCCCAGAAATGTTCCTCTAGGCGTGAAAGGGAAGCGAGGTAGACCCACTAAAGCTAAACGTGCCCTCGTTGTCATGAAGTATTAATTCCTTGCAAGCCTCATTTTATTTCCGTCATTTAGCTTTTTCTTTTCCGTGCCGGAAAATAACACCCTTAATATACATGCAGTGAGGGTGAAACTATACCAACATGAAACTCAGAAGAGCTTGCCGTTCGTTAGAATAATTATTCTAATAGAAAACCTTCTTCAGCCGGGAACTCCAAGATTCAAATCCAAAATCCAAAATCCTGGTTAAAAAAAGGATTTGAATTCAAAATCTCAAATCCTTTTTCAAAAAATAATTTCAAATCCAAAATCCTAAATCCTCTCAATTTTTAGAAAAATTGGGATTTTAAATCCAAAATCTCAATTTTTAGAAAAATTAGGATTTTAAATCCAAAATCCAATAATCTGAATTTTGACTTCTAAATTTCTGACTCTCAGCAGTAAGCACTTATGCTATCTTCAATCTACACAATTTCTATGGTCTGTATCTCCGCGCTAAAATGCTAATTGTAATCAGTGAAAGAGATAAATTTTTAGGGATGTGCGTTCAGCGTTCTAACTTCTTACTTACTAACAAGTGACCAAATGAGCTTCCTTCGCATTCGCAGAATACGACAACAAAAAGGATGTAAAACTATCAATATGTATGGTTTGGTTTTCAAAATATCAATAAGTTAATGGTAAATTGGGATTTAAATTTGCAGTGGAGTGCGTTGCAAAATCACCTGCGCCGGTAAAACTGAAAATGAATGAGTGATCATGTGTATTTTCAAACAGAAGAACTGCTATCTTCAGGAGAATAAAAAAACGAATAAAAATTATTCTGCCAGTAGAACTGATTATAATATTCAATTTTTTGATGGTGATGCGGTTAAAATTTTGGACAAATTTTCTTTGAAAGTGAAATTCTAATCGATTTAATGATAGTTGAAGTTTGCTACAGGCTTACTGTAATGATCACTCACACATACACAGGGCTGCCAATGCCTGAGACTTTAAGTTTAAATACCAGTTATTAAAATTGATGAAATGAGGATTTTAGGGTATTTGCCGCAGCGCTGCGCTGCAAGCACCCTATTTTTGGATTTGGATTTTAATTATTTTTGGAATCATCAAAATGCAGACCCTTTGCTAATAATTAGGAGTTGAATCCGAAATCCTTTCTGAGAAAGAAACTGAAATTCAAAATCCAAAATCAGGATTTTTGGGAGTTTAGATTTAAAATGCCTGAGGATTTAAATCCTGTCCAACCCTGATTTGAACATCCCTGGCTTTCAATCCAATGGACCAATTACGCTAACCTTCGAACTTGAACTAGATTATAGTTATACGAGTTCACCGTAAAAATTTCAGCTCACCAAATCAATTACAGCCGACCAGTTCCCTTCCTCCCTCCCACTAAAGAAGTCTGATTTGCCCCATCTTCGAATTCGATCTTCGTGTGGTCCTTTGGTCATCATCGCAGAGAACGCATCCAAATTTTAGTTCCACAGCTCAGTTATTACTCTTGTTACTGTAGAATACAGGGCCGTATCGACAGGGGGCGGGGGCAAATTACCCCCCTCCCCCCCGGTCGGAATTTTTCGCTCAGCAGTCGGGAAAATTTACCATTTCAGTCAGGTGAGTTAGGAAAATCCAGCGAGTTAAAAAGGCTTTTTTTTTTTTGCTTTGATGCTTGGGAATTGAGTTGAGAAATTGGGAAAACCCAACAAAGTCAAAAGGTTTTTCTTCTTTTGCATTGATACTTGGGAATTTTGAGTTGAGTCAGTTGGAAAAACCCAACAGGTCAAAAGGTTTTTGTTTGTTTTTTGCTTTGATACTTGGGAATTTTGAGTTCAGTCTGTTGGAAAAATCCAACTGGTCAACAAAAGGTTTTTTTCTCTTTGATTGATACTTGGGAATTTTGAGATGAGTCAGTTAGGACTTTCACAACCCCCCCCCCTGGAAAAACTCTTTTGTACGTCCCTGGTCGAATACACATCCGAATCAAACAATACAACAAAAGAACGGCGGGGTGATTACATAAGGCTCACTTTGTTCGTTAATCAAATCAGGGGTAGGGTTGTTCAGGAATCTGGCCAGAACCTCCTATATTTCTTTACTTCAGGTCCAGAAAAACCAAAATGGCAATTTCAGGGCCACGATCGGCCTCTTGTATTGGGAGGGACAAACAAACTATTTTTATGCTGAGGCAAATGAAGGCAGAATGGGTAACAGTGGATTTAGTGTTTTGCTAGTGTGAGAAATGTCTTTATGTTTCTCCTTCCTGGTTATAGCCTGGGTAAATTTCATTATCGCGACAGATTATGCTAAGAGACATGCATGGTATAGCCTGTTATGGAAACAATATTCTAAGAGATATGCGCAGCATAGTCTGTCATGAAAATAAAATAGACGGTTGCCTTTCTTGATGCAAGGTAGAGGTGTCCATCTGTCCACGTGAAAGAATGTAAAAAATCACTATAGCATGTAGGATGAACTTTTCGAATGTGTGAGTATGCAAATGTAAACTTGTTATTACAATTTATTATACACTTGTAGAAAAATAACGCGTGGATGTCATGTGTTCGTTGGCGCCAACAATATTACAGTAACTTACACATTATGTTACAATGCAATTAAAGTTAACTCAACGTTGATGTAAATATTTACTATGCCTTGCTTCAATTCCATCCAATTAAAATACAATTAAAACTTTTCACCGTGTTTTAATTGGTCGAACGTGGAATAATATATGTAGGCGAGGAAATGTGAATATTCATCGATAGTCGTACTTCGATCAGAGCTCTAATATGTTTTTCATGTTCTAACGGTCACCAATAAAATGATATTCAAATAGGTCTAAAAGCTAACTGCACCGATAGGGTGTCTTACGAATAAGAATCAGATTTCTGAAATGTTCTATTGGTCCTCAATCGTTGGAAAAACCTAATTTAAAATAGGTCTAATAGATATACAACAATACCTGTCATGATACATGCACAACTTAAGGAGCTGATATTTTTTAGATTTCAAACAGGGAAAAGAAGGGGGAAATAGTTTACATGTGTTGACTGAAATAATTGTGGAAATTTCTGAGAGAATATAACCTTAATTAACAGTTTCGCTGTAAAATCATTTGTTAGATACCTAGTTGGAAAAATAAGTACTTCACCGCTTATCGAAACCAAACTTATCCTCATTTCTTGAAAACAGGGCATTATACACTTCACGATCTGGAATCTGGATCTATGCCTGGGCGGAAGGGATGCTCCATGAAGGGAGGAAGGAGGACTAAAAAAAAAAATTAAAGCTTAGGAATTGATTTGTAATTTTCTGGGTTACCAAGTCCAATCTCGAGGATCAGTTAGCTTTTACATCTGACCCACTGAGGTACCACGAAAGATGGTTGAGACCAGATATTAATCATTTTTCAAAGTATGTGGCTAAATATATCTGCACCCGAAAGAAAAGTAAACTGACCATTGTATTTGCGCCATAGTCAAATCTTACGCACCAGTATTCGTATATTTGGGAAAACTATTTTTGGCCAACTATTGTAGACAAAACAGGTAAGCAATTCAAACATTTTTCCCTTCGCATCCACCTGTCGGGTGACATACGGGCGATGTGCTTCCCGCCCAACCCCATTTTTGGTTCCCGTAATAAAGTAGTACGTTTTTGAAATTTAGAATTCTTCTTTTTCAGTGATTTTGTTCTGGTTTTGTCTGTCTTTTCTACACCCAAGATGGACCTTAACATGGCTTTCTCTGTAATTGTTAGTTTTGCTTCCAATTTTCTTGTAAGCGTTCACGTTGGGCAGTCGTATGTCAGAGTCGGTAAAACTGACATAATAGATTTCTCCTTTCTGACATGATTTGAAGTTTTCTTTAAATATGTGTTTTAGCGACCAGAACTTGCTTCACGCTCCCTTAATTTTCCTGCCTATCTCCTTTTCCATTTTTTGATCAAAAGATATAATTCGGCCGATACCGAATAAATTTCAAAACCATCAATAATTATTTTTCCTGGAGGGGTTCTTTAGCCATAAACGTTGATTCGTCAAAGTTGATTGTTAAACCAGCTAGTTTGCTTTTGGAATTTAATTCTTGGACCATTTCGTGTAGGTTTGAAAACGAGTCTGCAATGCGGATTACGTCATCTGCGAATCTTAAGTTTGTAATTTTGCTTCCCTTAATATCCAAACCCTTATTCTCCCATGCACGTTCGTGGAAGATTATTTCCTTTAGCACACAATTAAACAGAATATTCGATAGTGGATCTCTCTGCCGAACACCTTTCCTTATCTTGAAGTACGAACCTACTTTGTCGCCTTTTATTCGACTCAGTGAACCGGAATATATTTCCTTTTATAATTTTGATGATTTGATGATCTGCACTCTGATTTTGTAAAGCATACTGGTTATATATTCGTAGTTCACCGAATCGAACGCCTTGTTGTTGTTGTATTCGATAAAAGCCAAGTAAGTTTGCAGATTGTAGTCATGTGATTTTTGGAGTATCTGATGAACCGTGTGCAAATGGTCGAGCGTGGAGAATCCTTGTCTGAACCCGGCTTGTTCAACAGGTTGTTGAAAGTGTAGTTTTTCCCTAATCCTTAGTTCTAGAGCCTTCGAAAAGAGAAATTTTATGTAAAAATATATGAGAGTGTAAGAGTTGCTCTTAATGGATCGGAGAAATTAAAAATAAGTTAAAATATAACATTAACTTCCTCCATGCTATAAGGAGGCTGAAGTGGGACTGGGCTGGACATTTGGCGAGGATGGACAATAACAGGTGGGCAAAAAAACCTTAGATTGGTTTTTGACAGGGGGAAGGAGAAAAGGGAAACAAAGAACCAGATGGAGGGATGAGTTTGACAGAATGTTCCCGCAAAAATAAAATCACAAAATTGCGCAAAATAGGGGAGAATGGGAGTGTCTGAGAGAGGCCTTTTCCCAACAGAGGGCAACTTAACCTATGCTTGGTATTTATATAGGTAAAGTAAAAAAAAAAAATAAATAAAGGTCATTTGAATTGAATTAAATGGATTGGAGATGACACCTAGCAGTGTGCACTCTCAAACCCTTCTCACAACAGATCAAATCTTTTCACAAAATCAGACATATATGGCAATTTCTATAAAAAGGGGTAACTTTATTGATCAATCAAAGTCTCAGGAAACGCGAAAAAGGAAAAACAAAATTTTTCGTTAGGAAAAATCAATTTTGAGATTTTGGTTGATTTCTATAGAAAAAACATCGAAATAACAAAGAGACAAAATTTACGCGCATGAGAGAGAAAGAGAATTATGAAAGAGAACGAGAAAAGAATGCGAATGTCTGCCTTCGCTTCTTCATGGTTTTTCGGAACTCACGAACAAATCCGATGTTCTGGATTGTTACCACGCAGAAGAGCGAAAAATTAACTTTCCAACAAACCCTCGTCGAGGCTGGTAACGTTAACGTGATTCTGCGGCGAGTTAGGGCCGCTTGACGGAGTGGGAGAAAAAGGTGTGTCTAACTTAAAACGCGTTTTTCACAAAAACGTGTTTTTGCGCGTTCTTGTTACACTTCATCTTTGACCGCTTGTATCTCTGGAACCAAAAACGCTACAAATCTCGCCGATAGCTCGTTGGAATGGGCATTTATATTCCTCTATTACGTACTGTCTGTAACTCAAAATTTGTCGGACCGACAATGTTACCCCTTTTTATAGAAACTGCCACATATACTTTTGAAAAAAAATAAATAAATAAACGACAAGGTGGAGTTCAACATGATATTCAAGGTTATTCGAGCTTCCCAGAGAGAAAGAGAGAATAACAGGTAAGAGGCGACACAAAAGGCTTTAGAAAATCCAAAAACTATGAAAAAAAAATCTCAACATTGGTACCTAATTAACAACCTACATGTTGAATCATGTAGGCGAGAAAGTGTCTGACCGCGCGAGGATATAAACCAAATAGCTAAAAAAAATTTCATGAAAACCTTTATAATTTAGACCTAAATCAAAGCTCTCAAAACAATGACCAATTAAATGAATCTCAATACCCGGATACTGTTTTCCTTCCTTTTCTAACTTCAGAAATAGATTCAATGATCCAAAGGCTGAAACTAAACAAGACTTTGGGGAGCGATGGCGTCACAAACGGAATGGTAAAACAAGGGGGGGCGAAGTTGGTATTAGCCCTTACAACTTTATTTAACAAAATTATACGGGCAGGCAGAGTACCTGATGAATGGAAATATTCAGACGTAATACTCTTGTTTAAAAAAGGTAATACACACAAAATTGAAAATTATCGCTCAGTTAGCCTCTCTCCTGTTTCCTTTAGGGGAAAAAAACCCTAGGAACACAGGAGCAACTGAAGCCTTAATCCGGTCCTGGCCTCAACCATAACGGATACGACCTAGAAATATTATTTTCAAAATAAAAAAAATTGTAAGACCGAAAGGAAAGAGAAAAATAATTAACCGGAATAAATTCATTGATAGATGTATGAAAATAGACCTAAAATGAAACAAAAAACAGAAAAGAGTCTGTTTGTGGATCACACTTTTTAAGACCATCTCACAGGGAAGTATTGAGCAGCAGGGGTGAAATAAATGTAATGTATCTCTAATATACCTATATAAAAGTCTGTGTGTTTGTTCGAGATTGGCGAGTGAACCATAAATGTTGGGGGATACTTTCTAGAAATGTTCTTATGAACTCTGAATAGATTTTAAGCTATAAAAAGTTTCGGTACCTTTATTAAAAGGGGGATCACAAAGTCTTGCCCCCTCTGAATCCCTTAATATTTTTTGATTTGAACATTTCAGAAGTGTTTTACATTGAACTTCTTCACATTATGTTAAAATTTGGTGGCTAAACTGCCTCCACTCAGAAATTATTAAGAGGCAGAGATCTCTAATCTCTAATATACATAAAAGGGTTTGTCTGTTTCTGCCCCTTTCGGCGGATCCAGGGGCGTTACAAATATGGTATCCACCCCTTTTGGCCATCACCGACTCTAAATTCAAAATTACATGCAACTCTGCACGGGATCCTCCTTTCTTCTTGCTCTATAAGAATCCTGAGAGTAATGATGGGGGTGCCTGGCTTAGCACTCACTGGTCTTCGTGAGGGTGGGTCTGCTTTCGCTGGGTTCTTCAGTGGTGGGTCTAGGAGGGTTGCTAGTAAAATATAAATACATTGAAAGTTTCAGACAACACATGTAATGCTTACTGTTATTTGATAAAAATTGAAATTTTGCTGAATTTTCTACGGAGGTAATTTTTGTCCAAAATAGTTTTTTTTTCTCGTGTCCAGTCGACTCAGATTCCTTTCCTACCCCAGTACTCGAGGAACTTTACTCCCTCGTCGACACTTAATTCGTTGACTGTTCTGAGGAAGCTACGCCTAGATTTCAGTCTTCCTTCTGGTAAGTCGTCGTAGTCATACATGGGATGTAGGGGGTTGTGCACTGCCTCGGATTTTTCGACTCTGGCTGCAACCTCCCTGCGAACTTCCGGAGGAGCTATTCCTGCGAGGTCATACAGCTCGGCGAGTGGGGTCGGCGCGGTGCTGAGCACTCCCATACTGGACATGCGTATTCTGCGACTGAATAACACAGAGCTAGCGTTGATGTCCACAGAACCTGTGGCTTTACTCCCCATTTGCTGCCTGCCAATTTTCGAATTAGGTTTGTTCTTGCTGCGACTTTCATTTTGGTATTTTCACAATGCCGCCGGTAGGTGAGTGATCTGTACAGAGTCACTCCTAGGTATTTGGGGTGGTCTGTGTGGTTCAGCGCGATGTTACCCCATTGTATATTAAGCTGCCTTTTAGCCTCGCGATTTCGGAGATGGAACGTATAGGTCTCAGTTTTGGATGGGTTTGGTTTCAGGTGGTTGGCCCTATAGTATGCGTCTAAGTCCACTATTGCCTGACTCAGTGTGTCTTCCACTTCTACGAAGGTGTCGCATTGTGCTGTAAGTGCTAGATCATCTGCATAAAGGAAGCGGCGAGTGGGTCCACTGACTGGTTGATCATTAGTGTAGATATTAAAGAGAATTGGTGACAAGACACTTCCTTGTGGCAAACCATTCTTTTGCCGTCTCCAAACGCTGTCCTTCCCATCGAAGGTCACGTAGAACCGGCGATCTCTGAGTAGCATTGTCACAATTTCCGTAAATTTGTAATCCTTTGTCAGCTGATACACCTTGAACCGAAGTATCCGGTGACACACTGTATCGAAGGCTGCTGTGAGGTCCACGAACACAGCACCATAGTGACCTTCTATTTCTCGGAACCATCTTCGATGTGCTGTGTTAGATTCAGGACCTGGCCAGTGCATGACTTTGCAGGTCTGAAGCCCGCCTGTTGCCTGATCAGGCTTTTATCGATACATTCAGACATACGGCCTAGAGCAACTCTTTCGAATATTTTATACAGATAGCACAACAACGATATAGGTCGGTAGCTCTTTATGTCACCTGGATCTTTGCATGGTTTTTGGATAGCTATTACGTGGGCTTGGCGCCATAATCGAAGTATTTTCAACGTTCTAACACAGGTATTGTACATTTCCTGGATCCAGGCACTAGTTTTTCGCCCAAAATGTTTTATTTGCTCAACATACTTTTTATCCACTCCTGCCGCCTTCCGATTTTTGGCTGCACGTATAGCTGCGGTGACTTCGAAAACTGGCAGGAGCTGGTGGAGGACCTCAACTTCGGTAAAGATAGGCGAAGAGCGTGGCACCTGCTCAAAAGACTGATTGGAGAAAATAGTCATCAGAGTAAATTTACACAAACAACAGCAAACCAGGTTGCCCATCAACTGCTGCTCATAAATGGAAAAACGGAGGGCCGTGTTAAAAATATGAAAGTCACCCGTAGCCATGTAGCCGAAGTGGAGAACTTCGCATCATCAATCCGAAATAGGTTACAGGTACATATTATAATTAGGATCACAAAAATGTGGGTATAAGAATGGTCACACATGTGTCGGTAGCTCTCCCCTCCTTCCGAAAAAATACTCCATCTGATAAGACATAACGATATAATCAACTACATTATATTTTATCATGTCGGCTCATGCTTTATGGTGTCTTGTCTTATATTATATCATATTCTGTCTGATTACGTCTTTAAAGCCTCCTAGTCTTTGCAAAAAATCGTAAAAGAAAATATTTTCTCTGGATACTCCGGCTTGAGTCGAGATAAAAGGAGGTATCTTCAAACCCACAGCTTTAAGATAGGTAGAGTTCTTTCCTTTCCTGACACGTATTATGTAGTTGTGTTCCTTTTCTTCTTATTCCAAGTCCTTTAATTTTTAATTTGAACTTTCATTTTCTTCCTGCACTCAGTTTTGGGGAAACTCCCTAAATTTTCGGTGACCTCTTTAGAAATTAGTACAGCACCTGCTGCACATGATTATAGGGGATTGCGCCCCTACAAAAATCAAATCAGATGAAATAAGTAGAGCCACCCAACAAAATGAATATAACACCAAAATAGTGGAAGCTTGAGGAGAGAACATATAAATATGCATAACTTAATAATGTTGTCTTCAATATTTGCATCAAAAGGTAATGAGTCTCTTCAGTAGGTTCAAAAATAGGAATATTTCCACCACAAACACCAAATGTGAAAAAACTATGTATATTTTTTCGAACGGAAACATTTATTTTCGAAGGTGCAAATCGCTACGTTCCGGTTCCTTGGTCAGTTAAAGCCCCACGCCGTATAATCAGAGTGAGTCTGATTTTTTTATTAGTCTTATATTATTCGTTCGTTAATTACTGCTCAACGATTCGCATCCGTTCCAAACAATTATTATGGCGCTACACAGAACATATAACGCACATACAGCTGATACTTTTCGTATAATTTTAGCGCAGTTTTGCGTCTTCAATTTGTTGTACCGTATGTTAGCCTAATGATACAACATAAGAAGCGCATACGGTAGCCAGATGACCTCTAAATATTCTAGAAAATTCTATCGATGATTGTGTTTTCACACAATTTAAAACGAAGTGTATACGTCCATCCAGACATTTCGTCATAAACAGCAATAAGTTCCGATGTTCGAAATTCGAATTTCACCTCTGATATGGTAATGAGATGGGTGGCCAGCGTCAATCGCAGCCTAAATGTACGGTTGTTAACAGAGTTCACACATTCATAGGTAAAGTTTTTTAATTTATTTTTGTTCTTCTGGCACCGGATTCTATCGTACTAATTACCAAATTATTATTTCAGTTGGGCGCAAAAAAGAAACTGCACTCGTATCATCTCATTTATAACCTAATAAATTAGACAAGTGGAAGAGCTGATGGTCTACGCTCTTTTCAACTTTACGATTTTTTCAGTGTTTTTTATTTTCTCGAGCGAAAGGAGGAAATAATTAGGTCTCGACCTTTACATTTATTCCACTTTTGCGTAGTAAAATTGTTCTACCATTTTCTTCGTGGGCTACTTCAATTTTTATACTCAAGTATCGAAATACTATACAGCTCAGTTTATTACATTCATAAATCAACTAACGTTTCTGTCATTGGCTGGGCCTGTTAACAGTATCGGAGAATCTGGAATCCCAATTTGTGGTTGCGTATTAAAATTTTAACTAAACGCATCATTCGACTGAAAGTTAAGTCACGTGCCCAGAAATGGCATGATGTGTCGAAATTGGGTAAACCATATATCAGCAAACGAATAAAGTTTACGCGCTTCGTTGCCCTTTAATGGGCGTAATTAAAACAATGATGTACACGGAGTTGTTGGGTGGCAGAGGTACGAATAATTACAATTATTAAATTACATTTAGCAATAAGTTGAATAAGCGCAAGACTGATGCTAACGTAGAAGGGTCATGCTCCAGAAACTGGGAATATTTTGTTACCAGCAAATTTCGAACCCCAGCTTTCGATTTATTTATTTCTTTTTTATGGAGAGGGGGGGGGGTTATTTTGGGTTGCTTAATAACATCGCAACAAATTCTACCATCGTATTCATCAGGCAGGACAATTACCATCTTCTAAATGGAAAAGCATAGGAAAGGTGTCCATCGTCATAGATGCTGTACCATTGTGTCTTAATACCTGTTATATGTACTCGTATGTATTCCTTATAATTTTTGTTTCAAGTTATTTTTCCCCTATAAAATGGTATTATTGTTCAGAATGATTGGCCGTATGTGTTCTTCTTCTTTTGCGTGAGGTGGCGCTGTGAATGCGCCGAATGCTCAGACCTTGTGATTCATTGCATTTTCCTTCAGGTTGTTGATAAGGATCAACTCAGTAGCCTCACTTTTATAGCCAATGTGAGAAGTTTACTGAGTTCTACCCCTTAACTTCACTTGGTGCTGGATATTCCAGTGCTAATACTTCGCGTCTTGTCCCGGCTAATGATGGATACTGACATAATATGATGTAAATCGAGATTTCCTCCTCTTCTCCGCAATACCTACAAGAGTTGCTTTTCGCCATTCCTATTTCTACCACATGTGTTTTGAGGCTCCATGCCCAGTTGATAGTCCGACCATGAACCTAAGTCAGTATATATTAAGAAGTTCAATATCTTTTTCTCTTTTTGAAAATCTATACCTAAGATTGTTCCTCCCTAAACTTCTTTTTCCAACCATTTAAACATGAGTTCATCATCATAGGTGGATCCGGGGGGGGGGGAAGGTTTAAACCCCCCATTCGAACTTAATTTTTAAACTTGAAAGTACAAAATAACCCGGCACTAGATAGTTTTTATTTAATATTAGTATCATTATTCATTTCCCCCAAGACGGGAAGCAGCCACCGTGAGGGAAAAGGCTGTAATCTGTAAATACCTACATACCTGTTTTCAAGGAAGAAGAATCGGAAGAAAAATGCGAAAAAGGTCTGAATTTATTGTATTATAATTGCAGAGGGATGGTAGGGGAAGACAGGATATACGAATTTAAAAAGGAGATAGAAAAAATAAAATGGGATACAATAGGATTAGGGAAAGTAAGGAAATGGGGAGAAAAACTAACACAAAGACAGAACGGAAATTTCATGTATTATTATGGAGAAACAATAGGGTTCAGGGGAGTGGGGTTTTATATCCGAAAACTAATAATAAGAAAAATCAAAGAAATTGGAGAAGTCTCTGAACGGATTCGCTACCTCATACTCTCAGTGGAAGAAAAAGTTAATGCACTGATAGTCTAAAAATATGTGACCCAACAATGGAGGCTAAGGAAGGGGAAAGGAAGGAGTTCTATGCAAAACTGGAAGAGCTCTTGGAGCAAAACAAAGAATGTTATACAATGATATGGGAGACTGGAATGCGAAAATTGGCGGAAACGAGGGAGGATCGGGAATCTTGAGTAAATATTGTTTAGGAATCAGAAAAAAAAAACAAGAAAAAAAAACAAGGCGAAAGATTAATAGAATATTCATCCTAGTAAAATCATAAAGTAGCAAATACTTTCTACAAAAAAAGACAAGCCAGAAAATTCACGTGGATATCCCTCGATCAAAAAACCAGAAACGAAATAGACCATATTGTAACAAATGATATGAAGATTATACAAGACATTTCCACATTGATTGATTTCAACTCTTTATTGGACCATAGAATATCACGAGCAATGATAAGATGAAGAGGAAGGATAAAATACAACAATTATAAGAAGGAAGAGAAGTTTGCAATAAAAATCATCCCAGTGCACGGGTACAACAAATATAGGGAAATGGTCAAAGAAATTATTGAAAGGAGACAAAAAAAAAAATGGAAATTCAATGTAAGAAAAATATAATATCATAGAAGAAGCAATTAAAGAAGGTACCAACGAATATGAGGTGGTTGGAGAAAAAGAAATAGCGGATGATAAACTAACAGAAAACACCAAAAATATAATCGAAGAAAAGGAGCAACTGCAAAAGAAAAAAATTTTCACACCAATAGAGAAAATGAAACTGACAGAATTGAAGACATTAGCCCGACAACAAATTCGTAATGACATAAGAACATTTGATGCAGCGAAAGTGAAAAGCAGTTTGAGAGACAATGGATCTATAAAAATGGTAGCAAAATTACTGAGCAAAGGGAGAAAGTTGGTATTGAAGGTAGAAAACAAATAAGGGAAGGGAATTAGGGACAGGGAGCAAATTGCGGAAGCAGCTACGCAGTTCTATGAAAAACTATACGACAAAGAAAACATAAAAGGAAAGAGAAAGAAGAGGAGAACGAACAAAACGAAGAAGACGTACCCAAAATATTAAAAAGTGAAGTAGAATACGCCCTTTAAAAAACTGAAAAGTAATGAAGCTCCAAGCCCCGATAAAATCAGCAATGATTTGGGGCAAACAATTTCATTTCAAAATAGGAACAAAAAAGAAATATCCAAAAGAATAAAGGAAGGGTGGAAAAACTATTGGGCCAAAAAAGAATTCTACAAAGGGGAAATAGCGAAGAAACTGAAATTCAAAATCTGGGAGAGTTGTACCTTGCCATCACTAACATACGGCCATCAGACATAGGTGGCAACAAAATCCAATGTGGAAAAAATTCAATCCACTCAAAGAGCAATGGAAGGAAGTATCTTAGGAATCAAAAAGCTGGACAAAATCAAAAACATGGAAATCAGGGGAAAATCAGGACTAAAATACATAGGATATACGATTAAAAAGTTATTGAAAGCAAAATAAACGGGACATGTAATTAGGCAAGAGGACAGATGGGGGAGGAAAGTTTTGAACTGGATACCAAGAGAGGGGAAGCGCAAGAGGGGAAGACCACAAAAAAGATGGAGAGACGAGATAGTTCAGGAGTGGAGACCAACTTGGAGAAAGAGAAGCACGAGAGAGGAAAGGATGAAAGGGATGTGTAGAGGCATTTGCCCAGAAATGAGCCAATATTGGAGGAATAGAGCCCGACAAGAGTTAAATATAAGAGATTTTACTAACCAATGCTGTAAAATAAAATAAATTATTATTTAGTTTTTTTTTCAACCCCCTCTCCCCCTTGAGAAAATCTTGGATCCGCCTATGGTTCATCTCAATATCATTCTAGCGGGCATTGAAAAAAATATGGAATGAAATTGTTGTGTTCATTTTCATAAAGATGATTGTTTTAGGTTGATTCAACTATACCCGTAACTTCATACTAATGACATAACTCATTACAATAATTACTATATTTTTCGATTGTAAGAATGTAACTCCACGAACACGTGCCATTCGAGTTGGAAATTAACTTCGGAAGGAACAAAAACGAAGTACATCGAGAGTTCTACCATGGGTACAACCTTGACATTCATGTATTAGCTTAGGAAGGTAGAAGTACACGAAATTCATATTGCAGATAATGGTAAAGTCCACGACCGCGGTCAAATGAGATAATTTTTCTCGATGTCGATCACATTATAAGGGACGGGGAGGGGCTGGCTAATTTATTCCGCATTTACTAGAATGTTCGAATCATTTTAACTTTTCTCTTTCCGAAATAAACAGGATAACGATTATCTGTTCCACGAGGAAAGAGAGCCACGGGACAACACCTGGAGCTGAAGTTGGTAATGAGAAATTAAAAGGGACGAAGTACACACGTATTTCATTTAACTGGTCGTCGGTTTTCTCCAGAAACTGCTGAAAAATATGGTTCACGAAAGTAGGAGAGAAATTTACGTTCCGAGAGGCTTGTACAAAGGAATTCCGGGATGTTGACGTACGATCCTTTTCTTATTTTTTTCTAATTTACTCTCAACCCGAGCTCTGAAATCCGCCCTTTCAAGCATTACCTCAGAGACGTCGAGGAGGCTGTTAGAGCTGTCCTAGCCCTCCTCCCTTCTGGCCGAAAAACTGGCCTAGGTCAAAATCTGGCGAGTTTCTACGTGGGCTCGAACCCGAGACCTCCGGATTCCGAGACCAATGCGCTATCCACTGGGCCAACCAGACCCCTGACGTATGACCCTATAGCGTGACTACTTTTCTAAGGGTACCAATTCGAAGTCTAGGAGGCAAGATGACAGTTTCCAAACTCCAGATTTCAGTAATCAAACAAAAAAGCTCTTCAGTTTGATTTTTGCCCTTGAATTTGGAAAAAGTCCATTACTTCATGGGGACAGTGTCCCCTCAACGCACCGAGCTTGCTTGTCGAGCACTATAAAAAATATTGGGCCGCCTCAAGTAACATATCTGAGGAAGGATATGCAGGATCACTCCCTTCCAAAGAAAAATTGAATTCAAATATGCGGGCCATCTTTCCAGAGAATCCAACTCGAAATAGAACAAAAGGGTAACGTTTTACCGGGGAGGCCAGTGACGCAATGGGCAGACGAGATTGGTTAGCTGGTCGGCTCAAACTAGTTCTCTATAGTCAAAAATAAGAGAAAATGGTCTGACCTGAGTAAGGCTTACCACCAAAAATGAGCTATCTGAGTGCTAAGTCGGTGGTGGCGTGAATTCACCCGCCTAGCGATACCAAATGTAATTTGCAGTTATCAGGCACTGAGTTTATAAGCCTAATTACAACACGTTCCTCACGTGCTCACGTATGTCATCAGGACATCCGCACTTCACACGCCCAGGAGGGAAGGAGCCAAAATCATCAGTAAACTGATGACGAGTATGTACACTGCATGCAGATACATTGGTACATAGTTATGTTTTATAGCAATTAATCGGCTGCAGAATGCAGCCACGCAGCAAGGATCAAGATCAATAAGCACATGGCTAGAAGGAAAAATAAATTCCATGGAAATGTGGACCACTGATCTGAACAGTGACGTAGCCAAGGGGTGGATTAGGGGGATGACCCCCCCCCCTTGAGATGAGAATTTTTTATATGCTAGCAGTATCACAGTAAATACGCGAAATGAAAACTAAATTCAGATACATAATTGAAGTTGAAAAGCATAACATACTGATACGTCAATGTAAATACATAGTTCATATTAGGTGTACCCCCCCCCCCGCGCCCGTCCATAATCTTGCTGATCCCCTCCTTGGAAAAATCTACGCCACTGGATCTGAATTGTGGCCATGAAGAGCTAAATCATACTGATTGGCTTCACAACTGAACTGAAACTGGAACCAAGTTCAGTGTCTGTCGGAAATAGGATGAGGGCCAGCCAATAGACAACCCGTGTCAAAAAAAAAAAAAAAAAAAAGTATGACTTCATAGTAACAGGAGTGCACCATACCCTAATTCGAGAATTTCCAAGGAAATTTCCATTAACAACACGACTGCAGGCATCGAGATCAACGAGCAAATGGCTGAAAGAATGTCGGGGGGGGGGCGTAACGTTTGGTACAAACACGGTTTTCGCTCAATTATACTCAGGTCAGTAATATGACGTCATAGTAACAGGAGTGTATCATACCCTAATGGAAATTTCTATTAACAACACGGCTGCAGACAGCAGTCACAAAGCTAAGATCAAGATCAATTAGCACATGGCTGGAAGAATGTCGTTGGAGCGTCGAGCGTGTCGGGGGCGTTACAGTTTCCGCTCAAATATACCCATGGCTGTAAGATGTCAAACTTTTAAGTATTACAAATTAATCGGCTGCAGGCTGCAGTCAACCGCGGACTGGCTGGAGGGAATGGGGGAATCCCCTGCCGGGCCCCTTGGATTGCGGGCCCACCAAAAATATGACTTGTTCCAGGAATGGAAAAAAACTGGATGGGCCCGATTCCCTCTTTAGGCCTACAATTCCCTTGCCAGTCCGCGGGTGGCTGTAGTTGCGCAGCAAAGGTCAAAATTAATGAGCGCATAGCTAGAAAGAAAAATAATTTCCATGGAAATGCGGACCACTGAACTGAAACCATCTGGCTTCACACAGTACGCACAACTGAACTGAACTGGAATCAAGTTCTGTCTCCGTCGGAAATAGGATAAGAGGGCCAGCCAATAGACATATCCATGTCAAATTTACCAGATTTTAGCTGAAAAATTCAAATCCCATTTCCCTCCTGTAATAAAAGTAGACTAAGAATGAGGAAGTCAAGTCCTTTCAAATTCACATGACTCTTTTCGACTCGATAGAACCTGCTTACACTCATTACGACAATTGTTAATTTATCGCGACTTTTTTTTGCCATCTTGAGTCTATATTTGTCCTTATTAAATTTTCTCTTCGTTTTCGAGTTTTCTCGACTCATTATGACTCTCTTTTGAGCTTACGACTCAGATTTACAGTTTGTATAACGGGGAGGGAAAATGGATAGTTTTTGCTTCCTGAAGTCCCTCCGGCCACTCATGCGATACTCGAAAGGGTAGTCTCCGGGGCGGGGTGCGGTGTCACAGGGGCCCCTTTTGGCATGCGTGCATCGCAATACGTTCCACCTCACCATATGCTGAAAGTTTTTGATTTAGCTTCTTCTCCACTCCTTCTAAAAGAAGAGTTTCGCCACCTATAGTCAAATTAGATGTCATGTGGTCATCTCACGCCCTATTGACCATTTTCACATTTAAATTCCGCAAGATTCCGCAGCGTCTCAAAATTTCTGCAAAATGAGACACTTTTTTCTCGCGACTGAAACGGAAAATAATTTCCGCAACTTCAGTCGCGAAGAAACTGAATCCGTTTCCGCAATCCTGTACGGTATTCCTACCACGCAACGTTCAGCTGCGGAATTCTATTCCTCTACTGACGCAGAAAAAATCATATTTCCGCATTATTCCGCTTCGAAAAAAATCTATTTCCGCATTGTTCCGCCTCGAACAAAATCTATTTCCGCATAGTTCTGCTTCGAACAAAATCTATTTTCCGCAGCGTTCCACTACGTTTCATCAATTATATTCTGCCACATAATTATTTCTCTGGAGCGTCTCGGAGCGGACTATATTGGAAGCAGAACTCCGCAGAAAATTTTATTCAGCAGTGTTCAGGAGCGACTATTATTTCACTGCTGTACAAAGCAGAATATTCTTCAATGCATACTACGGCGACTTTCATTAATTTCTGATGCTAGTATGAAAGAAAACAATTTTTATTTGAAAATAAACGAACAATTTATGCAAGTTTTTCAGATAAATTTCGCGTCGCATTCGCGTGCTGGGTGGCTGCATTTCTGGAATCTGAAAATTAAATTTTCAGCATGAGAGCAGATTATTGAAAAGTGAAATGTATACAGAATGAGTGGCAAGAAGTGACCTTTGTAGAAAAAAGTGACTAAATGGACGCCCTGCTAACCCCATATAATACGGCCAAGACGTCAGGAAAAAATATTAGCGTCTGTTGAAACAAAATAGGTCTGTTTGGGCAGCATACAGAAACTACCAAAATTGACAAAATGGACAGAAAGTGCGTTTGGGCAACTTTTCTGCACTTTCTGTAACTGCAGAGAGAATGTTCAAGCACCGACTTTCTGGAGTTTCTGTAAGTTTCTGTAACTTTTTTGTGAACAGTTGGAACGGAAAAAAACTTTGGTTATTCCTTATAAAAAATTTGCTAACAGTTAAATAATTTCATAAGAGAACGTTGAAGGTGATTTGCAATTGTTCAATTTTATTTTATGTGGAGATTTATCCATGAAAATAAACGTTGATCAGAAATTTCAACAGAAAGTGCAGAAAAAGTGTTTGAGCATACGCTAAAACGATTACACAACAGCACTACAGAAACGAACAGAGACGTTTGTACAGAACTTAAAAAATCATCAAGATTAATTTCTGTACGCTGCCTGAACAGACCTAATAATCACTATATCGATTCCCTCTATGAAAATGTACATGCAGCCAAAGAAATACTCTGAACCAGGAACTTTAAGATCAGATTGATTTTCACAATGTCGAATTTGGAATTCACCCTTTCTAACGCTACTGTACGGGAAATTTCACATGAAGGGAAAAACACCCGCCCACTGACTTCAGAAACCGCAATGAGTTCAACGAAATCCTATCAACAACAAACTATTTGTGCTACCAATGATAAATACTAGAGGTTTGTTCATTCAGCCACCAACTTCATTTATTGTATCAGTTTCACATTATTTGATTCGCGACGTTAGAGTTCTGATATTAAACAATCTTGAGACACGGCTATTTCACAAAATTTCTTCACAACGCTCACCTGGATAACTGATAGCAATCGTCCATGAACTAGTCAATTGTACCATGTACCACATTTCAGAACTTGAGACTGGCTTCAGTTTTTTTGTTAATCAAAACCAATGCCGAAATGAGAATCTAATTTGAATTTGACAAAACGGTACGCTGCATCTTGCAGTAGCGACATCTCATTTCTGAATACCGTTGAATACGTTCATACATTCAGAATGAACATATTCAACGGTACTGTACATTGATTAAATGTGGATACGTTAAGGAAATTTGTTGCGTGACATTCGTTAGTGCACGCTCGTCATACGAGTGCAATTTTGCCAAAATAGTCGTCAAGCAGAAAGTTCCTGCACCATGCTCGAGCCTTTGAACGTGCATATTGAAACATGAATACTGTACTTACGAGTGAACTGACGACTTGGATCGCTGAATAGTGGACAATGGGCACGTTGGAACTGTGATTACATTCGTCATAAATCTGTGTTCATGCAAATACACAAATGTCAGTGCAATATGAAACCAATGTCAGATAGTACTACCAGCTACCGGTAATGTAAATATACTTACCAAGTTCATCAAATAAATTGATCACTTGTTCCTCTCTTCATTAGCGAATAACCGATATTAGGAAACGACCTTGTGAAAAAATCTTCCCATGAACGACAGTAATTGCAACAATTTTAACGCTTTAATTTCATAAGTTTGCACCACATTCACTTCGATAGAACAAGATCGGAAATTGCACCGTTTATCGTTTATCGTTATTTCGAAACTGACAGCGGGACAGCGGCCGACACATCACACGACGACTTAGCCTTCGGCGACGCTAAGTGACCGGCAGCTACGCAGCCTGCAGTATTGGAAAATAGTAAAGAAAGAAAGGCATATAACGTCCCTATGTTAAGGGCCTTTCTCTAAGTTCAAAAAAATTTCTGTTCGATCCGGTCATACCGGGTTCGACATAGACTTTCAATTCCAACATTAATTTTTGTCAACATTTTCGATTTTCATAATGTCTTATTGTATCGGTCTTGGATGACTTTTTCCGTTCAGTTATCAAATATTTGATAATTTGACGACACCTCACTGCCATAAGTAAAATAAAGTGAATTGCGAACGGTCGTTTGACAGTTATTTCGTTCCAATTTATACGCATTCAAATTATCGAATGGGTTACGGGTGCTCGAGTTAGTGAAAATAGGTATTTATACTCAGGTTTTCAAATTTTTAATGTCCGCTCTTGACAACAGGGTGCCTCGGACAAATATATCTACTTTTAGGGACGGACTAGGGGGAAGAGGACACAGATGGAAAATTACATGAAATGCTAGGAAAATTTTTGCTATACTGTTACCTACTATTTTTTCTGTCTGTCATCAACTTATGGGGCTGCGGAATTCTCCCCCCTATAACTGCATTATTCATACGGGGACTACATAGGGAAACCAAATCATCGCGCACTGCGCTACATTTACATTCGTACATGAAAGGTGAAACTGGTGAAACGTGGTCTGTCAAAAAATCGATTTTCCGTTATTTTTGTGGTTTCGGGTAGTTTAATATAATATCTCCTCTTTCGCAACTTCAAGGCAAACACAATGAAACTGTTCATCGGGATATTCGTCGTATTATTGGAAAGGCTCCGAAAATGCAGGGATGTACCGTTTTTCCTGGAGGCAACTTATGCGAATTATACATGGTCAATCATTTCGAGCGCTGCGTCAATAATAAAGAACGTGTACACAGAACAATGTCATTATAATGATCAGAGACCATAAAAATGATCCGAGCGTCAATAAAAATTCAAAACGATTTGAATTTTTTGAGACACAAGAAAAAAATTTGTTCTACAGATATGTTTTCTTGGTGACAATGAGGATGGAAGGGAGGTTTAGGGAGGTTTAAAGGGAGGATTATTACTACAGATCCTTTATTGTTTATTATTGAATTTTGCGGTACCTTTAGCCTATATTAAGAAAAATTCTGTGCAGCAGATTGAATACACAGTCACAATGGAGCACTTCCAATATTGAAGTCCGCATCAGCCACTGCTTTGTATTTGCAGCTTCTAAACGCTACTGGCCAAAAAATTCTGGATCAGCAGCAGTTATTAGGATCGCAGTAGAACGTGTCGAGTTTCATGTTTCGCACTAATCGTTACTGTCGCGGAATGTGGAATAGTCGCGGTAGAACGCCTCAACTTTAATTCTGCGTCAGTCACTTCTGATGCGGAACAAATAAAGTCGCCGCAGAACATTTTATTCTGCGTCAGCCACTATTGATGCGGAACAGATAAAGTCGCGGCAGAACAGAAATTCCACAATGTCCGCTACTGAGGCACGTTCATTATTCGCAGCTGAACGCCTCAATATTTAAATTACGCATCAGTTGCGGCTTTATTTTAAGCTGCTGAATGCAGCGTAATAGTAAATTCCGCGCCCGCCGCGGGTTAGATAATCGCAGCGTAACGCAACGTAATGGACAGGAATTCTGGAGACGCTGCAGATACTGCAGCGGAAAAATCAGAAAAATCGCTACGTTCTGCTCCCGAATTCGGCATCTGCCTCGAATTTTTTGCGGAAATTTGAAATTTCCGCAACTGAGTAAGCGAAATTTCAGTAGATTTGGTCAATAGGGCGCCAGCTTGAATATTTTCAGGATTCCTATCACCTTCTCAGCTCGTTGCACAATCGACTTTCTCATGACTCATTCTTCATTGCGACGATTTCCAACCTGTTACGACTCTTTTTGATTCATTAGCATTCTGGTCTGGTCATCTCAAAATCTTCCACAGTTTTCTCTCATTTCACAGGTCTCGTGTCTTCTCTTAGTTATCTCAAGCTCGCACTGACAGCTGGTGATTACGAAGAGAGACCGAGCCAACCACCAAGAAATTCAATTTTTATTAGCTAGTTTTGTAGGTGCACGCTATGCCGAATTCTACTAAAATTTTTAGTTGAAAGAGATGCTGTTTTAACAATAATTCTAAACGCTGTAGCAAGGGAGCAGAACGTATAAGCCGCTTGAATCCATTTTATGGTCCCTAAAAGAAATATTAGGCATCCGATATTCAGAGACCAAAATAAGGGGGAGCACGAGGGGCAACCTGCTCCCAAGCCTCCGCCGGAGGTTGGGAAATTTTAATAGGTGAATCAAAAGTTGGGAAAATCTAACAAGTCAGAAGTTTTTTTTTTAATCAATACAAACAAATTTTGATACTTGGGAATTTTGAGTTGAATCAGTTAGGAATTTAGCAATTTTTGCCCCCCCCCCCCCTCCAGAAAATATTCCTTGCTACGTCCCTGCCGATATTGCCTCCATTCTGTCAAAAAATTGGGTAAGTGGGTAGATAAGGAAGAGGATAGGCAGATTGATGATACCCGCAGATTTCTTATCTAAAATTTGGGAAGTTGAAGACGTGGATTTGTTACCACCCCCTCCATCTAACGTTCTATCTATACCGTGGGATATTTAGCCAGCCATTCAGGCTCGTGGGGAG
This sequence comes from Acanthococcus lagerstroemiae, assembly GCA_031841125.1. Classification (NCBI taxonomy): domain Eukaryota; kingdom Metazoa; phylum Arthropoda; class Insecta; order Hemiptera; family Eriococcidae; genus Acanthococcus; species Acanthococcus lagerstroemiae. The sequence continues at coordinate 37,122,558 of CM063107.1, forward strand.
GTCACGCCCCCTCAACTATTTAGCATTTCTTGCTCATTTAGTCTGTATTCTATTCTGGACGTCAGTTGACAAAAAATAAAAAATCAGTTTTTTTTGTTTTCGAAAAAATTGTGTGCTAAATCGGCATTTTCCAACTTACTTTTACCTCTACTCCCTCCTTAAGTCGATAAGGCTCGCGACGCCCTTCAAGCTATTCCACAATATAGGAAAACAGACAGAAAAGGAAGGAGGCAAGACCCTATAAAAAGTCAAAAAAGCTAAGATCCGAAAGCCAGAATCTCCCCAGCTCTGTCTGTTTTATTTTTTTCCATTTTCTCGATCTTTAAGTCATCTTCACGTTTCTCTGTCTTTTCGTTTCTAAATTTCTTATAATTTCTATATTTTCTTCTTTTTTTTTTGTTTCTGTTATTTTAGTAATGTCTAATTTTATACTCATTTTCATTTACTTTTATGTCAATTAATTCTATATAATTTTTGACGAAAAATGTTTGAAAGAAATACAGAAATCATTTGGCATTTTGGTTATTTTCGTATTTAGACTTCTTCCCACTTTGTGAAAAATCACCGACATTATCATTTCGACATTAACGTGACTACCGATAGGTTTTTTTTTCTTGTCTCTAATTTTATAGTCTTCAGCCGACCTTTTTCTAGCAGCTTACAGCAAAGAGCAAACACCCTGTTACCTTTTTTTTTTTTTTTTTTTTTTTTTTTTTTAAAGAAAATCGTATTTTGTCCATAGAAGTGATTTTTGGCCAGTTTTTGGGAAAATATGCGCTAACAACTTCAAATATGCGGTATTCGGCCATTTTTCAGCAAAAATATGCATTTTTATGCATTTATGGCCTAAATATGCAAAAATATGCGCTATAAACTTTTGCATACGGATTCAGAATTCCATGATTCGCAAATATAATGTGGATATGCGCTGTCTAGTATTACGAGAACAAATATGCATTTACATAAAAATCCTAGCCTTAGTTATATCTTATGCGCAGTGTTGACTATTGTTGATATACATGCATAATCCGAAGTCTACTTTATAGTAGGTACCCAACAAACTGTCATTGACGTAGCCAGGTGGGGGTGGGGGAAAACTGGGGTGCTCACCACGGTAGACAGAGTTTGAAGTTATATTGTAGTATGCATTACCCGACATTAATAGATATTTCAGCTGTAAAATGATGAAAAGACCAATGTTTTTCGGAAATTCCTCCCATTTTTGCGATTATCTCGATAAATATGTTTTCTAAAGAATAGTTGTATGCAATCTTTTTTACAGAAAATTTAACGAGGAACATTTTATGTTATTTGAATTTTGGTTTTAAAGTGAATATTTTTTTAGATAACTACGATTTAGCAAGTGAAGATCGGTTATGAAAGGAAAAATAAAATCCACGTTCCTCGAAACCTTCACACATTATTACGATTATCTCGGTGAATATGCATTTTAGAGAAAAGTTGTATGGGATCTTTTTTATATATAATTTAACGGGAAACATTTTATGTTATGAGCATTTTGGTCCTGAAGTTGATATGTTTCGAGATATTCGTGGTTTTTTGTAAAATTTCAGTTTTAAGGTCAAAGCAGCACGGGTTAATGATCTCAGATTGAGCTCAAATATTATATGGCGAGTTTCTAGGTCTATTGGAACAAATTTCAGTGCGACCCTAATCAATTAGCGAAAACTTGTAAAATAAGGGACACCCTAGGCAATATACACTGAAACTCTATAATAACTTTCACCAGAGCTGTACCCAGGTTATATAAGTAAAGGGGAAGGGGGTTGTGATTGAAATACATTTTTTTTTGGTAGGGGGGAGGGCTCAGTGACAGATCCGCCCTCCTCTCCGTATCAACCCATCGTTTATTCGTGGTTTTTTTGGCCAATGGGAGGGGACGACGATACGACCCTGACTTTCACAATCGCCTATAGCATGGTTTCCTCGTAGGGTCTGTTGACACAGTTTCTAGTGCTGTTCACCAAGTACATTTTTTTCTTTCCTATCTTTTTTCTTCCTTCTCCCTCCCGTTTTTTTTTTTTTTTTTTTTTTTTGTGTGGGGGTATATTCTTCATACCCTCCCCCCGTGAATCCGCGTCTGCGGTTCCCTTGATCGATCAGGCAGGACCATTTTAGTTGAATACAGTTTAGTTACAGCTCTGTCACAGTTCATACGTTTAAGCACTCGCATGAAAATCTGCGGTTACTATCGATCGTACAGCAAGTACTCGCGTTTTCTCTACATACTCTCATTTTCTGTAATTCAGAATGCTCTCGCTGCGGTTCGGGACTAAACACGTCTCTCTCGCATAAATCCCGAGAAAATCTGCAAAAGCTTTTTAAATCGGAATATTCCGATGAGTAGTCGGCTTACTGAATGTGTCAAAGTCTCAAGACAGAAATTGGAAAGCTTTTGGGTTACAGCACCGTTGTACAAGAGAATAGGAATGACACGTTTCGGAGGGGGAGGGGTTGACCATCGAGTGATCTCATCCTCGCTACTAACAAGGTAAATCAAAAAATACCTCGAGGAGCGAACGTCGAGGAAATTCTAACCCTATAACCCGGGGCGAAAGTAAAAGGACATTACTCTGATAACACTTCAAACACTGGAACCCAATGCTGGAAACGTTACGTAGTTTGCTTTATTATGACGAATGGAAACCGAGCTATTTGGAGCCTTAAATTTAGTCGAAAATACGAAGAACATTGACCCAATACCTTGAACCAACTGCGAAGAAAATCAACAGATACTATTACAAGATCAATACGCTACACCTCACGATTATCACGAAAATATTTTCGATACACGCCGATATTCGGATTTACTCCTAAAACTTGCGAATACGCGAATAGCCCGCAATCCGGATCAAGGTCTTGCTAAAGAATAATGGAATATGTCCGAACTTCATACATTATATATGCTGTCTGCTTTCGTTATTGTTGTAATATTTTAGCGTTCAGCTAAGGCGGAATTTTTTTATTAAATTGGTACATCGAATGCCCGTGTAATCGTACAGTCTACGTAGGTCGTTAATGAATTTAATATTCGGTAAACGGCCATACTTTTGAGAACCTGCGATGACTTCAATGTGAACCGTAAACGAGCTTACGCCTTCGACTATGCACGCATGCATAAATTAATTTACCCGGCGACTCCAATCAAAAACCCAACTGGAGCGCGAATTTTCGATGAAGTTTCGCGCTCCACAGTTGGAAAGATGCTCGCGGAATTCGAAGTTCATGTGCAACGACTAATCTACGCGATAATGATCGACGAAGGACGCCAAACTGTCTGCCGAGATCGTTTCGCTATCGAATTAGTTTACCTCCTACAGCTTCGAGCAAGCTACTGCAAGTTTATTCGCGTGTGCGTTAACGACCGTGGGAATAAATGGGAATACACGTCTGCTAACGGTACATAATAGCTTTACGAATGGAATTGTACCGCATAGAACGTAATACCTGCTCGTAAACGTAGGAGCTTTGTAGTTGGACGCATGAAATTAAGGGTGATTCGTAATTCACGATGAAATTAACATAGATTGGTCGAAGGTCTTAAGAGGTATAGGATAGCAACAGTTGAGGATAAAAACAAATTAAAGCATCGTCTCGTCCTGTAACCCCCACTAGTTAGAATGAACATGACATTACAATCGCAGAGCGTGTTACCACCAGATCAGAAAGATTGTTACTGTGTGTGCGCACGTCGCGAACAGCTTACTTAATGTCGGGAAATACTTAACCAGTATAAGCGAATTGTGGCTGCACATTCTTCGACACAGAGAAGGAAACCTACAAAAGAAAGCAACGGCAAACTATCCCCACTAGTCTACCCAGGAAAGCCGTGCATGAGAATTCAGAAACCGCGGCCGCCAACGTCCGGCATCAGATACGGCGCTTGAAAAAGAGGGTAAAGTACAGAAAACGGATCAGTGGCTCGTTCGTGAACCTTTCCAAAAAGGCAGATCAGCATGAAGTAAGCGCGACGGCACTGTACCCTTTTTTTTTTTTTGTACATGTGTGTGTACTGTGGAGCGAAGTCGTAAAACTGTTCCCTATAATTTTAAATTTCCTCGTGACTTCTTAAAATCTTTCAAAGCTTGTTGAAGATCCTCAAAAACATATGTTGAAAACTTTAAGACTCTTCTAGACTTGTTTCAAATTCGGCACGATCAATAAAGACGCATTCTTAACTTTCGAAACTGCTTTCATGCTTTTTCAGAAATCCTTGCGATGAAAGACTCTAGCAGGCCTTTTCAAGACCTTATAAGATGTTGGAATTTGCAGAGCATCCCTTTTTAAGGTCAGCTACTAGTAGCCGAGCCTATTGCAATTGCTTATTTTCTTCTTATCAGACTAACCAGCAGTGGCGTGCGTTCCGGGCAAGCAAGGTAAGCGCCGCTTACCCTGAAAATTCGCGAGAAAATGAGTTTTCATGTACAATATCAATTTCAACTTGTAACAAATAAAAAATAATGAAACATTGGACAAAACAACGACTGTACTGATGCTTAAATGTATAGTAAATTCACAGGAAATGTATACTGTTCGGCGTTCGGCAATCCTCAAACATGTATATTTGTGGCAGTTTCTATAAAAATGGGTAACTTTGTCGATCCGACGAATTTTTAGTTATGGACAGTACATAACAGAGGAATGAATGCCTATTCCAACGAGCTATCGGCGAGATTTGTAGCGTTTTTTGTTCCGGAGATACAAGCGGTCAAAGATGAGTGTAACGAGAACACGCGAAAACACGTTTTTGGGAAAACGCGTTTAAAGTTAGACACACCTTTTTCTCCCACTCCGTCAAGCAGCCATAACTCGCCGCGGAATCACGTTACCAGCCTCGACGAGGGCTTGTTGGAAAGGTAATTTTTCGCTCTTCTGCGTGGTAACAATTCAGAACATCGGATTTATTCGTGAGCTCCGAAAAACCACAAAGAAGCAAACGCAGACATTCGCCTTCGTCTCTCATTCTCTTTCATAATTCTCATCGTCTCTCTCCCTCTTCTCTCTTGCGCACATAAATTTTGTCTCTTCGTTATTGCGATGTTTTTTCTATAGAAATCAACCAGAATTTCAAAATTGATTTTTTGACCAAAAAATTTTGTTTTTCTTTTTTTGCGTTTTCTAAGACTTCAATCAATTGAAAAAAATTACCCCTTTTATAGAAACTGCCACATTTGCATAGGCCGGCGAGGTGTGCGTTGGATCTGACACTTCCTTTCTGTAATGCACGCATTGAACAACTTACACTCCGCCTTTGTGTTAATCACCAACACAAAAACACACTAGCATGTTCAACGCAACGAAACCTGTGTGTTTGGTTGCGTTCTGGAAACGCTGTGAGTCGGGCTTGGTTCGGCTTGGCTACACACGAACGTCGAAATTGACAGTGAAACGTGATTATGTTCTTCTACTAGTCAACGGGTTATGTTTGAATGCTCTGTGTTTTTTTTGCCCCCAAAATGCTTATTTGAGATCTTACTAAAAAACCATTTTCGCGACGTACTCTTAATGAACAATTAGAAATTTAATGGTGAGGAGTCTAAACCAGAATTACCGTTTTTAAAAACTGAGCAAAAGAGAGGTGGTTTGAGTTTTATACTAGACATTCCCATGTATCGCAATATGAAAACTTTTTGTGGTTAACCGGTTGTGAAGATGGTGGAAAACTGTTTTGTTGGCCATGTCTATTCAGGGACGCATCAATAGAGGGCAACCCCCCCCCTGTAAGAATTTTATTTACAATTTCAATCAGGCGGAGTTGGGAAAATCCAACAAGTCAAAAGGGTTTTTTTTTTTTTTTTTGCTTTGATACTTGGTAATTTTGAGTTGAGTCAGTTGGGACTTTCACAATTTTTGCCCCCCTCCACCCAGGAAAAACTCTTTAGTGGGACGTCCCTGCGTCTATTATTCATTACAGATAAGAATAAATGCATATGGAATGACCCTACACAGAGATACAACAATTTGAATAATTTCATCAATGCCATTTTATAGTATCATGTTTCATACTTTTATTCTGATTTTCTCCTCACCTCTACACTTATCGCTTATCACTGTTACGCTCACGTAGTTTGCGAACCCCTAATTTCAGGGAGAAACCCGGCGGAGGGTTGTTTTTTACACCCTCCATAATACGTCACGACTGGTGAAAGCGGCCACTGTCAGGCTACACATATGAACTCGAACGGTGGCCGTTCGAGGAGCACTTCTCGGCCAGTCGAGGCTCCTACACAGGCTTCTTTGGTGTACCCCACTGCGTGCTGCATCCAGGTGTCTGATGCACCGTTGCGGATGTTCAAATCATGAATCTTCGATACTTTCCCGTCGCAGCATCCAGGTGTCTGGGGCTCCGAGACAGAACCGAAGGGGGTCGCTTCCTGAACCGACATACTCCGCTACGTGCGTATCTAGTCTCTGGTGCCCGTCACGGATATTCGAACTGGGAATCTCCGATACTCTACCGTCGCAGCATCCAGGTGTCTGGTGCTCTGGAATGGAACTGTCGCGAAGCCTGCGATCTCTGACCTAACGAGAAAAGTACTAAGCCTCATTGCAAAGCCGTCCCCGTGCCTCTGTCGTTGTCTGTACATATTACTCTAAAGAGAACATCATAATACAGTTATGATTTTCTAACCCTTGTTATCATTTCTCCGGCGCTGACGAACCTCACAACTCTCAACATCAATGTCTTACAACCTCCGCTCGAGGAAATCAGACGTAACACTAAGAAGTTTGCCTAACACAACCATTGCAACTCCCCTTAGCGTAACAATGGCCTCCACGCGACCTTCCCCCGGCATAACACCACCTAGGAAAAATCACCGCACGCCACTGTTGGCCAGACATACTCTTTTCAAGAAAATTGTATCTTTTTGGAACAATGAAAAACAATACTCTCTCTCTTCCTCCGCAACTTCAATTTATACTCTCTTGAGCGCATTATAGTAAAACGATATACTTATACTCGTATATTATAAAGACACATGATTCTTCTACTTGTTGAAAATATTTTGAAAAATTGACTGGTTCCAGAGAAAAGCACCCACAATCAATTAATTATATCCACCATAAGATACTTTTCTGCAATGTAGGTAACTCTTTATTAGCTAAAACCCAAAATGTACATATTGTCAATTGGCAACATTGATGTAACTGGAAAAATGCCTCCGCTATCTTAAGGTATGTATTTCTGATTGTACCCCATATCTACGCTTCTGCAGTCTGTACTAAACTTCTTCATTGCGGTATACTCTTTTCTGTCTGAAAAAATCAGACTAAGTCTTGTCTTATCTTCTCAATTCTGAGTCACAGTTCAGTTCAGTGGCGTTTTATTTACGAGAAATCAAGTAGTTTAAAATAATGAAAATAATTATAAGCAACAATTTGGATTTTATTATGGTCGGCAACGAGCCTGTTGGAATCACTTTTTTCTTCTTCTTCAGTAGTGCTCATTGATCTTGGCTTGCTAATGTATAAATTGGGTTCTTAGTTTGATGAATGCGTACAATTCGTTTGAATTGAGCCAAGTAGAACATGTTCAGTAGGAAATTCATCTTATTAGCAGTTTAGCAGTACATTCTTTTCGCAGTAGCGATGTTGCTTATCAGAGTCTACAATATGTAGGATTTTATTGCCTTCTCAATGAATTCTCTAACCAATGATAAGTGTATTGCTCGTGGAATCTGATCAAATCTGGATCCAGTGAAACATGTTTCTTTGAGGTATATCTATTTCTGTGGTATTCTTATCAATACATTTTCCAAAGAAAATGCGATGTGAATAATTATGTCTCATAAATATGATAAAAGTATTAATGGTGATTTTCGTATTCTGTTTCAGGTTTCGAGCAATAAATCATCAGCTAACAGAAGATTGCCGGGAATTTGTCTGGGCAGACAAGTGCACAGAAGCCTTTGAGAAATTGAAGAAGCTGTTGTGTACAGCTCCAGTCTTGGCTTTTCCAAAGCTGGAGCAGCCATTCATTGTGGACACAGACGCCAGCGACACAGCTATTCAAGTGTACTCACTCAGCTGGAAGATGGGAATGAGCGCATCATTGCTTACTAAAGCAGTCTCTTTCGCAGCCTGAGCGGGACTACTGTGTCACTAGGAGAGAGCTCCTTGCTGTGGTCAAAACTTTGCGCCAATTCCACAAGTATCCGTATGGCCAGAGATTTATTCTCCGGACTGACCACTCGGCATTACAGTAACTCATGTCCTTCAAATATCTCGAGGGACAGATCGCGAGGTGGCTTCAGCAGCTACAAGAGCATTCCTGCAAAATATAGTTCTGGAAAGGCAAAAGCCATGGAAATGCGGATGGACTGTTGAGGCGACTGTGCCATGCAGACTGTCGGTTTTGTCAGCGACTGGAGAAGAAGGAACTTCCATCCGTTAAGCGGGTATTGCTGCAGTCTAATGATGCACTGAAGAAAGATTAGCTGGAGGATGAAGTTGTTGGTCGGATTCTACAGGCCAAGAAAGCAGGCAAAAGACCACTGTGGTAGGAAATTTCGGATCAGCCATGAGAGCTGAAAGTTCTGTGGGCTCAGTGGGACTCGCTGCTCATTAGTGACGGCCTTCTGGTGCGCACTTGGGAGTTGGAAGACGGCACAACAGTGCGAATGCAGACCATCATTCCACGGAAGAAGGTTCCAGAAATCGTATGTGGTGTACATGACCAAGTGTCCGGAGGGCATCTGGGCACCACAAAAACCCTAGCAAAGGTTCAAGAGCGCTTCTACTGTCTGATGTACAAGGAAGATGTGGAAAGCTGGTGCCGCTGTTGCACCACTTGTGCGGCAGTTAAAGGGCCACAAACTCAGTCTCGCGGGAGGATGCAGAAGTACAACGTTGGATATCCATTTGAACGGGTCGCAATGGATATTGCCGGACCATTCCCGCTCTTGGATGCTGGAAACTGGTATGTGTTGTGTGTAGGCGATTACTTCAGTAAATGGCCTGAAGTATACCCAATGCCGACACAGGACGCTGAGGTAGTGGCCAGGACGCTGACGGAGAATTGGATCGCACGTTATGGTGTCCCACTTGAGCTACATACAGACCAGGGAAGGAACTTCGAATCCAAGTTATTCGAAGAAGTATGTCAGCTTCTGGGAATTCGAAAGACGAGAACTACTCTGCTGCATCTGCAATCCGACAGCATGGTTGAGCGATTCAACCGGACGCTCAAGGAATATCTGGCCAAAGTCATTGGAATGTTCTCAGAACTGCATGCCCATTAACAAGTTTTGATAGTATTATTGATAATCTTGGTTGTGCTTGTTAAATAAAATTCCTCATTTGAATCTAAATAAAATTCCTCCTTTGTCTTTAGCGCATGAAGAATTACGATTTCCTAAGATGCCACCTGAATTGGTTAAGTTGAATGATATAGAAGAACGTTTTCTTGCTCCACGAATCCGTTTCATTTAGATTTGAGTCATTTGCAGACAGGTCCTTCAGAGAAAGTCACTTATTGATCTTAAATATTGCTGCGCGACTGCAGTCTGCAGCTTCACAGTTTGAAGCTTTGAACTGACTTTGAATAATAAAGGCACATGGGAGTAAAGGGGTGTCTTTTCCAGCCGACCCTTTTCGAGTAGCGAAGTTACTTGTTCAATATTTATCTCCAAGAGGAGCGACTATGAGTGCCAATAATGAACCTGAGGCGGGGTGTGGGTGGCTGGTTATCAAAATGATACTGAAAGTTTTTTTTTGCTTGTAGTCGCTGTGTTGTCAAGTGGTAACGTGCCCGCTTCGCATCCTTGCGTTTTGGGTTCGAGTCTGACCAAAGCCGGAAAGCTAGTGATATTCGAATACCCCCATCACCAACAGCCCAGCGAACGCAGCAACTACAGTATTAATCGAGGCAGAAACATAGCGCGTCCTATAACTCTCGTCACTTCACTCGAACAAGGCATTACAATTGCAGGGTATGTCACCACCAGATCAGAAAAATTGGTACTGTGCGTGTGCACGTCATGGACAGGTTACTGAATGTAGTGAAACACGTGGCTAATAAGCGACCTGCGGTTGCATATTCACAGAGCATCGAAAAGCTAACGCAGCAAAACCGTGGGGAAAGCAACAGCAAACTACCCCGACTAACCTGCCCAGGAGAGTCGGATACGACGCCTCAAGAAGATAATTTTTCAGTCTTTGTGGAAGGGCTTTCAGAAGATTTGGGGTCTCAGCCCTGCAAGCCCCTTAATTACGTTATGGGGTCAACTGCCCAGTGCCCACGTTACCTCTCTTGTATATGAGAATGCCTATCGAATCACACTGTAGTTCTTCCTGTCGTATATTGAATTGCAGCATACAGCAGCGACGATAAGATGATAAATTAACGCCAACTCTACAACTACAATTAAAACAGCGAGTTTTTGTGAAACCCCGCTGCGCATAACAGATACATTTGCCTTTTCATCCTATGGGCGTAAAGTCGAACGACATAGAGACAAACTCATCGACCTCGACGATCGCCAAAGAATACTAAAAGCGAGCTACTTCCGTTTAATTAATACCGATGAGAATAGAATACACGTAATAACTCGAATCCGAGCACATGGCTAATGAGCACAGACTGCAGCATCCGACGTCCGTGTATTATGAAAACTGTACGCACGAGGTGTCTCTATATAGCTCCGAGAAAGTACCGAATGATCAAATCTGTTCCGGGTGCCATACGCGGAGCCTTTCAACTGGAATGCCACTGAGCTCCTCTAGTTTTGACTGTATGCAGCACACAACACACAGATGCAAATTTGTTCACCGTGTCTATTGACACCGCTCCAATATGAAGAGGAAGCTGCGTAATTAATTTGCGGTATTTAGCGAGCCAGTCGTCGGGGAACCTTTTGTTTTCTGTAACGTAGGCGTTCAACGATGATACGATTAGAACCTGAGACCAGACTTCAGGGGGTGAATCAAATCACGAGGTCGTTCAACGTGTATTAAGGTCGAATTGAGAAAATACAAATAAGGCGAATATGTGGCCTGTGAAGACGCAGTAGTACACGAATGCAGATTGTCGATGAAGGAGTACCGAGAAAACGAATAGAGGTCACCGAGTAAAATATACGCCAGTTGCGATGTGTCGCGAGCGTACATACTTAATCTCATCACGGGAAATAATCAAAAAGCAAACACGAATAAGTGATAATAACTATGATTACGCGGTTACTAAAAACACTGTACTGCTCGAATGAGGAACTGCGATCAATTTCTCAGCCCTTTTTAACTTAAAAAAAAAATCGAGATATTCGCGTATTAATGATATTTGTAAAGGGAACCCACAATACGGATTAGCATTGGGAACTCGGCCTTGCGAATATTTGAATATAATTGATACATAGACAAACATCGTAAGCTAATAACCTTTTTAAAGATGTAGGAATATAGAAGAAGTCACGAGTATGCATCATAAGTCGAGGAGCGAGAATTGGTGTTTTTTCAATAGCACATTCGACATCCTAATCGCATCAATCTCTATCACTTCCAACGTGACCGCAGTAGGTTACAGGGTCAGGCTTTAAAATAAAGAGAAAAATTGGTATTAAAGATTTTTTTACAGAATATTGTTGATATTAACTGTCTTAATTATTACAAAAAGCTTCGATTCCTAGATGGCTCGCTAATTTTCTGTAAAATTTTCTAGTCCTGTAATTCTTTTTTTTTTTTACAAAATTAACAAAACTACCGAATTTAGGAAAAACTATTACAAACCGAAATAATTCCTTTTCGAGTCCTACATAAAAAAGGTTCTCATTAATTTATTTTAAACTAAACCATTTAAAGAAAACCATACAAGGAGAAGGAAAACTCCGATTAAAGAACCCGACCAAAGTCATTATCAAGAAAAGTTCCCACTTTCTCTTGCTTGCAAGTGCAGGTGCCTATGAAGTAGATGAACAGAGGTATAGTAAAGGAGGAAGTGGGTCGATTACTGTGGCCCTGCAACAAGGAGTTGGCTCTCCAAAGGCTATAAAAGGGAAGGAAATACATGACAGAAAAACCACTCCGTTTTGCAGAGAGGAGTTGGCTCTCCAAAGGCTATAGAAAGGGAAGGAAATCCATGACAGAAAAACCACTCCGTCTTGCAGAGAGGAGTTGATTCTCAACAGGCTAAGGGAGTAAATCTTGACATAAAACCCTCGACGAAGGCAATGGGAAACCACCACGAGTAACTCTCCCCAGAGAATCCACCATGATCATGCATGTAACCACATTTCACGGAGTAGCTCTAGTCCCCCAATCGGATCTCGGGGGAGGGGCAACGTGAGCGGTTCCATCAATCAGAGGAGGAGTGCTTAGAATAGCAAACTGGAATGTTGGGGCACTGCTGTCGGTAAGCTGGCAATTGTTGAAAAGGAATGTAAGACTACAGATTCCGATACTGTGTATGTCTGAAACGCACTGGAATACACCGTTTAAGTATTTTTCTGGAATGAATAATCGGGCAGCAAGCAGAGTGGCTGTAGTCGTAGCAAAGCAATTGAGAACTGCAGTGACTGACTATGGACCGGTCAGCGATAGAATCCATGTGATGAGATTTCACGCAAAACCGATAGGGCTAAACATAATCCAGGTCTACGCACCGACAACGGCAGCAGAAGAAGAGGAAATAGAGGATTTCTATGCTCAGTTAACCAGCTGCTGTGAGTCTTTGCCATCGAAGGAAATCACCATTATCTAGGGCGATTTTAATGCCAAGGTCGGAAAAGATGGCCCCTCAACAAAAGTACATGGTGGTTTCGGCCTTGCAGAAAGAAATAATCGCGGAGAGAGATTACTACGATCTTGCCAAGAAATGAGGCTGCAAATATCCTATACCCACTTCCGTCAACATTCACATAGACTATACCCATGGATATGCCCCGACGCCGAAATCAAACAGATTACGCTCTGGTCGTAAAAAGATTCAAAAAGAGCGTATGGAAATATATAATACGTGGCGAGGATAAGCGACTCCCTTAGTGTGTTTTTATATTTTCTTGGAAATACCTCATTTAACATGCTCTCTATCGATTTAGTACACAACTTTACGTTGTTGACAGTTCTGAATTTTTCGTTTCAGAAATGAAGACACCGTGACGTCACAGCCAAACAGCTTGGTCGGAAGTTTAAGCTAGAAGTATAAATATGGAGGAATACCGTTTCAATGCATTTTTCTCGAAAATCATGAGTTAAAATGAAAATATCCTCAGAACATCATTTGAGGCATTTTAAATTTTCTATATACGACAACAATCGCGACCAAGTCCGATTCGAACTATTTTTTGCGTGTATTCGTATGTAGTTCCGACCAACTTGAATGTAAACAAACAATTGATATGAAACGATCAGTAGCAACAGTTCTTCAGTCCCTAGTCATGCACAGAAAGCTGCATTCACACTATAATCTGATGGACGGCAAAAGAAGTAAAAACACCCTAAGGGGTTTATAATTTAGTATCACATATAGATGCAGCAGAAGATATCAAGTGCCGTCAATCAGCCCCGTAGAGAGAAAAAGGGGGCCTGAGAGAATTTCCACGGGCCCCATCTCCTTCCAGTTCAATTTGTTCTTTTGTTAGAAAGGAAAAAATTATAAGCTGCCGGATAAACGGTTTCTTTCATGTGTAAAAGGAATGATTGCTGATTTGATGTGCAGTATGATCGAAATTCAGTCCTTCTAAAAATATTGGGCCCCTTGAAAGTCCGGTCTCGGGGTATCCCCCCCCCCTCGAAAGGGTTTCCGCCAATCACGGGTGGCGGGCTGCAAACCCTAGTAAGTAAGACCATAATAAGTCGGGTGTTAACGTGGTCCACCACCTCCGCAGTGAGGCAGGGTACGAACGAGTCGCAGCCCCCAGAGGTTGTCGTTGTTGCGGTCATCCCCATTACTGAGGAAAAGAAGAAGAAGAAGAACACTCATGACCTAGCTTAGAATAAGTTTGTCAGGCCCGCCTCCCCCATAAGGGGAGATCGGGTTTGACCAAAAAGTGGTAACATAACCGTTTATATTGTGGCGAACGCTCCCGAACATTCGAGATGAGTGAAAAACGATCGACACGTTTCGAGCTACAGAATAGAAGATCGATACCAAGAGCGATAAGGAGATTTGCGATAACGCCAGGGTATATGGACGCTGTTAAGCAAAAACCGCTCAAGCGACAAAATCTGTTTTTTTGGGAAAACGTAACATTAAAAGCCAATGAATAATGCCGGTTTATGGACACAGCGTTTACTGATAAGCTTTTTTCAACGTGGGTACACATTTTTGTATTGGAGGCCCAATTTTTAAAAATTCTACTTTTTACACTCTTCCCAACGATACTAATAACTCATTTTGTCAACAAATATCGCTTGAGTGGTTTTTGCTGAACATCGTCCATATAAAGCCTCTGGTCGTGACCGTACCTTGATTGTTTGTGAATGTGATGATTGTGCGTTTTCAAAGCGATTTTACCACTGTGCTTAGTGTTTTGGTGCGTTCGTGTGGAATAAACGTCGTTATTCCATATTTCGTGCGTTTTGGGGGCGAATTCCGTTACAGTATAAATATGATAAGCTTGTAAGTTCCACTCCATCTCATAAAAGAGTTCTGGTTTGGTCGAAAAATAATTACAAAATAACTAGTTCGAATGTGAGGGGTTTCCTGTGGCAGACCCAGCGAGAAACCTCAGGGTAAAAACTGGACCAAGCAGAGAACCCAACAAATAACAAGAGAACCTATGTTAATCAAATATAAGTTTGTAAAACGTATGCAAATATACAGAGGCACCGATTAAGTGTTAGACTGGCGGCCCCTTGGGGTGATAAAAAGTACAAAAATCTTTGTTTTAAGAAATCACATACTGCATAGATAAATGAACTGGGGAACGTCTCTAAAGTATAGGCAGACAGCTACTCCGAGTGTTTTCTTTCTCATTTATCAATTAAATATTTGTAAGGAAAGGATAGTTGTGTGGCTAAGTAATAAGGTGTCCGCTTCGCAATCCATGCGTCTCGGGTTCGAGTCCCCCCAATGCTGGAAAAGCTATATCCACTAACATCCTAGCGAACACAGTGTCTACAGAATCAAATGAGGTGGAAACATAGCGTGTCCTGTAACCCCCAACAGTTCGAAGGAACAAGGAATAACAATCGCAGGGCGTGTTACCACCAGATCAGAAAGATTAGTACTGTGCGTATGCACGTCATGGACAACTTACTCAACGTCATGAAACACTGGCTAGTAAACGAACTGTGACTGCATACTCTGGGGCAGAGAAGAAAATTGTTAACACAACAAAAACGTGGGGAAAGCAATGGAAAACTACCCCGACTAACCTGCACAGGAGAGTCGTGCATCTGAAACCGTGACTGCCAACGCCTAGCATTGGATATAGTGCCTGAAGAACATAAAAACATTGGATACTTTTTGTTGATGGGGGAAGGATTTTAGGTATCATTTCGTAATCGGTTCAATTAATACCCTCAGTAACGAAGAGCGAAAAAGTCACTGCCAATATGAAAACTCCTTAAGGGTCGTTCATTAATTACGTAAGGGCTCCTGAGGGGAGGGGGGAATGAAAAATCTCTACATGGCCTTACTTGGGGGGTGGGAGGGGTAAAAGCCTTTATTACGTAAGGTTTAACGTAGCCACCACTCAGGCAACACATTTTTTGCATGTAGCCGCTAAAGATGAGTAAATAGACATACAGTGAAACCTGTGTCTATAGTGGAAACTCAACGGACCACTTCAAACATTTCCATAGTGACAGGTTTGTCACGTTAACCAAACATTAAATAATTATGTCAAAAAATTAAAATCTTGACTGTATGTGACATAATAAATTATTTTATCGGTATCTGAACCTTTTCAAACGATATTAATTTATTTTAAAGCTTTTTAGGAAAATTCATGAAAAAATCTTCCGTAAGAAGGGGCAAGGGAGTCAATTAATCTTATGCGTCCTTACATGGGGAAAAGGGGGGGGGGTCAAAAAAGGCCAAACTCGTCCTTACGTAATTAATGAATGACCCCTTATCCCTTCCTCGGTAATCGGTTCAAAATCCGTAACTGAAATTCACTGTCCCGTCAGGTACCATCAATTGGGTATGATTTGCACGAGGCAGCAAACAACGATCTTTGAACTTAGTGCGTTTCATTCGAAACGTGTTTGGTGGTTTTAAAGTAGGAAGATGAGACCAGTCGTTCATTTAAATTGTTATTCGAGACCCATCGCGTGCGCGGCCTTGACCTACTAGAAAAACGCGAGCGCAATACGTTAACTGGATAAATCACATGCAGTTAACAATTTTTTTTCTCTTACGCACCGTCGAGAATAGGAAGTAAACACAGTCATTAACCCTAGGCTATTGTTTATCCTTATAATCTATCCGCAATGAGCCAAGGATATGGGGAACTGAAAATTGAAAAAGAAAAAACGAATTCGAACAAAATAATTAATCTGATGACAAGAGTCAGGAGTGTTTTTGTACTACCCCAGGACGGAAATGCGGTACAGAAATGCAGCATGCTAATAAGCTTATTCCCCATTCATACCGCGGAATTAACATTTGTACTTGTCAGGAAAGTCATACGGACTTGAGTTTATGACTGTTCAGTGGTTACGAGACGAAGATCTCTAATGTTGACTATGTATGAAGGCTGGAGAATCGGTTGGAAACCTTTTCCACTCCCTGCCCACTTTTGGAGAGGAAAACCACATTAAGATGAGCGCGAGGAAGTACAGAGCGGATTGCCTTCAAGTGAACAAAGTGTTGGGTGGGTTGCTAACTTGAAATTTCGGAAAAAGCGGGGATTTACCCACATAGCCGATGTTCAGGATAATTGATCTCACACCAAAGAAAAAATTATTCGGCCACGTGTAAAACATACAAGCGTAAAAGCCTGTCTGAGAAGGAAGTCTCTTGCTTTTTGTGCAAAATCTTAGCGCCAGAAAGAAAAAAATCGCAAGATGTAACTTTGCAAATTGACTACCACTAAAAAATATAAGTACTTGTTTGTAGTTCAGTTTTCGTTTTCGGTTGGTTTTGTAAGAGGTCCCAAAGTTTCGAGTTAATTAACTTGCCTATGCACTAGTATAGTCGTTATTTTCAAACATAGAAATTTCCGCCCCCCTCCCCCTCCTAAATCGGTATCAAGGTATCAGTAAAATAAGACTCAATCCTTCAATGTTTCAATGCAATCGAAGAAAAAAACCCTTACCACACGCTCTCCTCCCTTCTTGTGAAGAAATACTGCCTGTGGTGTAGTAAAGTTACCTTATTTTCTGTTGGTGAGATTTTTTTCGAAGTTATTCGGAACCTCTCCAAATCGGTTTCAATAAAATACAAAAACGCTCCTATTAAATTTCACCTCGATTGAATCAAGAGAAGACGTACACATATCACGCATTCCTGTCCCTTCTTATGAGAAAAGACACAGAGTTGTGACATTCATAACAAATTTTTAGATCTCTTTCGGCAATCTAAGCCAAGAGGGCCTCGAAAGTGGCTCTAGGGAAGAAGAAATAAAATTCAAGATTGGAGTTGATTCAAAAAGGTGTTAAGTTGCTGAATTCGACTTTGAGGTCAATGTTTACAATCAGGTTTGCTAATTTAGCCTTTTTTCGGCTATTTTGAGCCGGTTTTGAAAATATTGTTCGATTCAGCCGATTTTTTAAAATGCAGCCTAAAATCGGCTAATTCGAGAAAATTTAGCCGATCGGTGATTTTTGTAAGATTTTTCTGTAAGAGAGTAAATCAGTAACGTGTCACAAGAAGAGGGTCTTAGTGTCCACCTACCACTAAGGCCCTTTTCTTGTAACACGTCACATTCAGCAGAAAACAAGTGTTAAAGCCTAAAGTAGTGAAGCCTGAGTATGGTTCTGGTGAAGATAAAAGTGAAAAACGAAACTACACATAATACATACAGAAATAATTATGACTCATAAAACTGGACAAGATTCTCGCACTTTATAGATATGTTATTCCTTTCTTTTTTTTTCATTTTATATTTTTTGAAGACTATCTTTACAGTATTTTTCACTTAGCCGAATTTTCAGCCGATTTAGCCAATTTCAGCCATTTTCATTCAGCAGATTTTTTAGCCGATTTTTATAGAATTAGCCGATTTTAGCCAATTTTTTCATTGAAACTAACTGGAAAAAACAGAAATGGCAACACTGGTTTACAACGTCTCCGCCCAGGATGTCATACGAGGAGGTTGACACTAAATGTTGTTCATTTTTTTGGTATTGTACTACATTTACAAGTTTTCAAGGTCATTAAACTCAATTCTGAGGACAATTATAGATAGTCCGACCTATTTCGTTGCATCAAAACTCAGCCCTGTAGAAAGAAAAGAGGGCCTGGGGGAATTTCTACGAGCCCCCTCTCCTTCCAGTTTATTTTGTTCTCTTGTCAGATGGGAAAAAATTATAAGCTACGGGATAAGAGGTTTCTTTCCTGGTATAAGGATGATTGCTGATTTGATGGACGGTATGATGTAGCCGTAAGCGATGAAATTCAGCCCTTTTAAAAATATTTGGCCCCCCTAAAAGTCCGGGCCCGGAGTTTTCTCCCTTTCTCCCCCCTCCCATTATCAAGGTTGTCAGAACTAGTGAAAACGAAATGATAGTCAATGTTTTCGAGATTGTGGAAACAGTACCTAAATAGAATACATTGTTGGAAAATTGTTATTTGATTTTAACACCACTCTGCTGGCACCCGATAGGTGCATTCAAAAATCACTCCCGACATCGAGTTTAGTATCCAGGACAACCTATAAATGGAGTACTATCATGCAAAAATTAACAATATTTGGTGCCAACTCTTTCTAGTAGTACCCACGGGGTAGTCGAATGAACACACTGCCCTCAAAATGGAATTCAGCAACCTCGAAAACCTACACATGAACCTCTATCTCGAATTTTATACTACCACACCTTCTCCTTCCCATTTGAAGCCATTTCTCGAGGTCATAGACCGTTGAACTCGATTGCAGTATCATGTATAATTCATCAGCATCACACAACTTACTGAAATAAGTGAGGACAAATTTTTAACACAGGTAATGCCTAAGAATTTCGGTTAAAAATCTCAAAATTTCACGTGTTTTTCCATAAAAATTCAGAGAATATGTGGCAAGTATTCCCCTTGTCTGATCAAGTTGAAACCTTGAGGAAGTTTTTTATTTAGTTTTTTATTTGTGTGTATTTTATTGAAACCAGTTAAGCGGGAGCGAAAAAATTCGAAAAAAATGTGGACCAAGAGTACATATAAATGAGTGCCACCTTACTATGACTCACAAAAGCGAATTCAGTTGTAAGGTCTAGGGGAAGGAACTAGAGGGTTATCCTGTTTAAAAATTGATTTCACTTCCCTAATAATAGATTTTCAATGGATTTTCAACATTTCCTGGGGGGGGGGGGCTTGGCCCCTGATTTCTTTCAAAGTTCACCTCTTTCTACTCAGTGAAAAGGTTTCCAGATAAATTGTTGGCCTTGGAAGTAGCTGTTTTTGGAGCTACCAAAGTATGGGGCCGCATAAAATCTCTTTCGAAAAGAAAATGATGCTGAAATTGTAACCTTGACTAGAAAGCCATACTTTTGTATGAAAATAACATATGTTAAATTTCATTAAAATGTACTAATTATCCAGACCCAAGTATGGACTCTTCCAGGCCTCATTGAAAATCTTTACGATTCTTCTAAACTTGTTTATGACTTTTCATACTTCCATCGGAATTCTGATTCTTGCAGAAAGCTTAAAACACACTTTAACATTTCTTTGAACTTGTTCAAGTCTATTTCAGACTTATAATTTAAACTTTCTAAGATTTTCCAGCCTTGTTAAGAATTTTTCAAACTTCCTTCCGACTCACTAAACACTTTAAAAATGTTTGCAGGTCTGCTCAGTACGTTTCCAAACTTGTTCAAGACTTGTTGACCCATGAAACCAGATTTACCACCTTTTGAGGTTTTTTGAATTTACTTTTTGAGACTATCTTCAAAGCATCTTGGATTCGATTAAGACTATTCAATAGTGTATACCTTGATTTGTTACTTCTCAGATCCTTCGAGACTGCTTGCTAATGGGTCCCCCTGCATCTGTAAGCTCGGTCCGACAAGGGGAGTACGTGTCACGGTTCCCCTCTTTTCTAATGAGAAATAACATGAAGTTTTTACTTTTCAACTTATTACTTATTTTCTTAGCCTGTAATCACGTTAATAATATTTGGACATTAGTTTTCGATAAGAGTTTGGATACAAAATTGTTTGACACCACGATCTGGGTTGATGGCTTCTGGAGGGAGAGGGGGACTCCGAAATTGGAGGCGCAAGTGCTAAAAAATCAAATTCGCAATTGGTGTGATTTTGATTCTGGGGTTAATTTTTTAATCCAACTTAGGTGTCATTAAAGGTTAAGGGAGTCGAGGACAAATAATAGTAATTATTCGAGATTTTACTTGTTTTATAGATTTTCAAGGTTACTTAAATCTGTTCTGTGGTTAATTCTAACATACGACCCCTCTTGAAGTCGAATATTTATCATTTTTTCAAGATGGTATTCTATTTATAGGTTTTCTCGGTCAATGAACTTTAGTCTTCAAGTGATTTTGGGACCAACTCATCAGATACAACCACAGAAGATCGAATCCAAACGCTCAGAATTGAAAGAAAATAAAATAAATAAAACTCAACTTGCTCACAGATTTGGTATACAGCTTCGCAAAAAGGCTAACACCAGTTCTGATGCCTGTCACCCTAATTTCAGCAACGTAGACCAACAACCAAACTGAAAGACAGGCCAACCAATTCGCTAGATTGTCAGATAGACTCACCAACCACCAAGAAATAGACACACAAAAAATCAGTTAGTCACTAAGTTAGTTAGTCAACTATCCAGCTAGCCAGCCAGTGAAGTGGACGGGGAGAAAGAGAAGCAAGTAGCCCAGCAGACCGATTCGCAGCATCCGGCGGGAAAATGGACCTGAGAATTATCATGTAGCTCCGAGTACCAACTATCCAATAAGTCTTTGTTTCTGTATCAGTTAAATTTAAAGCCGAGCTTTAAGTTCCAGGATCTGAGAGCACGAGTTTCTACAAGTCGTACTTCTTTTTTTCTATAAGGCTGTAACCAGGAGTACAATGCCTATCCTGACAACTCGGTTTGTCCTCTGAGCAAAAGGTAAATGTCCTATTCTTGCTGGAAAATCCATTGTTCCCACTTTTCTGTCTAAAATTTAGCACTCTAAAAATTTGGTTTGTGCCTGATAATAGAAGCTGGTCACTCTCCTGTCTTCCTGTTTAGCTAGATATTCGGGTAACGAATCTGCCTCTACAATTTTTTGGATCTCGGATATGCAATTCTGTAGACCATCTCGCAGGAATACAAACAGACAACCAGTCAGGCAGATAATGGTATGGTGGGACGTACTGCGATGCACGCATGCCAAGTGATTCCTATGACACCGCACCCCCGGCCCCGGAACTACCCTTTCGAGTATCGCATCAGTGGCCGGAGAGACGCTTTGAGACCGGGCCCGAGCCTCCATTTCACCGTGCCGCTTCCAGTGCGCGCGTCCTGCGACAGGGATGCCCCCATCTCTCCATGGGAAAAAATTAGGATTCGCGACCAGATAGACAGAGCCAACATGCGCAGCACTGGGCAGAAGACCTACTCTAGTGAAGCAAACGTTGGCAAAGAGAGTTGAACTGTAAAGTGATCAGGGGTGAAGTGTCTCCCTCCTGTCAGTTTTGAAAAAGAAGAAATTCGCTTCTGTAAATGCTTCGGTACACTGAAAAATACGGACTGCCTTCATCTCGCTATGTGCAAAGATAGTGCGCTGTACTATGCTACGGGTTAGAGTTTCGGAAACTCACATCCAGGAAATACTTACAGCAGATCAAAAAATGTCAAGGAAACATCAACTAAGGTCAAGCAAATGGATAGAGCTCGAGGTGGAGATTGCGAGCGTCAACACGAATTTCACTGAAATGTATCCGCCTCGGGGCCTCAATATCCTCGGCTCCTCAGAGGGCCCAGGCAGCCACGGAAATTAATTTCGACCGAAAAATGATTCTAGATCTAGACTCAACTTTCCATCAATCAGATTTTCATTCTTATGGCGTGCACTTTAATAGCACCTTTGCACTTGCGCACGCAACTGGCGTCGATTTAGGCTCGCAAGCTGTAAATAGACCTGCCACCGTCATTGTAATAATTTTTTTGTTGACTTGAACACGAATACGAACAAATCAAATTCGAATATTCAATTAAACGGTCGTGCGTGGATTTTTTTTTCTGTTTTCGACTTAACGCATGAAGAAACGCTGCCCTGGCTGGGTAGATGTGAAAACGCATTATTCTCGTTATTTCGTTTGTATTCCCAACAATCGGTGCTGGTTCGCATTCTGTTATTGCGAAATAAACAGGTATCAAAGTCGACTCAACTGTTCGCAGAAACTCATTAAGCCAAATTCGAATAATATACAAACAAGTTTGCGTTTTTACACCGACTGACGAATTGCACGCTGCAGTAAGAAGTGCGTGAAAGCGGTTTCGAAAAATCAGGAGACAACTGAAAAGCGTGTCGACAAAAAGCATCATCCAAGCACCTCCAAGTTGATGTACAGTAGACATGAAATAGACAAACTTGTTATAAAAGATTTTTTTAAACGTTGTTGAGACAATCTACCCAAACAACATACTATAAGTACCCAAGAATTCCGGTGGAGCTTTGCCCCCAGGAGATGAGAAATCCCCCAAAAATTGAATTTTTTAGGATAAATCGGTAAATATTAATTTTATTGAGAAATGTTTCAGACGAGAAATGTTCCAGAAATAATTTTACGCTGAAAAGGTTCTTTACATTTTTTTCATAACTGTCCCCCAAATGCTCTGAATAGGGGTTGAAGATGAAAATTTACTGTGTCATTCATCAACATGAGCCTTACAGGAGAAAAGCAAAATTTTTTCGATCTCATCTAGTTTAGACAGAGAGTATGCAAATCAACCTCGAGATCCATTTCTCTACAATGCTATTTACTCATTTCTGGAATTTTTTCGTCCCTCCTCCCCTCTATCCTTAGCTATCACACTTGTAAATTAGTATTTTTCTGTATTTTTTCGGTATCAAAATTACTTTTTTATACAATTTTTAAAACTTCAATCAGCACGAAACATCAAATTGAGGTTCTGACTGAAAGGCCTTAAAGGTCACGGAATTAGGTTTTGGTACTAATTTAGCTTTAAATTCAAAACTGGTCCTTGGGAGGCGGCGGGCGCTTCAAAATTTCATGTTATGTAATATGGATGTCGTTTCATAGGTTTAAAGAGTCGCTGAACTCATTTCTGATAATCATTTGCCTCTAATTTAAGAACTGAGGCACATAGAGGGAGCTCTATTCCGAGGGTATCAATAAATTAAATATGGATGTCATTTTTAGGTTTTGGTGATCACTGAACTCATTTCTAATGATGATTTGCACTTAATTCGAAAACTGTAGCATATTAGCTGACTAAGAAAAGGGAATTCAATTTGAGGTAATCGATAAAATGCAATATGGGAATTGTTTACAGATTTCGCTGACCGCTAAACTTATTTCTGGTAATTATGTGCTCTCAAAAGTACCAATTCTCTCATTACCAGCGAACTGAATACGTGTATTACAGTTGTACATCCATATTGCATTTATTAATATCTTTAGGTTAGGGTCCTCCACCTGACGTAAACTATTTGTAACTTGAAGGCGAGTTATTAATAGAAACGAGTTCAGTTACCATTGAAACTTGTGAAACAACGTTCTCACTACAATTTATCGATATCCTTCAATTGGAGCCTTTTCATCTCTTCACATTCCACCAGTTGCATATTAAGGGCAAATAATTATCACAAATGAATTCAGCGACCACTGAAATCTGTAAAACGATACCCATATTGCATTTATCGATATTCTCAAATTGAAGCCGCCCTTCACTTTCTATACTATAATATACAGTCTTCAAATTATGGACAAATCATTATTAAAAATGCGTTAAGAGGCCCTTTAAACCTATGAAACAACATCCATATTGTATTATATGCAATTTTAAAGCCCCCCTTTTTTAACGCAATTTTGAATTTACAGTTAAATCAATATCAAACCTAAATTCTGTCGCTTTGAAACCCTCTCAGTCAGAATCTTGATTCGATGATTCGTACTGACTGCTTTTAAAAATGGTGCTAAAAAAGTAATTTTGATACTGAAAAAACAGAAACGTACAAATTTTAAAGTGCGGTATTTAAGGATAGAGGGGGGAGGGATTCTAGAGATGGATAGATGGAGATGTAGAGACCCAGGTCTTGGGATTAATCTACCTTCCTTTTGCTTAATAATGTCGGTGAGATCGAAAAAATGTTGAAAAAACTGCGTTTACTCCCGTAAGGCATGTGTCAAGGCATGAAAAGTAAACGTTCATTTTCAATCCCCTATTTAGGCCATTTGTGAAACATTATTTAAATAAAAATAAATGAGTAAAACAATTGTGCAGAATTTTTTTGAATTAGGAATATTTCTGTTTGAAACATTTTTCCATAAAATTAATATTTATCGATTTATCCTCACAAATTCAATTTTTTATTTGTTTGAGGAGCTGTTTCATCTCCTGGGGACGAAACTCCACCGGAATTTTTGGAGCTTTCTAGTAAGTTACTTAGAAAGCTAGTTCCAACAACTTCATAAAATAATCATTTATGACAAATTCGTCTATTTGCACCAACTCAAAGGTCTAATTCGACTCTGTTATAAGTACCAATTTTTCGCGTAAATTTCTAAAATGAGAAATGATGTGAGAAATAAATTTGGAATTTGTAGTCTCGTTCCGCAAACAAAACCATATCATTACGCGTATTTAGTT
Organism: Acanthococcus lagerstroemiae; assembly: GCA_031841125.1. NCBI lineage: Eukaryota > Metazoa > Arthropoda > Insecta > Hemiptera > Eriococcidae > Acanthococcus > Acanthococcus lagerstroemiae. The sequence continues at coordinate 37,147,453 of CM063107.1, forward strand.
TTTCATGACCAAAAGCCTCATCTCATTCGCATATTAACGAGAAGAGGCCCCTTCTCCATGATGTCAAAACTGAGTGGAAACGGACAACATGCTAACGCAATTTATAAAAAATATTAAAATTTTAAAATTTAAAAAAAAGAAAAAAAAAGAGGAAACTGTAGAAATTGTCAGAAGAAAACGAATACGTTATTTTCTTATTATTTTGAATTAAATTTTATTAATAACATGGTAACACTATTATAGGAACAGTTTTTTTTTTTCCAATACATGCTTGAAAAGCGTCTTATTTGTAATCACTTTTCAGTGCAAGAAGTGAAACCTTTGAATCTACAATGCATTGCACAAATGGTACACCTAAAAAGTGAGCAAAAATAATCCAGTTTTGCTCTAATGCAAAAAATGACGTCAAGTCGTATATTTACTTGGCGGTAGAAGGAAAGGTAACTTTCACACTGGACGGGCAAAGCGTCGTTTTCGTCGCTTATGCGCCCTTTGACGAGCGTTAAAGTCAATTGGTAATTAGTAATTACTTCTATAAACTGTTTTTCGAGCATAAATTGAAAAAAAATATAGTTTACAACTCTTGCAAGAAGCCCATTATTCGCTCGTGCGTTTTGTAGCACTCGCCTTCACACTCGTCACGAATGACACGCTTCTTGCACTCGTTGCAAAATATACTATTAATGCCTTCACACTTGTACCTAAACCAGATATGTGTACAGGGGAGGCAGTAAGAGCAACTGCCCCTCCCAAAGAAAAACTTCAAATTTAAAAAGTAAGTCTTACCGAGTCTCAACCAAGCTTGTTATTGTTTTAAAAAGTCTCCAAGAATCCCACACAACGAGATTTGAAAATTCTCAAAGCGTCTCAAAGACTAAAAAGGTTGTGATCAAGTGAGGTAAATTCCTACTTAAATATGAAAAGTCTTAGCGAATCCTACAAAAATTTGAAATGACCTTAAGGCCTTAAAGAGTTTAAATTAATAGTCTACAAGATTCTTACGTGAATATTGGAAGCATTTTTGTCTTGACATTTGGAGCCATCTTCGTGCATAATAAAAGTGGTAGGTAGCTTGATTTCAAGCAGATGTACCTATAGCTATCGAGAAATCAGATTTCTCTCTCCTCACCATACACCACATAATCAATACTTAAAACAGAAGTTACTCTTATTTCTTTGCTCGAATTAAAGATTTTGGGAGCGAGGGTTGGACCAACAGTAAAATTCGTTGAGATAGTCAAAATCTATAACTTACAAAGCCCTGTTTTGATTTACTTAGACGAATTACTTTAGCCCTTCCTCGCGAGTACTTTTGATTTCGGAAGCAAAAATTAGAGTCAAATCAAAAATGCAAGCAATATTCTCGGAAGGCCGTAATTCGATACGTTTCTCGATTTTTGAAGACAAGTCAAGTTTGCTTAATCACGTCTTCAACTTAAAATTATTATTTTGGAGCCTGCGTTGAGGCTAGATTCAAAATCTAATGTGACGCTTAAGATCAAGAAACCCATTCAATGCTTTCTTCAATTTTTTCAAGTCAGTTTGGCTTATTTGGAGGGCGAAATTTTGATACAGGGGCCTCTATTTCCAAGTAAATCAATTTTTTCCATTTGAAAGGTGAAATTTGGATCTAAGGGCCCGTATAATTCAAAAATCTGACGGGATTTGGTCAGTGGCCCAATAAAGCCGATATATTTTAAGGAGAAATGGGAAATTAGTGGTACATCCTAACTCCTCTGTTAAGGTGCGTAGAAATTTCTGTCACCGGGAAAGTGAGATTATTCTTTGCTACAGTTAGTATCATTTTACTGATGACAAATAATCAAGTGAACGATTTCGTTCTTATTGAATGAATTCCAGTGAGGATTGTTGGCTTTTGGGAAGGTGAACATAAATATTGCAATCACTTCCTCCCCCTTCCCCCACGTATAAATTTGATTTAATAAGGTCTCATCGTTGACAACCATGCACCTGACATAAGTAATGTGCCAATCCAATTTTTCAGAAGTGTAGCACCCATATTGAATCTGACATTTCTATGTCATATAAGTCAAGGTTAAGGCTAGCTTTTGGAAGGGAAAAAATCAAAACGAAAATCTGTAAACAGTTTTTGTACCTGTTGAACAATTCAGAAAAATGTACTTGCGGCGTTTTGGAAGGGCATCCTTCATTTCATTCCGACAGGGCTTCGTTAATAAAGTTGCACTAAAAATTGAAACGTCATCTCAAAACGTTACAAAAATCGGAATTTATTTGTAGTAGGTAGTAAATATTTTGGAAACTGTGCATGGTTTACACTAAACTGAAACACATGAGTTGAGCCACCAACTGTTAATTAACAATTTAACGATGATCACGCTCACTGTTGTTAACGAATGGGTACAACCGGTTAGCTTGTAATTAAATAAAATATTCCGGACACGAGTCGGTGTTTGTTTTTCTATGTTACTTTGTCAGTTTTATGGATAGGCTTAGGCTAGCACCCAGCATCATTTATCGCTGTATCTTAAATAACTAAAAAGCTGAGAATAGTTTTTTGAAAAAGAACACAAGTATAGTTTTTGGATTGCTTTCCGACCTAGCAGAAGCAGTCTGCTGTGATAAGCAATTCTTTTTCTCTGGTTTGAAGGAAAATTGGCTGTCACATACCGTTTCGTGTGAGCGAGTTCTCATTCTTACAATTTCCTTAGTTGAAACTGGGGAGGAGGCAAAATGATGCTACTGCTCTTCCAACTTTACAAAGAGGAGGCAAGTGCCCTTGCCTCTAACTTTGACGCCACTGAAACCCGATCATGGGATGAAATGAAGGGTCTATAATACATGTCCATGTAGATTTTTCTGTATTTCAAGGTAGTTCAATAAGAGATTTTTGTCTTCCTGCGTTGTTATTCGGTTCCACGGTGTACCGTTTCAAATTTTCGGTCCCCGATAGGAGAGTTCGGAGCTAAAGTCGATACCGTTGCAGCAGAGGTCAGGTTCACAGTTCCAATACAATAACATTGAAGTTCAAGGTACCTCTATATCAAGCGTGTTCGAATCGGTTAGGTTGTAGACTGTAGACAGCTATACCTTTTGTCATCGAAATACGAAGATAAATTGACATGGTTTTACAACTGCGATATATTTTCCTCACGAGTTCCCGACATTCATCTAGCCCTCATTTTGCGAAACACTGAGGTGTATCACCTATACGCTCGCAGATCGAACGAAATATTAATAAAGTCACGTTAACGACCCTGAATTCGCGAAAGGTGCATTTCCATTTTCATGTGGGGCAAATTAATCATTAGTACAGTAGACCGACTGACATCTCCCTCGCAATCATCGCGTGATTCATGCATAATCGTGAGTGCGAAAAGTTACATTCACAAGGTAGGCCTAAGCCAACGTATAATAAACTATGTGGTGAACTGGTTTTCAAGACCCCTCTTCCCTGTGGTCGAATTGTATTATTAATGAAGCCGAACCATATTTATAGTTAAATTATTATGCTAATAGTGCGAATGATCTCGCTCCAGTCGTGATGGAATGCAATCGGAAATGTGAGACGTTGAATACTAAAACAGGAAGCAGAAATGACGAAACGCAAATGCCATCTGAAATTGGCTGGTGAGAAAATGATTGATCACTGTGATTCGCCTAATGGCTTGTAATTTTAACCAGTTTTGCCTGTGGATTGACCGAACGTACCGAGTTGATCCTTCTTACAAAAATAAGATTTCATAAAATCGAGTCAATTTTATTCTGACTCAGTTACCTTCGTAACCTGCAGGCTGTTTCAGCATGACAGCCCAGACTTCGCCGGATAACCTATCGTGATGCATCCGTCAAAACGTGTAGTAATTATGAGTTACCTATTACTGATCCACAAAACCATTTTGACGCGGAATTTTAAAATAATTGATAATGAGAGGAAATTATGTCGAAATTTCCTCTTGGATCATCGATGTAGGCTTCAAAAGCCAAAACTGGACTCTTGAAGTGATCAAAATTGAGGTCTCGAAATTAAGAATCGAAATGGGGATGGAGTGTGTTGTTCAATTCGAAAATTCCATCAGCACGTTAAATTTTTCAAGTCGACGCGGGTAAGACCCGAAAATCCAAATGTGAATCCGAATCGAACAAACTTGATTTAATCGTCCAAAATTTTCTTAACCACTGAATTATCAAAATCCAAACTGGAGGGAAAATTTCAAAATTATCAAAGGACGAATTATTGGGCTTGTGGGAGGAAAACAGACATCCAAGTCTTTAAAAATCATAAAATTAATTAAAAAATTTAAATTAGAGATTTGAAAAAATAAATGAACGTCGATCTATGGACTTCACATGGCTTGTTAATACAAGCTCTAATGAGCGCCTTCTTTCAACATTACACGGAAAAATTGCTTTTTGAACCCAAAAATGAAATCCAATCAAAGGTCCAAGGCCATTCTTGAATTCTTAATAGCCCCCTTCTCCATAGAAAAGAAGAAAAAAATAGGAATAAATCAACTTGCTTCTCAATAGCTTATTTGATTTCTATAAAATTACATTGTCTCAGAAAATTCGGCATTTGCAGATTTCAGCTTTTCTCAGCGGATTCGGATTTTTTGTTATGATCAAATGAATCAGTGACCTTTAACATTTTCAAATTTGAATTTTGTGGCAACAGTACTGGCGAGATAACAACAGCCCAATGGTATGAACTCAAAGATCGTAAAAACTCTCGAGTTCAAGGGTCTGCTCGGTTTGTAAACACTACAAGTACTTGGTGCTTGTCCGTTTCGGTTTATGGAGTCTTAATACTCGAATCGGATCTAGAATATCGTGCATCTTCGAGTTCAACGATCGTTAAGGTCCGTAATTTCGATTGTTTATCCACTTCGGGATCTCATTTCGAATTCTGAGATCTTACGTCAGTATCAAAAATTTGACGAGGTAATTCACCGTCATCAGTTATCCTAAAAATTTATTCCTTTTTTGATGTTGAATTCGATTTTTCGTGAGGTACTTAAATTTTACTGATTTCAAATGTAAAATTCTAATTATGAATTACCGGATGAAAACTTGGTAACATTTGTGAAATGCACGATGAGAAAGTCCTTATTTTGATGCTTTACTCAATTTTCCAAGAAACTTTAATTTTCTTCACCTCAAGAGTCAAATTTTGAATTTTAGATCTTTACCAAAATTGGGGGAGGGATTGAAATTTCAACAGTATTTATGGACTGTGAGAAACGAAATTTCCTAAACATTTTGCGGAGCACGTCTAACCCTGGAAATATTTTGAATTAGCTATTATTTCACCATAAGCGGCAATAGTCGACCTGGAGAGGGGGATCATGAGAGGGGTGATAAGTATCAAAATAATTCTAAAAATTCTTTCACTCGTATAATTTTTTAGATTAGGATTTAATAGAGGGCTAAGCCTTCCAAGCATCCCCCTATTTGAATCGGTTTGTGTAGAAACAGGTCAAGTCACACTATTATAATTTTTCAGGAAAGCCAAAAAACTGTTTTAGGGTATGTGGCAACATTGATACTTCATTATTTTATATTGTTATATGATATTTGGGCTGAGAAAACCAATACTACTATTCATTTTTATCAAGGTAACCAGAAAAGCGTGAAATTTGAATTCAAAATGTGACTTAACCTGTTTCTCTACAAAATTGGGTTGTGATAACACATAAAATTGTTCAGTAATTCACTCCTTTACATTTCACATACACCGGCATACTCATGCAATTAATTGTTGACATGCTCAATGATGATAGGGAAGACTTGACCTGTTTTAACTTCAAAATATGTGACTTATCCTCTCTTTTTAGGCTTTCAGTATTGACGAATCAAGCTGATTTTTTGCCAGCTGACGCGGCTTAGTCTTACAGTGTTTCCCATGTAAAAAATTCATTATGGTCAAACTGGGGACTTGACCTGTTTCTGCACAAACCGATTCATTTACGTCTATGGATTCTTCACTTTAGAAGCGGTATTTGTTTCGTTACCCTCCTCATGTACCCCTGCTTGTAGTATTCCCTTCGGAAAGTACTAAATTTCAGCCCCTAATCCGGCTATATCGGTAATAAGATTTTAAATAGAACGTACAATGGTTTTAAAGCTAATTTTACTTAATTCTAAATCTCCTCAGTCCAATAAATCAATTTACTGTTGACAATTATAACATTTATAATCAATAAGCTATTTTCAATTCATTTACATTTATATTATGTTAAATCAAAAGAAAAATTTATTGTTTAAAATTATATTTTTTGACTTTTTTTGTTGCTGAAATTTTCAGACTTACTGAGAATATTTTAACAATAAGAATGAAAACTAAAGTAGTGTGACCAGTTATCTAATTTTTCATCCCTTATTTTCTTCTGTTCCACAATTTGTGCAGTGTATTAATTTTCAAGGTGGCCACAACTGGATATATGATTACATTTGGCACATTTGCTCCACTCATTCTCAGATGTACATTAGAATGGATCGAAAACACCTATATTTTGGAAAATTATATGAGCTTGAGGATGCACGAAAGTTGCAATTTTGGTATAAACATAAGGTTTTTAAAGTTTCTTCTAAATGTGGCAGTTTCTATTAAAAAAAAAAAAAAAAAAAAAAAAAAAAAAGGGTAACTTTGTCGATCCGACGAATTTTGAGTTACGGACAGTACGTAATAGAGGAATGAATGCCCATTTCAACAAGTTATCGGCGAGATTTGTAGCATTTTTTGTTCCGGAGATACAAGCGGTCAAAGATGTGTGTAACAAGAATGCGCGAAAACCCATTTTTGGGAAAAACACGTTTAAAGTTAAACACACCTTTTTCTCCCACTCCATCAAGCGGCCCTAACTCGCCGCGGAATCACGTTACCAGCCTCGACGAAAGCTTGTTGGAAAGGTAATTTTTCGCTCTTCTGCGGGGTAACAATTCAGAACATCGGATTTATTCGCGAGCTCCGAAAAACTATGAAGAAGCGAACGCAGACGTTCGCATTCTTTTCTCAATCTCTTTCATAATTCTCTGTCTCTCTCTTCCTCTTCTCTCGCATGCCCCTAAATTTTTTCTCTTCGTTATTGAGATGTTTTTTCTATAGAAATGAACCAAAATCTCCAAATTGATTTTCTCGACCAAAAAATTTTGTGTTTGACGTGTTTTGTCTTCACTTTCTTTTCCGCAACAAAACTACACCATTTACAAAATGTAAGTAAACAGATCTTGAGGAGTAACTTTGACTGCAACTCAATAAACTCTCACGACTTCTCTAGTGTTACAAATTGAACACAATTCGGATTATCCGACACGTTGATGTCGGTTAATCTAAATAAGTTGGAGAAAGAATTTGAGTCGGTTAGTCCAAAAACGTCGGAGAAAAAAATTAGAGTCGGTTAATCCGAATGTTGGATAGCCTATTTGGGAGTCTACCGTTGATACACTGCAAGGTTCAAATCGAGCATATACGCAATCAGGGGATCGAAATAAATCGATTTATGTACATAATGATTTAACATTGAAGGATACTAGCAGTGACGTAGCTAGGGGTTTCCCAGGGGGGGGCACAATAAGATTTTCAAGGGAGAAAAAGTCGAAAATTGTGGTCTTTTTTTTAAATCGCCGATATTAGAGGACTATGTAAAAATATTGGGGGGCACGTGCCCCCCCCCGACGCAACGCCACTGGATACTAGGGTTCCCTTTGCTCAAACTTCGAGCTCGTTATTCTCTCTCCAAGTTGGTGACTAACTTCGAAAAACCTTGACACACCTTGTATTTAGATCGAAAGGCTCCTTTCGCACACCCCTCTCTGTGTAACTTTTCGAAAAAAGCTGTTTTCCATTCTACTACAATGTGCATTGCTTGCGTTGACTACAGTTTCGACTGATTTCAAGTTTTTTCGATTCGTCTTGAGTCATTTTGACATTGTTTTAGCACTGAATTACAGCATTTCAAATCACCCTCATATTTGGATCCGCTTTCTTGAACTCGAAACTGAGTCCAATTGGCATAGTATAGCACGTCAGTTGTTTGTCGTTATATTAGATTATTCCAACTGATCTATTGCCACCAGCATAGCCCATGTTTCGATGGGACAAAAATTTTCGAAACACATCGACATTTTCTATTCGCTTTCCGTTGAAAAAGTAGACAACTGTTGACTCTCTGCCACTTTTCCCTTGATCTGCCTACCGCTCTTATTTCATCGGTGGAAATTGAAATAAATGAAATTACTAAATGAACCTCGCTACTTGATGTTTTTTTCTTATTATTATTTTATTTTTATTTTCTTCATCGAGCATAACATTATTTTAACTGAAGACTTGTTCTACCATCATATCCATGTTCGACTCACGGGAGAATCCCGATTGCGTCCCGATAATTGCCTAAAAAAGAGTTCCAGATTTATTACCTGAAATTAAACAGCCCGATTGCGTCCCGGTTGAAAAGGGTTTCCTATTTTTCTATCGCCTGATTGCGTCCCACAGCAGAACGAGTATTCACGTAACAGTGACTGAAGTGTGGCCGGCCACAACCCTTCGTGGGAGTCGATTTCATCTAAGTCAGAGTTGGTGGCGTCAAATCCAGAAAGTGGGCTTAGCGAAGCACTATTCTCAACGAACTGACATAAGAAAATTCCTCATTTATCTTTTCGGGTTGCCGCTTCTGGACCCAGCAATGGTGCTCGACTGTTTTACGGAGTTCGTATCAGATGCACCCGACGACGTAAGAGTGACGAAATTTTTAGATTATTTGACTGATTTTTACATTACCGAGCACGCCTCCTTCCCTCCCTCCATGTGGGCCGAGTCGAGCAACAGAGTTGAAACATTTTTGGAGTGCAATCCAGTTCTCCAGTTCGCCGCCTCGTGGTGCACTCTGGGTTCCGCTATATGAACTGGGACGCAATCGGGCGACGCCCCGACTCACACGATGTACAGCGACTTCTCTTTTCATTTAAATGATGTACTCTTGACAAAACCTTCCCTTTCAAAGTTTAAGATCATTTCTGAAATAACAGCGTGCTGTTTTTCTCACTCCCAACGAGCAATTTTATAAACTCGTTTTATTTGCCAAGTACGATACCTATATCCTAATGGACGACAGACGCTCACGCTTTCTTCCGCAAACTCATTCGTCTCGTACATGTAGGCCAGCCGTTTCAGTCTATTTATAAAATTTCTCTAATACGAAATTGCGTTGAAGACCTTAATTTTTTTTCATGTAGCCGTTACTGTAACTCGGAAATAAACTGTAGAAGTGTCGACAAGGATGCGCCTATAGTCGGCGAGATTAAAAGATTATGCTTGCGCTTTTGCACCAACGAATTTCGCCTTTTTATCAACCAAAATTTAATTTCAGGATTTCGAGTCGACTTTGTTGCAAATGAAACACGTGTACGTTTAATCAGGAATATCTTGGTGTAGGCGGGCTGCATGTCATTTATATTTCAACGATACCCCTCATGCAATTAAAAACTATGTAATTGATGGATACACTTATTACGCTTAATCTGTGAAATCGCGAAATTCGTGAAGTGCGCAAAAATTTTGCGTATTTCATGGAGTCGGCAACCACTTTGCCCAGTTCACGTACTGAGCAGCAATCCTGTGCTATATGTGAAGCAAATCTGCGTAATTCACGGAATGAACAACAATTCTTGGCGCGTTTCGTGTATTACGCAAAATGTGATTTCATTGTATTATAATTCATGAAATGGGCTAGTACATATTTCTGCGTGTTACTTTCACTGTATTATAATTCATGAAATGGGCTAGTACATATTTCTGCGTGTTACGTGTATTCTGTAAATCAGAAGAATTAAAGGAAAAATCAAAAATTTTAATGAAAACGAGAATTTTGAGAGCAGTGAAGGTCAGGAAAAAGTGATCGATCGAGATATAGATAGGGAGCTGCTTGAACTACTAGCGGAGATTTCGGGAGGAAGTGAGGTTGTGCAAGGAGATATCGTCGCCTAGATGGACGCAGATAATGAGTATGATGTGACCAACAATGATATTATTGAGATTGTGAATGAAGAAAGAACTGACGACGCTGATAAGAATGATGATGAAGACAAAGATGAAGGCGTTCCTGAAGGAACTATCAGTCATGCCGAAGGTCATGAATAAGCCATTGTGACGACGCTTGCATACATGGAGCAGGAAGGATTGAGAAGGTGGCGAGATAGAGTGCGCTGAAAAAAAATTGAACTTTTCAAAACAAAAATTAGTCACGGACTTCTTTAATAAAAATTGAAAAAAATTATAATTACGTTATCGGTAGGCACTACCCTTGTTTTTGTGGCATTTTATGTACAGTTTCAATAAATAAATTTACATAACAAGAAAGAAAAAAAGTCGGTAAAAAACCTCCGTATCATTTGAACTTTTGATTATTTGAACGATCCTATTCCCCAGTTAGTTCAAATAATCGAGGTTGTACTGTACAACATATTATACAGAAATTATGTAGGTAAATGTAAAATTTAATTATTCAGGCCCTTGAAAATTCAGTTCCAGTGCATAATTTGAACAATCTGGACAAAGGCAGGTCCCAGCGCAAATCAGTTCCAACTTAACGCGACCGCACTTCTTGCCGCAAGTGCCCTTCTTACATGCACAAAAAACTATTTTTTAAATATTTTCGATTTTCGGGCGTTGCAGTTGCGGTAGTTGGAAGACTCTATTCAAAAAAAAAAAAACCTACGTATTCCTCACCTTCTTCACAAATGGCCATAAAAACGGGCATACTCAAAATCCGTTTTTGAATCACACTCGGCTGTATACCACGACCACGTGTCAATACTCTTCTGCTTTTCGTGAGCCTCATCAAGATCTGTTCGATGGTTATATCACTCCAAATACCAGCGAAATAATTCTGACTTCTTCTTATGGTGAAATACTTCGAAAATTTAACGTACTCAAAATCGCTTATTTTGTCTCGTAGGTACTAGGCATCTTGTAGATAAAGGCGAGCAGTCTTAGCGTATAGAAAATGTCCAGCCACATAAAAAAACTTAAGCATCTGCTGCCCGTACTCAAGATGCTGTCGAAAATATGTGACATAGTACAGGCTACTGATAATAAATACGTAAGTCACCCCGGTGAGGTGACGTCGTGAGGTACACTATTGACGTCACAATTTCCGACTTCGACCAATGGTCGATAGTTTGAGAATTGTAGTACACAACGTGCCCCAACAAACATAAAAGGGCTGAGCAGACTGAGCAGAACAATACCCAGGTCATTCTTGTTCAGGACTCGCTCGCGCTTCATTGTTATTGTGAAGTTAGTTGCTGGGAATTACAGTTGTGTGGCGAATCGCGTGTGGTGTTTTTGTTTTGTGTTTGAAGCGGCATGGCTCAGGTTAGTGAATTCTTATTGTTTACCCCCTTCTTGTGTGGTAAATTATTCTTTCAGTTTGCACCCAGAACGTAATTATTCTGGTACAAACCTGATATATTTAAGTTGTCCATTCGTGATGGATCCGTGCATTCTTTCCCTTTCGGTAAAGGGAGAAGCTATTTATCTCTGACCCTGTCTGGGGTCCTTGACTCCCGGGGAAATTTCTTTACTGTTTGGTCGGAACGTAATTATTCCAGCCGAATTAGGGACCCTCCCAGCCTTCCCAACCTTTGGCTCAATTTATTACTTGATCCAGAACTGCTGTTGTCCAGATCAAACTTATGGGTCGGTACCCTGAGTATAAGGTAAACTTCCTCTCTTGTGGTATAGTCGGGGGTCCAGGAATGCCGGTGCATATCCTCTTTACCACTAGCCGATATTTAATTTAATTAACATTTAAATTAGAATTTACTAACATCCTTTGGACTGACGGTGGACTTGTTTGTTTGCCGTTAGGTAACCATTGAAATTCGGAGGACTGGACCGGAAGAAAATTTAGTTTATAAGAAGTTTGTGTTGTTTAAATAAATAAGTTATGCCTGTATTTAATCTGTTCTTTCTTGAACTTGGTACTCAAACCTAGTCTTCCACTGCGCCTTAAATCACATGAGCTGTTTGGACGTAATTTCACCAGGTGGCGTCTCGATCATTCCGTGACTGATCGACGTCACAACTCTGCTAAATATAATTCTGGTGCTAATTCTACGTCAGATGCCACGGCCAGATACCCATTCTCTCTGCAGCAACAAATTTTTTCACCAGTGATATCGTTCGGAAATATTGAATCCACAGTTCAGCTGTAGAGCTTCGAACTTCGACCTCTAGCACATGAGTCTCAAATCGTTGCATCAAGTCACTTAAGAGCTCACTCTTAAATGGCCAGATAAATTCATCAGAATTTATTAATTTTTTTATTTCCTCGCTTTCATTCTAAGAAAATTTCATGCATTTAATAATATTTTGGCCAGAGATTCGTGGATTAAGAAATGACCTCGAATACTTCGAGCAAACGAGTGACCGGTCAATATTTTGTCAACAGAATTGGGGGCAAAAATTGTTTCCGGTAACTTTTTTATACCACTTCCGTTCATGATGAAGCCAATTGCTCCTAGGAAAGACATTAATAGATGGAATCCTCCAAGCTGAATAAAAAATCGCGTGGATATTTCTTCTGGTAGTGACCGGACATTTCTTTCGCCTTCATATAAAGTGGTAGATCATCAAATGTGACAATAAAGATTTCTCTGCCAATAGTATTAGCATTTTGCAACGCAAATAATAGTGCTGAGTATATTGTTTTATAGTTGCTTAGAGGTGCCATATTCCTCTTGTCGCGTAGATGGTTCCATGAAACCATTCCAACTCAAAATTTCATCAACTTACAGAAATTTTGAAGTCAGCCAAACAAAATTTCCAATATCACTTCCTACCATGTCAGCATTCTCTTCAGCATTCTCTTCAAGTGGCATGACTTTCATCAGTAACCCTTTCCTCTCGTTCTAAAAAAATGTTTTGAGAGGGATTTCGTTGAAATGAACAATTACGTCCATTGATGGAGCTTTCTTCAAACGGGGTATTGGTATCCATCGACCTCAGACGTATAAATTGTTTGACAAAGTAAATAGAAATTAATGTATTCATGCGTGCGCGAGTCTACATTACATCGATTACAATAAATTTCATTAAATGTACACATGGAGGAAACTTCTTAACGTTTGATCTTAATTTATTCAACAAAAAATACGCAATCTACGGAAAAATAAGTAAGAACCTTCTTTGTGTATTCTCTTATTTTCTATCACATTTGTAAGAACATTTTTTTTTTTCTAAACTCAAATTTTACTGTGATAGAAGCAAAAAACTGTTTTACGCCCCTATTTTTGCCCCCTAGAGGACGACGCCGGCACCGGATTCGTTGAGACTTTTAGTATGTTGTTCAGGACACTCAATTAGACTAATGTACCAAGTTTCAGCTTTCTATGATTTTTTTCCGTTTTGCACTCTTATTTGGGCTAACTTCTGTGGACTATTAGTTATGCGATCTTTTATGATTTTTGCAAAAATTTTACTTAAATTTGGAGTTAGACTAATTGGTCTATAATTATTCACATTTTGAACGTCCCCCTTTTTAAATAGTAATATTATTTCTGCTATTTTCCATTGTATTGGTATAACTTTTCTCCTCAAATATTTTGTTAAATAGATCTCTAAAGGTATTGCCAGCTCCTCCGCAAAGTCTGTCAGGAACCAGATTTCTACCTGATCTGGACCCGCGATTTTATTGGTTTTCCAGTCTTTTCAGGTTACGGATAATTTCGCTGGTCAGTGTCCTTGGTACCTTTTCTTCTTCTATTTCAGGGACTTCCCTATCCCCGCTTAGTCCTAACCATTTAAGGCTGATCGTTTTTTCGTTATATAGCGATTCGTAGAACTCTGTGACTGCTTGAACAATGCTGAGTCTGTTGTGAGTGGCTTCTCCTTTTTTGTTTTTCATCGCTAAGATTAAGTTTTTCCCTTTTGATAATTCCTTCCTCATTTTCTTTATAGACTCATTCTCTTCTATTATACTTAGAATTTTTTCCTCATTGTAAACTTTTATATTTTTTCGAATCTCGTTTTTAACTTCTCTTTTTAACATTAATAATTCCAGCTTTTCTTTTGACGATTTGTTGTTTTTTCTTGCCATCGTATTTCTTTTCTCCATCAATTCTTTTGTTGCGGTAGAGAGCTTATCGTCGGTTTTTGGGGAATTATTTACTATCCCAAAATTCTTGATCGTGTCGTGGATCACGTGTTCTATTTTATCATACAGAGTTTGAATTTCTTGAGTTTTAGGAGAGTTGAAGGAAAGAAATTATAATGAATCATTTTTACAAGAAACTAAGTCCTGAATAAATTTTGTTCGAAAATCTTTTTGATAGAGGCGATAGGGAGTGAGTTATAACCCAAACCCAAATTTTGGAATTTCTGGATTGGAGGGGCGGGGATTCTTTGTCCGTTCATCAGGACAGTGACCTGAACCGGGTCCTTAACGTAACTGCTTCTTCAGAGACAGCGACCACGTTCCCAAGGGGGCAACTTTGGATATAATGGCAAATTTCACTATCAAAAAGAGAAAAAAACCTTTCGGGGATGACCTGAACGTTTGTCAAAAATCAGCTTTGTATGAATTTCTCGAATTCATTTCTTTATTGACCAAACTAGCAGTTAAATAATTCGGATTCTCAGTTGATCCTCAGTCTGCAAAACTGAAGGAAAGAATCTTTGTTCTTTTCTCGTCTGTTAGCTTAAAAATTTTTCCATTAGCAAAATGAAATTGGAAAGGATTAGTACCACCCAACATCGTTCTGGTTTATGTCCCTACATTTCAAATTTTTAATTTTATAGAAGCACAGAGTTGGTGAACTCATACAGATATCCAATTTGGATACGATTGGCTTTGGGAAAAACTAGTGGTAATAATTTCGATCTTCAAAAAGGTAAATAAAACATGCTAAGTTACTAATTTCGACGAAAACTTAAAAGCTAAGTTCCTGATTCTTTTCATCAGTTTTCAGCACCAAGAAAATTTATTTTTCTAGTGTTACAGTAACCACTTATATTGTCAGAAAGTTGTCGGATACATAGGCGCCGACTTATGAAGAATATTCGGGGAGGCAGAATCGGTCAGAGCGCGGTTTTTTCTTTGATTATTTTATTGAGATGCGTCTGATATTTCGGTATTATCGATTTTATTCTTATTCGTTTTTTGTCTTTTTATTCTTTATTAAATTTAAACATTGCTGATGAAATTTGTTGTACTTTTTCCATTTTTGACTTGAAAATATTGAGGGGGCGTCACCAAAAAGTGCCTAGTCGGCGCCTATGGTCGGATATCTCGAATGCCTATCTTTCTGTCCGCGTTTGGCTCGACAGCCTCAGGCCATTTCCTCGATACGTAATTCATGTATGAACTTCACAGTTCACAATTCAGTTCTTTTTATACAGCGAATCGTACTGTGCAGATGACATATTCAACAAAACACGGCTTTGTGCAATGGTATTCTAATTGACTAATATCTGCGTTGGTTTAACAAGCAGATTATACAACTTTTTCTTCTTCTTTCCTTTTTAAACGCGAATTAAATAACTTCGAAATCTCGTGTAATTATTTAACCATTGTTAGCGCAGTAAATTCTGAAGTGATGTAATTTCGATAAAATCAGTTTGGTACGGCCAGCTTAGCAGGCGGCGAGTATTTTTCGCCACAAATTTTCTTTGCTTAAGCGATAAATTCTGTGATAAACCGAGGTCGGTTCCGGCAATATGAAAATGTCAGACCCGCTTCTCGTGTCATCTAGACCGTGGGCTAAAGTGTGTTGGCTAAGGTGGGTTGGCTAAAGTGTGTTGGGTTAACTGAGTTAGTCCCTTCCTCTTCCCTTTACAGCTAACCACTTTCCCATCTTCCCTCCCGTCCTTCCAATGATTCCCTGTGATCCACATCTGTGATCTTTTCCTGCCTGAAAACTTGCAGTTTTCCTCCCTCCACCCTTCCCGCAATGCCGGCATCAGCTGCTAACGTGACTGATAAGCGGGTGTCTTCTTTTTTAATGTATTATGGACTTCACTTTTTGCTCACGTACTTTATAACCAGCTGCGGATTTAAAAGCCAAGCTGCTACAGGCACTCAACAAAATGTCTCCCTCACCCGCTGCATATCCTCCTAATGAGCTACAGGTCAAAAATTGATAATTATTTTTCAGTCATGTTTTCTGCAACTGTTTCCTTTTTTCTGTCTGCCTCTTCTTCTTTTTCTCTTTTTCCAAATTTCCTTCCTTTTTCCCGCTGTTTTTGTACAAAATTTTGCCGCCCCTCGAAATCTGTCAGCCTAGGCACTTGCCTAATGTGCGTATCGGGATCTCCATTGCTAGAACTGATACCGCATATAGGTATTTTGATCTCTTGGGGGAGGGGGTCCGGACCCCCGCCCTCTTCCCCGGTATCCGCATCTGCCCTCAGCTCTTATGATTCACCGGCCAACCACGAACAAACATGCACACCCACCCACAGATAAGCTAACACTTTTATACATATTAAGGAAAAGAGATTTTGATTATAAGACGCTACACATTTTTATGTGCAGTTTGAACTTACTAATAGTTGTTGTGGGGGGGGGGGGGAGAAAAACACGTAGAAGAATAGGCGCATTAGCCTATTATACTTATAGGTATTAAAAACTCCTTTGTTGTTTCTGTTCCTAATCTTTTTTTGTGCATGTTCCTGCGCGCGTGTCTGTGTGCGTGTGTTGATAGACGAATCGCCGTGTAGCCGATAGCCGGTTCTTGGCTCGGAAAAGGTTCCCTGAGACGCGCTACTGAAATTTACGAAAATTTAAAACTGCAAATAGCTTCAACACTCATTGCCTTCAGTTGGAGGGCTCTGATCTATATGCAGTTTACTACTTCATATTTGTGTTATTCAGAGGAAAATGTTGGTGTTTTCAAAAATTCAGTCGGATAATTAGAAGGAATGCTGAAGATAGTTTTCAGAAACTAAAATTTTAGGGCTTTTGGAGGTGATACGTGGTTGGAAATGGGCTGTGTGGTACAGAAATGGGTACGAAACAGTATCCAAATATTATGATTGTTTTAAATTAGATGTAGGTGCAATAATGAAGCATTTTGAACTCGTTTTGGAAATTTCAGATTTTCAACCCCCCAATAATTTCTGAAGGGAGACAGTTACGGCCACCAAATTTTAACAGAACTTAAATAAGGTCGATGTAAAACGATTCTGAGAAGTTCAAGTTGAAAACAAAATTAGGGGGGCCCCTAGTAATTAGGGTACCGAAATTTTTTTTAGCCTAAAACCTATTCCGGATTCATACGAACACATCCAGAAAGTACGAACCCCCCAGCTCTTATGGTTCAGCCGCCAACCTCGAACAATCAACTTATACAGTAGATGCTCGCGATACCTCTATTTCGAAAACCCTCCAAAAATTTAATTCTGAATGTAAAAATAGTTAATTTTAAAAATGTTTTGAATTTTATCTTCTGAATATTTCCATGTCAATGTGGATATTTTCTGTACTTGGGTACGTGGATTTTTCATCCGAATTTGAGTGGTTAGAGGATGCCTTCCAAGTACAAGATCCATCACTTATTCATCCATACATTTTTTTCAGAGGGGAGGGGGTCAGAGGAGGCCAAAATGTATTTTAGAGTTTTTTAAAGAATTTAGTGTGTTAACTCCATGTAACTTTTCTTTTTTTCTAATTTGTTCTCAACCCGAGCCCTGGAATCCGCCTTTCAAGTATTACTTCAGAGACGTCGGGGAGGCTGTTAAGGCTATCTTAGCTCTCTTCCCTTCTGGCCGAAAAACCAGCCTAGGTCGAAATTCGGCGAGTTGCTACTTAGGCTCGAAACCAGGACCTCCGGATTTTGAGACCAACGCGCTATCCACTCGGCCAATCAGACCCCAACTCCATATAACTTAAGAAGAAAAATAAATAAATAAATAAAAAGATGAGGTTTTCACCATAGTCAGTCTATTCAATGAGCTTTCTTCCCATTTATAGAAAGCATTCAATGATGTGAATTTTGATACACCATCCACTTATGTTCTTAGCTCAAATTCAAATTTCCTGTCTCAGGAAAAATGTGAAAAAATGCCCTTGAGTACTTCATACTAAGCTAATTTATTATCTGTAAACTTCCTGATGTTATTTTTTGTTGTTTAAGTATAATAAAATCTTGAATATTTCAAAATTTTGTAAATTGGTAAATTCATTCTAATGTAATTCATGTAGCTATCCAAGCGCGTTGATTACTATGCATGTGAAACTAGAATTCGGGGGAAAAGCCTTATTTCAACACGTGGCTCAACTCTCAAGGCAAGGTCAATCTTGCCCAAATTTTGCAAATTTTGAGGGCTAAATTGGGATCCAAAAAAAAATTGGATGCAATATTTGGAATCAGGCGAGCCAGGAAACCCCTATATCGATATTCTGCTCGATTTTAAAAATCAAACGCAATCTTTCCTCCCCCCCCCCCCAAAAAAAAATAATAAAAGGCCTAAATCGGGATCAATGCGATTTTCGAAATCGACAACCCAAGGAACAACCATTTTGACACTTAATTCGACTACGGAAACTGCTTCAATTTTGCCTATTGATCGGAAATTTTTGGGCCCGAATCGAGGTTTGGTAAGAAATCTGATGCGGTTTTCAGCAACAGCAACCTAGAAAACCCTTATGTACTTTGAAACATCACTCGATACCTCTATTTAAATGTACAGAGTTGGAAGCCCTTTGAGCTCCCCCCGGGCCCTACAGGGGAGAGAAAATTTTTCAGCCCCAACTAAGCGCCACCTTGGAACATTAGACATGTCGTTTGGCGTTCTCGATCCGACTTTGCGTACTAAAAATTACCCAGGGAAGGAGCACATTTCGTAAATCACCCTATATAAGTACCTAGAGTTATTTCCCGAATGTCTTAAGTCAACGAATTTGGATCGAAATCAAGAGTCAGTACCCACATGTTAAGAGCAGAGGTACATATTAGGTCGTCAAAATGTTGGAAACAAGTTACTTCTCAACCGAGACTCACAGCTGAACCCGCAGTCTGAAAAGAATTATTTGCTAGAGCCGAAGCCTAAAGAAAATTATTCACTGGAGCCGCAGCAAGGCATAACGCTAGAGCCCGAATTTTACAGGAGCTGACGGAGATGGAGCAAATTTATGGTTTAGACTCTTACCCTAAAACCATCCCTTTTCACACACTCTCCTGCACCCTTTCCCCCATCCTTAAATATGACCGAAACGAGAGAAAAACCTACATTTTTGAGAGAGCCAGAGCCGAAATGATAAATAATTTCTTACGGGAACTGGAGCTAGAGCCTAATAAAACTTACACGGTGGAGCCAAGAAAAATTTCATTATTAGAGCCGGAGGCAATTTCCAGAATCTTAGTACAAGACGGAATTAAACTCAAATTTGCTCCGGGCCAATTAGAAGCAACTCTGGTCTGAATGCCTGCTTCGAGTCTCGGCTTATATGAATAAATTAAAATAAGATTTTTGTTTAGTTTATTTTTTTATTATTGTTTTCGGCTAGTTTCCAGAAAAAGAAATTTTCTATTTGTGGCAAGAACTAAAAAGAAAAGCGGTCTATTTTCTGATATTTTCCAATATTCGACTAAATTGAGAGTTATGACGAAAAACGTTGCTAAATTCACGCTATTTTCTAGATGTGGTATCTTAATTTGAGCACCATTTCCTCCCCTGATATTAGTGATGGAAGTGCCAACCCATTACAAATGAAATTTCGAAGGGTTAATCCTGGCAGAAAGTAGTGCTCAACTTGTATGTTATTTGGGTTCCTCCTCCCCTCCTCTCCAATTTGTATGTGTTTTCTCTTCAGAAAAATTGGTGGTATCTTTTCTCCTTAGCCCTTAAATCGGGGTCTAACAGTGTAATTTTTGAAATACAAATCAAACTTTGGGGCACGGGGGCCCTTGCCCGGGGCGCCCAATTTGTAGGGGCGGCATTTCATCAATCATCATGATATTATAGTCCATTAAAAAAATTAATTGGCTCATCGCGAAGGTGTGATTGGTGCCTCGTTTCTTTTGCCAGGCGCGGCAAATGTTCCTCCATTGCCCGGGGCGACAAAATCTCTAGCGCCGGGCCTAGATACCAATGATGACAAATATTGGGGGAGGAGGTACGTAAAAATTCGCCCCAAACATTTATGAATGAGGCAAAGTCGTATTCAAACTTGGGTCTTGAAACGATACGCATGCGTTTTAACCCAAAATACTTATGTTCTTTTCTAATGAAGATGGAGATGCTGGGAAGAAGAGGTTGACTTTCTTCTTTGGAATTTTCAGATCAGGAACTTAGCTTGTACAAAACTTCGAAGAAAAAGGGTTTATGTCCTACTTTGAAAAGGCATCAGTGGCATTTGGATGGCCCAATTTCGCCTCAGCCATAAATTTTCCAGTATTTGTACCTGATCACTGGATGGGGCATCCTCTTATACCTATGGGTAATGGTGTCTTCTAACCAAAAAGATTGCAGACACAGTTCCGTATCTGTATTTCTAGATAAAGTTTTATCTTTAGGAATTTGAATTTTAGTAAAGTTGTACTGATGTTTTTTGTTTTTTTGGAGAGTTGGGGGGTCGGAGGGAGGTAAATAGATAAAACTTTCCGCCTCCATGAATAAATACAACTTGCAATCACTTTCACTAAACATATATACTCGTAGATTAAATCAATTTTATTGGGCATGATTTAAGGTTCCTTGCACTCGCAGACAATGACATTTCATGCGTACTTTCAGGTGCTCGGGTACGGTTCAAATTTCTGGAAGTCACTTCCAAAACAAAAGGATGAGCAACAAATGCGTTCCAAAATGTATTTTAGTTAGGAACAGTAAGGTTCATCGAACTGCGTTCACCTCACTTTTTTTTCTTAATCAACTGTATTCGTTAAATTTCACGTATAAGAGGTGATGGTCGAGTCTCCGGAAACTGGTTAATATGCATCGTATAATCCGACCACGAAGCAAGAAATTACAGAATCAAGAATTAATAATATTACTTACAGCTCTGGAAATTTCTCCAACCAAAGTCCCCGATTTTAATATTTTCCTCGTAGCACGAAATTTTTTTGCACAAACGAAAAAAAAATTTTAACTTGGCACACCGGCGAGAGTATATTTTTCTTTTACCGAACTAACTATATGCCACTCGTGTCCTTAGTAATGATAATAATGCTGATGTGTAAGAATGGTTGGGTACATCATGCAGTCGACATTCAATTAAGTATAAGTACTCTACTCACTGCAATTTTTTTTTCTTTTCATAAATACAATTTACTGAGTGTGCGTGCGAAGTATTACATGAAATAGCTTAACATATCGCCATTATATTTTCCATTCTTTACAATATTAGTATACCGTTCAGCCTACTCGCGTTCAAGTTCAAGTACAAGGTCTCAGAGGACGTCGACAAGACACTTCACCTAGATTTATTGTACAGTCAAATTATGGAGAGGATTAGGTCTAGGTTTGCAATTTGGTTAATCGTGGACAGCGGGCGAAATCACGATTGTATCTTAAATGAAATGGCCCACACAGTTTAAGAATAACGGTCGAGGTTTTATTGGATAGGATAACCATGCGCCCCTTCAAACTTCAGTATCCGCTTATGGTGAGCATGTGCGAAATTAAATGTTCAAAACGTTGAATAATTATGAGACTGAAATATCTAATATCACGGGTGCCTGCTTGGGGGAACCATATTTTTAAAATATTTGAAATTAGGGCGATGATCCCGCTAGATCTTTTCCTCGTAACAGGAAAGTACCATAACGAAATTTCCGGATACTTAGAAAAATATTAACTCGTGCTTCGAGGGCCTTGAAGTTTAACATGGAATTTGCACAGGATATTTCGCAAAGTGGCTCCTCCCTTCTTTCTATTTTTTTTTTGCTCGCGAAGTCGAATCTTCACAGGACAAAAATGGATTTTTAAGTGACAAGATCTAGTTTCTTTTCGGGTAAAAATTTTTTTCCCCTAAGTGAGGGGCTTGAATGTACCACCAACTTTGGAATCTCAAAGAGGAAAGACATTAAAATACCGACATAGGAGTTCCTTGGGTTGCTGATTTCGAATA
Organism: Acanthococcus lagerstroemiae; assembly: GCA_031841125.1. Classification (NCBI taxonomy): domain Eukaryota; kingdom Metazoa; phylum Arthropoda; class Insecta; order Hemiptera; family Eriococcidae; genus Acanthococcus; species Acanthococcus lagerstroemiae. The sequence continues at coordinate 37,169,502 of CM063107.1, forward strand.
TTTTATCACATTTTCAATCGGCCTCAATGAGCCCAGAAATCTAAATTTCGGATTCAAAAAAAGTCAAAATTAAATTTGTTGAAATAATTGAATAAAAAATTATCAAAATTATTACATATTTATTTTTCAAGTGGGAGTCGCTGATTTCGAGTATCACATCCGATTTTTGATCTGGCTTCGATTTGGATCACAAACTCGACATTTTCCCCCATCAAACGCACAAAATTAATTTGGATTGAAAAATTGCATAGCGTCACAAATTTAAGTCCATACGATCCAAATTCCATCTTGAAGGGGGGAGGGGTCAGTTTTACTTCAAATATGAAATGAGGTATCATAAATTCTTTCATGGTTGTAAAGGTTGAATACCCCATTACATTTTGTATCAAGCTACATACGTTAAGCCACTATTTCAATTTTTAGAATGAACGTGACAATAATTTTTCAACTTTTTTCCCCAACTTTATTGAAAATTATCTTCATTTACATGACTAGGAAGCTCATAAAGGATGAAATTACAAATGTTTTGGGTAAGTTATAAGTTTTTGCCTCTGCGCCGCAGAGCAGCAGGTCAAAAGAATGACTTAGAATAAGTAAAATTTACTTGAACCAAAATAATGAAAAACTAATTGAGATGAGTCGTGGTAATGTATCCTTACGCCATTTGAAAATTCCTTCGAATTACACTGGGGCCGGATAAAAGATCTAATACGACATTCTGAATGAACAACGTCCCCCCTTCTTCTCAGAGAAGAAACCTCTTCCGATACTTCGTTCACTTTTTTCAAGTCGTAGTATTTTGCTCCGTTCCAGGGACGAAAGTAAGGGGACACGGGGGCGGGGGCAACGTACCCCCAGGCCTCCGCCGAAGTTAGGAAATTCAGTGGATAGATCAAAAGTTGGGAAAATCCAAAAAGTCAAAACTTTTAAAAAAAAAAAAAAAAAAAGCCAATACAAACAAATTTTGATTGATACTCGGGGATTCTGAGTTGAGTCAGTTGGGAATTTAACAATTTTTGCCTCTAAAAAACCCTTCGCTACATCCCTGCTCCTTTCCACAATAAAATGTCAAATTTGATGCTCAAATCGGTGCTGGATAAAAAATCTAATTGCATTGTTCCAAGAAAAAGCCCTGAAAAATCTATTTCGATACTTTGCTTAGTTGTTTAACCTATATTGATTTCAGACATTGAGTAATAGTAATCTGTTATGACACTGAAGTCCATGTAAGATCTAATTGGGAAAGTTTAACGCCACTGTTGAAATAAGCGATCCTAAAAATTCCCATTCCGGTATATAGGTCAATTTTTGTAAACAAAATCAAAGTCGGATCAAAAATCTAATGCGATATTTGAAATTAGCAACTTCAGAAGATAAATTTTGATTCGTTGTTCAATTTTTCAATTCAAGTCAGTTATAAAGAAAATGTGGAATTTGTAGTACAAATCGAAGCTAGATAGAAAATCTGATGCAGTGTTTGAAATCAGCGCCTCCCCCCTCAATACCGCGATGAAAGACATTTTTTATAATTCCCGTTTCGTCCATTTTTGGTCAAAAATTCGGATTTTTGGCCCGAAATCGGGGTTGAATCACAATCTAATGCGATATTCGAAATCAGCAACCCGAGAAACTCTTATTTCGATATTTAAGTTGATACTCTTCAATTTAATATGCCAAAATTAGTGGTACGTTCAAGCTCCCATTGTTGGGAGGAGAAAATGTTTTCACGCTACGCGAAAACAAACTAGAACTTGTCACTTGAATGTCCATTTTAATCCCCTGACGACACTTTGCAATCAAAAGAAAAAAAAAGCGAGGGCGAATTATTCGTGAAACATCTTATATGAGGATTTTCCCGAAATCCTTTTATGGCCCGAAAACACATTTTTTAAAGAAGATATTTTACTAAATCCAAAATCAGAATTTTCGGGAATTCTCAGGTGTGGGTTATCAAAAGACTAAATTTCGAAAAATTCCTTTTCATCCAAAAGTGCTATTTCTATGCTCTGTAAATCCTGAGCAATCAATGGTTCAAATTATAACTTCGCGACTTTTAGCATTCGCCAACATTATTAAAATGGAATCCAAAGTGTAAGCTCACTTATATATGAACACAAGAAATATCTGAGTAATTTGACAATCATCGGTGAGCGGTGGGTCAAATTTATGATGCTAAAATTTTAACTAGTACACTTAAGCTATCTATTGAATTTAGCTCATCACAGACTGAAGACCAATGCAGGCAGGGACGTACCAATAGATGGGGCAACCCCCTTCCCCGGTAGGAATTTTTCACTCAGCAGTTGGGAAAATTTACCATTTCAGTCATGCAGAGTTAAAAAAATGTACAAGCCAAAAGGTTTTGTTTTGGCCTTGATACTTGGGAATTGAGTTGAGAAGTTGGAAAAATCCAACCAGTCCAAAGGTTTCTCTTTTGCTTTGATACTTCGGAATTTTGAGTCGAGTCAGTTGTGAGTTTCACCATTTTTGCCCCCTCAGGAAAAACTCTTCGATACGTCCCTGAATGCAGGGAAACTTGAACTTTTCTCAAGCTATTATTATCCACTTCAACTCAAGGGATAATAATAAAGTACTCAAATGCACTACTTCATAACACATTAGAAACTTCGCACAACATCCTCTACCAATCAGTATTAGGCCAAACGAAGAACTAACTTTATTGCAATTTAAATGGGAATTGCAATTGAACAAAATCCTTGACATTTCCGAAATTTGGAAAAACAGCTTCGAAAATTCTACAATAGGAATTGTAAAACATGACACGTTAACCTGTTTGAGCTCTCGTATTGACAGGTAAACGTCACAAGACGCAGTTAGTGTCGAAATACGATGAATCACACTCGTAGCTGTTAAAACTGACGATAACTAGTACTACTTAAGTAGCCATAGCTGAGTGTTTTGTCTTATATTAAGGCCATAATCTTGTTTAAATTGTATGCATTAATCGTGAGTGGGAGGTTAGGACAGGATGTGAAAATTGACACCTCGCTCCGCCTGTCGTCTGCTTCGCAATTTTTCCGTCAGAATTTAACCGATTTCTTCGATGTTTTTTATTTTTAACCTTGAAATATGTTCGCATTGGACCTCTTAACTTGCTTATCCCATGAGAGATATTTCAGTATTCTCGAAGACAGATTGCGTGTAATTTACTCGGGAACTGAGAAGAAATACCAAAATGTACTTTACGCACCCCCTTCTCTATTATTTATAAATAACATTCTCAAATCAAATCAAACCTTCAAATATTCGTGCTTAATTCAGCAGCGAAATCCAGGGATTTCAAAATGTGTTTTCAAATCCTATCAGTAAAAATATAAACCAAAATCAGCGGTGGATTCAAACGGGCAGAAAATGGAAACTGGTTGACGGGCGCCCTTTCAGTAGCCCTCTAAGGCCTTGACGATTATAAAACCGAAAATCCAAAACAAGGAAAAAGGTTTCACGTCACTTTCTCTAAAGCATTTTCTCTAAAACCATGTTCTCTAATGACAATTTTCTCTAACGACAAATTCTCTAAAATCAATTCTCGCTAAAACAAATTTCTCTAATGTTATTATTTCGTAATTTTCTCTAATTCTCTCTAAAACAAATTATGAAATATTTACATTGGCTGCAATGGATCGTAAATACTCTGGTCTGAGTCTGGTGTTGTATTCGGTGGCAATTGATTCTAAGCGTGCCTGCAATTCGTTCCATTTCTTGACAGGCGCCGCTTTAACCTTCTTTCCCATGGCTAGTTCGTTTATACAGATCTCTGTACATCCTTGTTCTTCTTGTATTTCCCTGATCTCTGTGTAAAGGTCCGGATGGTGTTTACCAACAACGAGTCGGAAGCGATTGTGCCATCCTTCCGACACGTTGTTGGTACGGTGCGATTTGGTAATAGCTGTTTCTTATTGGTTCCAAAGTGATATGGGGCTGGGCGACGACCTCTTGCTGGCTTGCCAGTAATAAAAAATTCTTTGAACTCATCGTATATACACCATGTAGTTCAGCCGGACATTCGCGACGCAGTTCATCGAAAGAAGTTATTACATCAGCCTCGGGAACAAAAGCTAGGGCCAGCAGCATATGCGTGTATCGTTTTATAGTTCTATCCACTGGATTTCGGTACTGTTCTTTTAGTCCATCGTCTTGAACCCTTCTGTATATTATCTATCCCAAATGGAAGTAGCAGTCTGACAAAGGTACTCCAGGAAATACCTGTGTACACGCATTTACAATTGCCAACTCAAAGTCACTCATGATTTTGGTTGGCACGCTTGGTGCTATATGGAATCGATTGACAGCATCTTTAACCACTTCTAAAACTTCTTTGTAGAGCTCAGTCTTCTTTCCTGAGAGGAATGCGTACACCAGTGGTACCGGAACCACCTCGTCAGGATGACCTGTACGTTCTCGTAGACCAATAATCGTGAAAATCTGGGCGAATATGTTCGATGCAGTTTTAAAGGTGCCATCTACAAACATGTGGGACTGTGACACAGGAGCTCAATATTCTTCCTGGTTGAGAAAACAATAACCCTCGATGGGGGCCTCTTCTTGCTGCTCTTCTTCTGAGTCGGAATCTTCTTCGGAAGATGATTGAGGGGGAGGACCGGAATTATGGAGTAGGAATTGTTCACCGAGCAATGTTTTCGTGTATGTGGCAGGCATTTCCTCGAGATACCACAGTTTTGTAGGAGCAGGTGGTTGATCTTTTCGACGAATTCTTTGCACGGCTTTTATAAGCGCTGGCTGCGACGGTAATTGGCCTAGAACTTCATCAGGTACACCCTGAAGTTCTGTTTGTAACAGTTATACTGGCGGTTGTTCCGGGTTTCGCTGTGCTTTTCGTTTTATTGATTTCGTAAGTTCGTCAGCAATGTTTTCATCCACGTTAGGCGGATGGCTATGAGGTGACTCTTTCGGACCCTTGAAGATCGTGATGGGAGTACCGTCTGCTGGGTCACTGGTAATTGCTCGGGCATCGCACTCCTTCCGATAATACTTTCTGCATACCCAGTATGCACGCCTTCCTGCTGTGCGCGACCGTTGGTACACGTACCCTTCGAGGTTCATTTGTTTATCCTTGATCTGCGCTGTCATTGTCACCGGAATACTGAGAAATATGTTTCAGGGAAGTTCGACGGCTGAACAACTTATGATCGTCACACAGAGTGTCTGTCAGAGGTTGACATAATATAATATTACTTGGCAAACACATGAATCTCAATAACGTTCGTCGTGTCTGAAAAGCCACCGGATGCTGTAGAAGAAATTTGGTTGATTTACAGTGTTTTGTGAAGAAAATGCGTGAGAAAAAATATTGCGAGAGAAAAATGACGTTAGAAGAAATGTTTTAGAGATACTTGATTTTCGGCAAATATGTGCTTAGAGGAAATGTCGGTAGAACAAGTGTCGTGGAGAAAATGTCGTTAGTAAAAGTTGTTATTAGAGGAAATAGTTTTAGAGCATTTTGCTTTAGAGAAATTTGTTGTTAGAGAAAATGCTTTAGAGAAAGTGTCGTACAATCAAAACAAATTGTAGCTTGGACACAAACCAGAAGATAAACTTACGTAACTTTTTCTCTTTTCTTTTACGTGAGGAATCCCACTCAAGGTTGCCAGATTCAAAGTACAAAAAATACTTACAACAGCTGTAAATATCGTAAAATTGGAGAGACAAAAATTCTGTACCAATTCCTTACGTTTTTTTTTTCTTAGGTTGAAAAATGTGTTTTCTCGAGTAGTCTAGCTTTTTTTCGATAAAAGCTTTGTTTATTGAAAGTGTTTTCTATAAGCTCAGGAAATTCCGTGTTCTCCCCAGTCAGGAAGCTGCCATTTCAACCAGATCTAACAATAGTCCTTATGTCTCAAAAAAGAGTGAATAGTGAACACTATATTATTGTTGAAATTAAGTAGTGAAGTCACTTTTTAACAAATTCTCATAGGTAGTATTGCCACTCTCATAGGCATGGGCGTCCGCAGAATTTTTTGATGAGGTAGCAAGATAAAATGCTGACGACCATAATTTACACATGATTTTTGTATTTGAATTGAGATTAGTGAGAACAGTTGGTGCTAATTACTCAGATTTTTTAGATGAATTCGAATCCGTTGTCAAATTTGAGCTAGAATCATTTTTTGACCCATTTCAACCACATTATCGAATTTATCTTGGGAACGGAACGTCACCGCCAAATTTGAACACTGAATTCGAACTCAGCGTAAAAAATTGAGTAGCAAACAGTCTTTAATTCAAAATTTTTGATTTTTCAAATTTTGAACATTTCTCTATCCTATTATACATTATGTCTTTTTTGGGGCGAAAAAATTTTCGGAGAGCTTCGGCATCGGCGCTGATGCTGATTACTCAATTTTTCAAGACGAATTCGAATCCGCTGTCAAATTTGAGCTAGACTCATTTTTTGACCCATTTCAACCACATTTTTGAGCCTGTCTCGGGAACAGAGCGTCACCCCCAAATTTGCACACTGAATACGAAATTATCCGGTACACGAGACCACGGGGGTCGTGACTTTGTGGCCCATTTCAACCACATTTTCGAATTTATCTCGGGAACGCAGAATCGTCGACTTTTATTTTGAGGGGAAGGGAAATTAGGTTGGGGCGAAATTTAGGGTACGATCAGGAACGGATCAAAGAGGAGCTTTTCCGGAGGACATTAGTCAGATGAAAAATTGAGGGAAACTGGATCGGCAATTGGCATCTGGAGAGTGTCGACTTTTTTATTTGTTTTATTTTTTCGTCAGCGTTGCCCATTTCCGTGATTTGGAAGACAGACTTCTGAAACTCGAAAAGTTTGCATTCCTCCCCCCTCTTACTCAAAAAAAAAATGTTGCTTCGGTGCATCCCTGAGCAAGATGGCAATTTCAATTTCATTCTGATCTTTCCGCTTTAAATTGGAGAATATATCATCCAGACTGGGAGGCGTTGACTCAGGTGGGGTTTCCCGACGTTCGAGCCCACGTAACAACTCGTTACATTTCGACCTAGGTCGGTTTTTCGGCAAGCAGAAAAGAGGGCTAAGACACCCTAACAGCTTCCCCGACGTCTCTGAGGTAATGCTCGAAAGGGCGGATTCCAAGGCTCGGGTTGAGAGTAAAATTAGAAAAGATCCTCCTCGCCTCCTCGTCAAGGCTACAAGCCTACATGCCTACAAGTGTATCAGACTGATAATTTTCGATTTTTTTTTCTTAAGGTATGTTTCGCCTAGTTGACTCTATTTTATTAATTACGGTAGAGTTTTATTCATCATTATTGAGGTTGGTAATATAGTCTTCTTGATATTTTTCACCTGTATGTAATATTATTTATGTCATTTTTATTTTCTTTATGCCAGAAGTTTGGTATGGACCTTTTATAACCATGTTTGATCTCGATTCGATATCTTTTGGTTAGTTTGGGATTTTTTTCACTCATGTTTGGTATTCTTTCAGTCTGTTTTGCTATCGTCTGTCCTTTTTAGTCATTCTTGGCCTTTTAGTGTTTTGTTCATGTTTAGAATTTTTATTTGGTCCCATTCGGATTTTTTTTTTGGTCCTGTGTTTGTCTTTGTTGACTACATTCATCTTCCTATGTTTTGTCTTGGCCATTTTGACCAATAGCGGATTCTAGGCAAATGATCTAGCTAGCAAATATTCCCAAAATCCCAATCATTTTAAAGATTTTTCAAATAATACCACTAATTTTGATACGGTTCTCAAAAAAAAGTGAGGCGATTTTTACTATGACTCCATACAAGAAAAAAAAATGTCGATTCACCAAATTGTGGCAGGGACTTCCGCAAAAAAGGTCAGACCATCCGAAAAATGATCGAACAATGTTTGCTGGGGCTCCTTATGGGCAAGAAAGATTGCACGATTCTGTTAGAAGCCCCCGACAGAGACGAAACTTGACTTTCAGTTGGGGGAGGGGGTGGAGAATTGCTGAGAAATATTTTTTTTAAACTAAAAATTCGTCGACAGAATTTGTAAAAAATTGAAAATTTGCCGATTTTTCAAGCAAAATATTTTTTAACTGAAAAAAAAAATAAACAAACAAACAAATGTTCTTAAAAAATAAAAAATTCAAATGAACAGTTTCAAAATTTTCCAACTGCCAAATTACGAGGGGGTCACCCCCATAGTTTCTTCCTTGGTCCCCGAACAAATGATTATACGATCCAATAATAGATCACATAATTTTTCTGGGCGCCCCTTACAAGCAGAACAAAGCGCACGATTCTGGTACCTAGAAGCCTTCAAAAAAATTAGACGATATTGATTTGAGTCTTACCAATTTAGGTATTTGTTTCCATATTGCAGGGGTTTCCAAACTACGGCCCACGAACGGATTTTAAGCGGCCCACAGGAAAATTGTTAGGTAATAAACATGTGGCATTTTGAAAAAATGTATTCCTAGTTTAGAAAGTTCAGCATCAGCCACAGGTGAAATACTCGTCTACTTTTCGCCCTTTATGTTTTCTAACCTCCGTTACCTAGCGCCAAATCCAAATCAGCTGTTGACAGGCAGCGGTGATCCCCAAACCCTCTGGAAAATTGCTGGACCGCCAGGCGTTCTACAGTTTTCAGTATGGCCCTCTTGAGCAAAAAAGGTTAGAGACCCCTGCCCTATAGTAACCTGGCTCCAGATGGGCCATTTTGGACAGGACCAAATGTACGCTTGCTGCCCAGTTAAATCCGTTTCAGTTTTTGATCATGTCTGGTAGTTGATCTTCGTTTTGTATTTATTTGTCATGGCTGGTATTCTTTACTTCTTTCTTGATAAGTATATAATTAAGGCGACAATTTTTTGAATTTTATATTGCCTATTCTAAAGTTTGTTCAGTACATTTATCTTGCATTTTTTAATTTCTTCTTTTTCATTCCACGTTTGGCCAGTTCTACTGCATAAATATTTGATAGTTAATTATAATTATTTGAGGACTGCATCAAGACTAGCTTCCGCAGACCTGCGGTTTGCGGTAACCTCTGTTTTCGAACCTTTTGAGAAAAAACATGAAGAATCTCAACAATTGAAAAGTTCTATCTATTTTGCTGAAGGTGTCAAGGTGACGTCGTTTCGTGTAGAAGCCCACTTAAATTCTTGAACTGTCCTTGCAATAATTCCAAAAAATCTGACCCTGATCTGTATTTGAAAACCACACGAATTGTAACAGTGGCGGCCTATGAGGGGATACAGAAATGAGGGCATTCGTTCGCACAAGTAAATTTTTCCTCGTGGAAGTTGCCCACACAACCTAAACATGAAGAAAATCGAAAAATATGGTTCAGAGGCGAATTTTCAGGATTATTAATTGTTGGGAAGAATATGGGGACCGAATATTCGTGGAACCCATTCAGTTTTACTGCTGCGAATTTTTTGAAAATTGTTTGAGAGAAGGAAATGTTTGATCTGACCGCAGCGAAGACATTCGAAATCAAAAAACGAGCGAGTGCAGAAAAGGTGTGTATATTGATTGACAGAAAAAACAGATCTTCAGAGTGCGAAATATAAACTGTGAATGTAACTGAACTGAGACTGAACTGTAACTAAACTTATAACTGTACTGGGGGGGGGGTACACCTAATATGAACTGCATGTTCTTGCATTTACGTATCAGTATGTTGTGCTTTTCATATTCAATTATGCATCTGAATTTAGATTTCATTTCGCGTATTTACTGCGATACTGCCAGCATACAAAAAATTCTCATTTCAAGGGGGAATGATTCATCCCCCTAATACCCCCTGGCTACGCCACTGGGTACTACACTAACCGGATGTCCTACCTGAGCCGATCGCCGGAGAGAAAGGAGAGTGAGACTTGAGAATAAAAAAAAGTAAAATAATGTAGTTTTCAGAAGGTCGTACTGAATGTACAGGAATGCAAGAGACAAAAGAGTTTGTGAGACGTTCGCATATTGTGCTTCGCAGAAACTGACCAGGCTGGATAATTGGACGATTTATACAAAAATGTACGTTCGCGAAAAGAGGGTCACCGCACTATGCAGGACCAAGGCGACAGTGGAAGAGCATGTTTTTTGTAAATCTGACAATTGGCAAATTTTAATTACCAGTTGACAAATCAATAAAATTGGAAAAGTGAAGATTTTTTCGTCGTGTTTTCTTTTTTTAGGTGTAAACTGAAATTTACTTGTCATACATTAGTCGGTATAATGCAGAGCAGCTGTTTACACCTCTGAAAAAACTGCAAGCTGCGGCCTTGGAAACAAAATCTACTATAACAAACCACTTATAATTCTTGGTTAACAGGCGGTCTGAGTTTTTCCTGACCAAACACGCCTAAATTATTGAGAATGTTAGTAAGTTTCGTTTTTTTTTTGTTTTTTTTTCATATTTAGGTCCTCGGAGAAAAAAGATTCTTACAACTTTGTCCAAAATTTTGAATAACAAGAGTAACTTTAAATTTCAGAAAAAAGCTACTCTGAATATTCATTTTGATTTTGACTACCCAATAACGAGAACTTCGCCTGAGATTTACAGGCTGAACTTGATTATTTTGGACTGTTATAAAGCACAAATTCGTGGAGAATTTCGCGACCAATCACAAGCTAATTATTTTAGAGGGCAACTGCTGCTTCGCTCCCAGTCCAGTTCATTTGAGCAGGCCTGACAAAAGGGGAGAAGAAAAGGGGAATTCTCCTAGGTACGGATTTTTTAGGGCCCACTTTAGCGCCTGTCCTGTTTTCAGGTATGAATTATAATGTTCGAAGAGAGTCCAAAAAAATTCATGCTATTTTTCCTCCTTTTATTTATTTTTTCTTTCCTTATTTTTTTATTTTATTTTGTTTTCCACTGGGCACGGGTTTTTTTATCGACGACCCTGTCTGTAGATATGAAATACTAGAGCCAGAGCAAAGCCACTGAACCTCAAGAGAAAGAGATATTTTTTACGGATCTATACGAGTACTTCGCTTAAATTTGAGTCAAACTCATTGACAAAAACAGTAATGCATACACGAATACCGTATTCATTTATTGATTACTTTTTTCAATGAATATTCTCGAAAATGACAAACGAAAATAAATCAACATTCGTAAACAGTCGAGTTATTTTTCGTATTCAACGCTCATTTCATTTTATTATTATATTAACGTCACCGGAATAAATTTTGGCAATGGTCGAAAGTACCCATACATTAAACTTACACTGACGGGTTGAGATTTTGTTTAAAAATTACTGACTTCTATTATAATTGTCAAACTTTGAAACAAATTAACACTTCAGTTTCGTAGTAGGGTCATAACATCAACCGAATAACCCGGTTTCTTGAATGCTCGTACCGAGATTGGACTCGATTGCAGTTCTATTATTTGCGAATTTCTCAACTGCATTTTATCCTGAAAGTTTTTGGCTCCTTGACGGCAGACTCATGTTTTTGAATTAAACTTTAGGAAGTAATATTAAGCACGGAGTAAATAGGGTGTTAGAACGGAAAAATACTAGCGGTGAAAAAATACGAATTCACAATATCTCTTTGTCGCAGAAGTGCAAACGGAGGATTACGCACACAAATTTAATTTCTATATGAACGGAAGTCTGTAGCGACGGTAAGTCATGCGATAATCATATGCGGATGCAGTATTATATCAAATTCTTCAATAGGTACTTCTTTAAGATTCTTGTAGGCGTGCTCGAGTATCTTCAAGATTCTTCCAGTCACGTTCACACTTTTTCAGATTCTCCTAGACATGGCTCTGAATCCTCCTTAGCCCTCTTCCAGACGCGACCAAAATAATTCTAGGTGCACTGCAACCTCTGAATACTTCCTTCAGATCCCAAAAAAGTCTTCTACATTTCTTTGCGAGTCTTGCAGACATGTTGAAGAACTACTAAGAATCTGTCAAAGAATTTAAGAATCTTCAACACCTTTCTAGACATGTTCAAGACTCATTAACCCTCTTCCGGGCTCGTCCAAGACTATATTAGATCTGCTAAGACTTCCTTCAAATCGAACAAGACTCTTCAAGATTTCTTCAAGACTCTTGCAGACATGCCAGAGAATTTTCAAGATTCTTCAAAACATCGTACTACCTGAACTAAGGAGGTTCCGTTATGTCAAAAACGGAAGCGCGGACGGCTGAAACTCGCAAGTCGTGCGCTTCTTCGTGATTCAACTTTTAAAATTTAATGCTCATTTTCAGTCATTGTGCGACGTACCTTTCTTTCGTTAAATAATTTATTTGTTGTGGTCTCCTCATATTCATGTTTGTATTGTGTCATTCGTCCGTGGAGTATTTTTTCCTCCATTCATTATTTTCTTATATTGTGATAGTTACTACTTCTCCGTGATTTCACTTGTTTCTTCGGTGCTGATAAATCGTAGCCTTACACTTTATATCAATCTGAACCCTCGTAACAATAATTTCATTTGCAAAATCCGTCTGTTTGGTTAAACGGTCGCATGCTTAAAGTCTTCGAAAATCAGACTCATCTAAATTCATCATTAGTAGACTGCCTCATTTGTCCACGTTCGATCCGCGAAAAATAAATAACTAAGGAAATTTACGATTCGTCAAAAGGAAATCATCCATGACGCAAGCAAATCAAATAACTTTATTAGTTTTGGAATCACGTTGGTTTAACATCGATATTAGGTACAGTCCAAGAGCCAACTGCGTATTGTCAATTATAACCCTACAGCCTCATGCGAAGGCGCTGCATTTTGGAAACAGTTTATATAAACGATTGAGGATTTTTTTTTTCGATAAAATCAAATAAAAATATTCTTTAAGAGTAAATAAATAACAAAAATTTCTAGTAGCCGGGAATTCAAGGTGAATCATTTGCCCGTGTGACTCGTAGCGTACCACTACGAACACATGCGAATTTTGAAAATTTCCATTAAAATTACATTATACTTAGGTAGTGGGTAGTTTTCTTCTTCGTTCAAATTATGGGTGCTACATCAGTTAGCCGAATAATGACACTCTTATTAACAGTCGCTTTCAGATTCAGTTGCATTCTATTATCGCTTGCACCAGTAGGTAGTTAAGACGGTAGAGAATCATTTCATATACGGATGCAAAATTTTGTTATTAATTAAAATATCACGAGTTGCGTGAGTGAACACTAAATCGCAGGCGAAGCTTACAAGTTCATGAGGCAACTGAAGGTAATATCAAACAAGACTTCACGATTCGTGAGATAAGAACTTCCTTTTTAAGAAACTGACTACACTCACTTCGAAACTCCTGGCTCCCAATTCAAGAGACCGATTAGGTCCTCCTTCAGACTTGAGCGATATTAGGATTGCGAACGCTCACTATGAAAATTTCAGCTCGCTAGGTCCATAGGCGACTAGAATTCAAACAAGCCGTTTACCCTGAAAACAATGTCACTGACGCGATACTCGAAAGGGTAGTTCCTGTGGCCGGGGGTGCGGTGTCATAGGGGCCACTTTGGCATGCGTGCATCGCCATACGTCCCACCACACCACCCCGAAAACTAATTTTGGCGCCTCTTTCCCCCTAATAGTCCGACTGAACCTATCTTCAAAGTTGACTTTCATTTGGCCATCGAGGATAACGTATCAACAGTTCAACTTTAATTTATAACTCTCACTACTGGTGGACATAGATGGAATTTTAATCAAAAAAAAAAAATTAATTCAATGAATTAGAAAAAAGTTGCTGTGTGGCCAAGTGGTAACGTGCCCGCTTCGCAATCCTTGTGTCTCGGGTTTGAGTCCCACCAATGCCGGAAAGCTAGTGATATCGGAATACCCTCACTAACATCCTAGCGAACACAGCGACTACAATACCTATTGAGGTGGAAACATAACGCGTCCTGTAACCCCCGCCAGTTCAAATGAACAAGACATTACAATCGCAGGGCGTGTTACCACCAAGTCAGAAAGATTGGTACTGTGCGTGTGCACGTTGTGGACAGCTTACTCAACGGCATGAAACACGTGGCTAGTACGCGACTACACACTCTTCGGCACACAAGATAAATTCTATTCGCGAATTACATGTCATGTAGAGGTGCTACAACCGCTGGACGAGAAGGTGATCCTCTGTTATCAGCGTCACATGACACGAGTAATCCTTTGATTTAAGGTAGATTTTTGAATTTTAATTTATTTATTTGTCATGAAAAATTAACGTTACTATCGATGTGGACAATATATTCAACTTCATCGGTCAAAAATGTCGGTGATCCTTTGTTTTAGCCACGCTGCTCATAAAAGCAAGTCACATTTTCAATGTAATGAAAATGAACTCTTTATGCACTGTATAAAGGATGTCAGTGGTCTCATAAAATATTAGCAGCAGTAGGTTCAGGAATACTGGAAAATGATGATAGCCTTTTCAAAGATATGTTTAATTTGAATTTCAGTAGGGTTAATAAAGTCCTACTTTCGACGTACAACTTTCTTGTCCTGTTCACTGAAACTGATGTTTAATACGAACTCTACAGCTCCAAATAGTTTCCTGAATTAAAAGATTGACTCTGACTGTAACCCTATACATGCTGATTAGGGTGTCCCATATTTTACAAGTTTCCGCAATTGATTAAGGTCGCCCTGAAATTTGTTCCAATAGACCTAGAAACTCGCCGTATAAAATTTGAGCTCAATCTGAGGTCATTAACCTGTGCCACTTTGACCTTAAAGTTACGTGTAATACTGAGATTTTACAAAAAAAAAAAAACGCGAATATCTCGGAACATATCAACTTCAGGACCACAATGCATATAACATAAAATATTTCCCGTTGAATTTCCTATAAAACAGATCCCGTACAACTTTTCTCTGAAATGCATATTTACCGGGATAGTCACAATAATGTGTGAAAGTTTTGAGGAACGTGCGGATTTTGTTATTTTTCCTTTCATAACCGATCTTCACTCGCTAAATCGTAGTTATCTAAAAAAAAAAATATTCACTTTAGGACCACAATGGAAATAACATAAAATGTTCCTCGTTAAATTTTCTGTAAAAATGATTCCATACAACTTTTCTTTAGAAACATATTTATCGAGATAATCGCAAAAATGCGTGGAATTTTCGAAAAACATTGGTTTTTTAAATTATCTTACAGCTGAAATATCCAGTACCGTTGCCAGGAGGGGGAGGGGGAGTAAAGGGGGCAAATGCTCCCTCCCTCCCAAGGCATCAGGAGTAAAAAATTCCTACGGAGAAAGCTCCCTCCTCCCCCTATCGGTACATCCAAGCGTATATTACATATGTACTAGCGTCCCACCTAGCTACTTTTTGCGTAGCACAATACGAGCGTCCAAGGAATGTCTTTTGTTCCTACATTCTCGCGCAACGCGCAACGCGCATCTAATGCGTAATCTGTTCAAAGCCACGTTCTTCTTCTTCTTCTTCTTCTCCTCATGACTGACCTACTCTTTTTTTTTGTACCTTGATCAGACAGCTAGAAAATCCGTTTAGTTAGTTACAGTTTATGTTGTAGCACTCTGGGTGAGAACTGTTTTTACTATCAATCGATCAATACACGCGCTTTTGCTATTCTCTCGTAATATTCTGTGATTCCGAATACTTTCACTGCGGTCCGGACTAAATACTTCATCTAAAGACCACAAACTCAATTTTGACATTACGAGTACATTCATTCTGACTTGAAAATTTATGGATCTAGGGGAGGATGTTTAGTGGAGCGTATGGCGACGCATGCCAGATTAGCTCCCCAGACACCGCACCCACTGGTCCCGGAAACTACCCCTTCGAGTATTGCATCACTGACCATGCAGAGGGACAGGATCTAGGAGAGAAGAAAACAGTCAAAATAAATCCAAATGTAATATATTTTATACATCGAATTTAGGTTTCCAGGATTGCTTCTAGTTTATTTCTCACAGTATTTGTACTCAAAAATAGAAACAGGTGGACCTAGGGAAGAATAAGTTTAAATATTAACCTGTTGAAAAAATGATACATATAGGTATCAAATAGCTGGTTCTGAGAGTCACTGTTCTTATTTTTAATTTTACTATTTTCTTGGTTGCAAATTGGTGAGCTTGAGAGAGGGAACAAATATTAGATAATAAGGATCAAAATCAATAACAACATTAAAAATCGATTTTTAGTTTTCTAAGTATGTACTTCAAAATCTATTAAGAATTTTAAAAAACTTAAAATTTGTTTTCCGAAATTGAACATTTTCAATATTTTAATTTATTTTTTAAGAAATCTGAAACTGTTCAGAAATTTCTAAGTATATTTTAGTTTATAAATTTCAAAAATTTCAAGTGTAAAAAATAAAACGTAGTGAGTATGGAAGTTCTTACACTTATTTAAATAATTATTTAAAAATTCATCTAAAAAACAAATTTTCAATAAACTTGAAAAATTTAAAACATTCTTAATTTCAAAAAATTGAAAAAATTGAATATTTTCCAATCTAAAATTTTCACACGATTTTTAATATTTATCAATAAACTTGAAATTTAGAGGAGAAAAACAGATTCCTAATGTAATATTGAATTTACAAATAAACTGAAAATCAAGCAAAGTAAGCAAATTGAATCAAAAATGAAATTTTATAAATTATTTTAAAATTTTTTAATTTTGGGGTTGAAATGCTTTTCGGGTAATGCAATATTTTTACTGAATATCATAAACTAGAAAATTTGAAAATTTTTGACGCCAGTTCATTTATTTATTATTTTTGTTTATCTTTCAAGTACCGTGTGTGACATTCTGGTACCTTTAATCTAAGGTACCGAGGGGTAATATGGGTCCCCTAAGCGGGAATCGCTCTGGCGAGCCAAGTTTTTGTTTGTTTTTTTGACAATGTATAACGTGGAAAGTGTGGTTGGGTCAATGTACTACCACAATATGTGCACAAACACTTCAGAAAGTCAATTTACAACCGTCCAGAGCCGAATGAAAAAAGGCTTGGGGGGCCCATATTAAAGTCAAAAAGCACATAATATGGGCATAGGTGTTTTATTTTTTCTGTAATGCTGAGAAACGAGGGGAAAAAATCAGGAAATCGATGATTGATTATTCCTACATTATTATCCCACAGAGGGAAGAGGGTAGTATTTTAGCAATAGCTGATTCAGGGTACAACTGATAATAACCCTTTTTCTCTCGAAACTTGAAGTCAGTGAAAACAAAAGAAAGAGCAAGTAAACAAGCTGCAGTGAATGACAATTTAATGAAAGTCATAATTTCTTACGATGTCGCCCATGATGCATTTCTATAATTGCATATGATAAATAAATTACTTTTCTTAGCTCATTTGTGAATAAATAAATTCATTCAGATAGGTATGCCCATATTACCCACCCATTCACATTTACGACTTTTCTCATAAAAATTACTTTTCCTGCATAAAACTAGCTCGATACGACCCCTCATCACTTATATATTCGGAAAGCTCATAAAATTTTTCTAATTATCATTAAAAAAGTTCCTACTTAGGTTTAGTCAAAGTAGATTTGGGGCACTTTGAAATCCGGCGATTTCTCAACTTCGACGATTTTGCTTATCACGTTTTTCAAACTAACTTCCACGGATGCAATTCATGTGAATAAATCATTTCCGCAATGATATACGGTGTCATGGTATGATACCCAACATCAATCAGTGCAGCCATAAGCTTCAAATATTTCATAGTTCTCGATATGAGTGCAATCTTCCTGCGGCAAGGTCTAGTTTTTCTGGGGCTTGAAACATTTTCTCTCCCATTTATGGGGGGCTGCAACGTGCCACCAACTTCGGAATCTTAAATGGAAAGTTATGCCTTAATTCACATCGCTGGAATGAGCATATCCTGCAAAATACGAATCCGTGAAAAAAATTTCAAAATTCATCTATTTTGGGGGGCAAGTCCGTCAAAAATCAAAGTATCATAACCTAGCAAACAAACGATTGAAAGAGGAGTTTTCGAGATCACGGATTCCGAATACACGATTTAACCCGGTTTAGGGCTTTAAAATCCAAATTTTCAACCTAAAATTGGTTCCATATTCACAAATTTTTGAATTTCTGAATGCAGATTATTAAAGTGGCTTCACGCACATCGCTGGAATGGGCATATCCTGCAAAATACGAATCCGTGAAAAAATTTCAAAATTCATCAAATTTGCGGGTAAGGGGCCTAGAAATGACCAAAATCCGTCTAAAATTGACGTATCATGACCTAGCAAACAGACTATCGAAAAGAAGGTTTTCGAGGTCGCTGATTTCGAATGTCACTTTCTTCCCGATTCAACCCGTTTTAGAGCCCTAAACTTCAATTTTAGACTCAAAAGTGATTCTAATTTACAAATTTTTGAGTTTCTGAACGCAAGTCATCAAAGTGTGGCTTCATGCACATCGTTGGATAGGGCAGTTCCTCCAGAATACGAATTCATGAAGAAAAATGGTAGCTTCATCAATTTTGGGAGACAGGGTCTAACCCTATCCAAAACCTACCCAAAATCAGATACCTCAAAGTGCTGCCATTTACAAATTTTTGAATTTCTCATTGCAGATTATCCAAATGGCTTTATGCACGTCATTAGAAATATACTTCCCCCTAAAACGAATCTGTGCGAAAAAAGTTTGGGTTCGTCACGTGATTTCCTACATTCAGCGCATCCTAGGGCCCCGAAATCCGAAATTTGAATAAGGTGGTGTCAAGTACAAATTTTTGACATTTTGGGACTTACAAGGCATACAGGGTTATTCAGTTTTCGTTGCAACATAGGAAAACCCGGCATGTTGCGGGCGGTAATTATGAATAAACGGGCACACGATGGCCGTCTATATTCAGATTTAAACGCAACATTACTGTGCTCTGTGACGCCGTGACGGACAACAGAAAATGCAACGATTCGGGGGGGGGGACTTCGATGGTTTTTGAAGAATTTTATCGAAACTCTCAGGAAAAATGTTCGATAATCTCCGGAGAATTTCTTCGGAAACTTCGGGAAAATCTAGAACAATTTTTAAGGAATTTCATCGGTATTGTTGGAAAAAAATTCCAATAATTTCCAAAGAATTTTTTCGGAAGCATCGGGGAAAATCTCCTATAAATTTTAAGGAATTTCATCGGAAATGGTACAAGGTGTCTAACACCTCCTGCATCTCCTGCATCTCCTGCAAAACTCCTGCATTTGCTCAAATGCTCCTGCATTTCACAAAATCTCCTGCAAACCTCCTGCATTTCACTCGAACCTCCTGCAAAAATCGTACTTTACTGCATCATGAAATATGTATTACAAACTTGCAATTTTCACAGAGAAATGAAAAAAAAGTGAATTAAAATTTTTCTTTTCTCATGAAAAAAATGGTTGTTTGCACCACCAGTTGTTTGCATAAACTGATCAATCCGCAATGTGCCATTACTAGCGCTAGCATTAACATGTTTTTGAACTAGGTGGCAGGTATGTTGCGCTGCCTAACGCGTATCGTTTGTAGGAGTGCTGATACGTTGACTGGTACTGGTGCAAATATTGCGTTTATGTCAATTCTGTATCTAACGTAAGTGGAAAAATTGACGCACTTTTTAGCAAATGAGTTTAAAAAAAGATAAGATTGCCTACTATATTACATATGGTCTTGGGCCTTACTTCAGACAGATCTTACTAGACGAAGTTCAAAACGCAGACACTATCTCAATAAAGTTTGCCAAAGCGCCCAAATGGATATGATCGTACATTATTGGGATTCTAGTAAACAGGAGGTATCAACTCGTTATTCAGCTTCCATTTTCCCAGAACGATGTACTTCTGATGGACTGTTCAAAGCAATTACAAATGCATCAAAAGATTTGAAGTTGAATTTATCTAACGTTTTGCAAGTGGCGATGGATGGCCCCAACGTTAATTTGAAGTTATTACATTCAGATCTGTTGAAATACATGGAAGAGAATGGTATGAACAAAATGTTGAATTTGGGTACCTGTACCTTGCACATCGTCCATAACGAGTATAAAACTGCTCACGATAGCAGCAACTGGAATATTCATCGGTTGTTACGAAGTCTGTATTACCTCTTCAAAGACTTCCCTACTAGACGCGCGGATTTTAAATATTATTCCAAATCTTCGTTATTTACATTAAAATGTTTCTCTGTTCGATGGCTGGAAAATGGAAAGGTATTACAGAGAGCATTGAATATACTACCTCATGTCAAGAAGTATGTTGAGGGCGTCAAAAATAAACCTCCTAAAACACACAATTACACTTATGTGACTGAAGCTTTGAAGAAGGAGTTTTTGGAAGCAAAATTACATTTTATGTCTTCAGTGTGTGATGACTTGTACCATTTTTTGATATAATACCAGAGCGATGAGCCAATTGATACCCTTTCTTTATGAAGATCTTAGAACTGTTCTTCGAAACATCGGTACCAGATTTCTCTCCAAAGTCACATATAGTTTTGAAGATACAGTAAAAGTCGCTTATTATAATGACGTTGGGCAAAGAGGATTTTATGACATAAAGCGGCGTATTCCACAAAACGACAGGAAAAATTCTGAACATGATTTTATGATGTCAAAAATTCTTATATCTGATTTTCCCATTTTTTTTGCTAACTCCTCGGCTTTTTCGCGCATTAAAGGACCATTAACCCGCCCATCAGCTTCACGAACATGATTGAACCACTGTAACAAAGCCTCTTCGATATCACCATCTTTTCCTGTTCTTTTTCTTTTTCGGCTGCTGTTTTCATTCTTGGCAATTGCTTCCTGGATGCTATCTCGTTTCTTCAGCAACTTCGACAAAAAGGGTTGTGAAATACGGAGCTTGATGGCCGCTTCACTCTGCGTCACTGTTTTAGGCAATGCATCATATTCGCGTAAACTTTCAGCTTTCTCGGCGACACTAAGATCACGACGACATTTATTGCTTGTAGATTTAGTCGACATAGTTACACGGTTGCTCACAGTTTTGTAACAAGACACAGACTGACCAGCGAGAAGCAAAGAAATGATAACATGTGAAAGAAAAAGTGCCAAGTAACTCATGTTTTTTCATGAAAATTATAGTCGTACTTCATTACAATAAGCGACTTGCCCATTCCAATAACCGGCAGATTTACAATGTATTTGTATACGGGAGGACGGGACTTGCTCATTTTTATGACATTAAGCGACTTATGCCACTATCAGACATTATAATAAGCGACTTTTACTGTACTAAAAAGAACCTTTTACCACCAGAGAAGGTTAACGTCGGATTTGGAGCCAAAACAATTGTATCCAAATTTTCTCCGTTGAAGAAAATGAAATTTCTTGATGAATGTCGCGCTTTTCTTAAAGCATTGTACGATAAACTTTTGAGGAAGTCTGCAAAATTATTTTCATTTGTACTTCATTAATTTTATTCTCAAAATTTAAAAAGTATCATATTTTTAGTCCTTTTCAATTTTGAAACCATTTTAATACAAATTTTTTTTTTTTTTTTTTGGGGGGGGGGGTGTTTCTAGTTGTTTGAACTGCTGAAAAACCTCCTGCAAAATCTCCTGCAAAACTCCTGCATTTCGCTTTCCAAAATTTGTTAGACACCCTGTGGTAGGAAAATCTCCTATAATTTAAAAAAAATTCATCGGAACTCGGGAAAAATCTCCGATCATTTTTAAAGAATTTTATTGGAACTTGGGAAAGTCTCCGATAAATTAATTTTTGAAGTATTTCTGAGAAATACTCAAGAAAAATCTCCGATAATTTTTAAGGAATTTTTTCGGAACTCGGGAAAAATCTCTGATAAATTTTAAGGAATTTCATCGGAAATGGTTGGAAAAGTCTGCGATGATTATTAAGGAATTTTACCGGAACTCGGGAAAAATCTCCAATAATTTTTAAGGAATTTCAACGGAAATTGTTGGGAAAAATTCCGATAATGTCCGAAGAATCTCATCGGAAACCTTTAGAAAAAATTTTCTATAATTTCCAAAAAGTTTCATCAAAATTCTTCGAGGAAGTTTTTCCGATAATTTTAGAAGCTTTTGTCATAGGAAATAGTTGGAGGAATACTCCAATGGTTTAATAATTCAAAAATTATCGGAAAATATTCTCGAAGAGTTTAATTAAATTTTTTTTGGAAATCATTGGAAATTTTTCTTAAAGATTTCCGATGAGATTTTTCGAAAATTATCGGAGCTAGTTTCCAACAATTTTCGATAAAATTCCTTAAAATTTATCGGAGATTTTTCTCGAGTTCCCATAAAATTCCTTAAAATTTATTGGAGATTTTTTTCAACGTTTCTGCAGAAATTCTTTGGAAATTTTTTTACACAGTTTCCGATAAAATTTATCGGAGATTCCTCTCAAGTTCCAATGAAATTCTTTAAAAATTATCAGAAATTTTTCCCGAGTATTTCCCAGAAATACTTCGAAAATTATCGAAAAATTTTCTTGAAGAATTTTGATGAAATTTCTTAGAATTCATTGGAAATTTTTTCTAAAGATTTCCGATGAGATTCTTCGGACGTTATCGGAATTTTTTCCAACAATTTCCGATGAAATTCCTTAAAAATCATTCGATATTTTCCCCGACATTTCGAATTTTTTTTTTGGAAATTCTTGAAATTTTCTCCCAACAGAATTCCGCTGAAATTCCTTTCAAATCGGCGGAAATTTTCCGTGTGGCATGCGGAATCAGCGACCTCGAAAACCTCCTTTTCGATAGTCTGTTTGCTAGGTCATGATACTTCAATTTTGGACGGAATTTTGGTCATCTCTAGGCCCCTTACCCCCAAATTTGATGAGTCTGAAATTTTTTTCATGGATTCATACTCTGGAGGAAGTTCTTTATTCAACGATGTGCGTGAAGCCACTTTTTAATAATCTGCATTCAGAAATTCAAAAATTTGTGAATATGGAACCAATTTTAGGTTGAAAATTTGGATTTTAAAGCCCTAAACCGGGTTAAATCGTGTGTCGGAATCCGTGACCTCGAAAACCCCTCTTTCAATCGTTTGTTTGCTAGGTTATGACAATTTGATTTTTGATGGATTTTGGTTATCTTTAGGCCCCTTACCCCCCAAAATTAATGAATTTTGTAAAATTTTTCACGGATTCGTATTTTGCAGGATATGCTTTGTCCAGCGATGTGCATAAAGGCATACCTTTCCATTTAAGATTTCGAAGTTGGTGGCACGTTACAGCCCCCATTCTTCTTTTCTTAATTTTCCCTCAACCCGAGCCCTGGAATCTGCCCTTTCAAGCATTTCTTTAGAGACGTCGAGGAGGTTGTTAGGGCTGTCTTAGCCCTCTTCCCTTCTGGCCGAAAAACCGGCCTAGGTCGAAATCTGGCAGTTTGCTACGTGACCTCGAACCCGGGACCTTCGGAATCCGAAACCAACGCGCTAACCACTCGGCCAACCAGACCTTGGAGAAAATTTTTTAAGCCATAGAGGAACTAGACCTTACCGCAGGAAGATGGTAATTTGTCCGACAAAGATCCGCCGATCGGTTCAGGAAAAAAATGGGGGGGGGGGTTAACTTTCGTGGAACACCCAGTATTAAAACATGGCCCATATTACCCGTCGGTCTTATTACTATTTATTATTATGAATACATACTTGATTTTGCTGGTTCGTTTTATGTTCATAGATGTAACATATACGTTAAAAAATATAATAAAATAAATGTTTAAACATTCGCTAGATCGAGGGAAACTAAAAAAGTATCTTCGGGTCAAGGTTGCTCCGAGGATATAATACACCCCATAAATACATATTTACAACCTTGGTCCGTGGGAACTAGAAGATATAAGAGAGTTCTATGCGACCTAAGCGGATTAAAATGATAATAGCATTTGACTCCATTAGTGTCCTTAGTTCAATCTTAAAAAGACCGATTTTGTGTTTTTTGAGTTTCTGAAAGGTGAGCCAAATAATAGGGCAGTATTAAATTCGGAAATGAAAGGTTCGTTTTCACCATCCGGTTTCAATACCGCCGGCGTTACGCGACTCACGAAATACACGCACTGAATGGGGGGGACTTATAGAATTGATAAAGGTTAGGAACGAACAAGGATACCTTCTACAGTTTTATCGGCCGACACCTCAAACCGAGATTTCCCACAGATGGAATCTCGGCGGCCACGGGGTCGTGACCGAAACACCTGATAAAAGTGTCAGTTTCGGCAAGCTCAAAGTGTGCGAAATCGGACATCTTCTAAATTGGTGGTCCTAGGTTCTAGGTTGTATCTTTTATATATATAAATAAATAAATAAATAAAATAAAATAAAAGGGCATCAACCAACGGGAAGATCTTAAATGACATCACAGGATTAGGATCTCTCTGGTTGGTTGATGTCCTGCCCCCGCGATGATGGAGGAAGTCCTGCGTGACAAGAAAGGAAATGAGACTCGAGGCTTGGAAAAATCGCTGGAGTTAGTCTAGAGAGAGTCGAAAAAACATCGTCGTAAAATTTTGTCGTCAAAAAACGTACGCGTAAAAATGCGCGGCTAATCTCCGTCGGGTTCAATCCCCTCGAGGGGACCATCGTACGAGAGGGGCCCTAGACTTCACCAGGGGCCTCGGCGACGCGCTCCGCGTAAGAACAGAAAGAATCATCGTCGCCTATTCGGCATTTCGTTGTTTTTTTTGTTTGAAAAAAGTAATTTTACTGTAAAAATTCATTTTTGTGTAAACGCGCTCTTCAACGTACGAGTATTGTGCGAAATTAACGACGTTCGCCCGGTAGCAACAATCGCCGGTTGATGGAGATGACCAGTCCGGTAATTGAAACACATATTATTATGGTGAGTGTGCGGAAATTTTCATCGTCAGCGATCCGGGATGTGGGAATTCGTCATGGAGCCCGATTCTTAGAGATTAAGATGTAACCATATGCCTAAGCATAAAAATTTTTAAGTAGTCACCGAAATCCCTCAATAGCTATCAAAATTTTGATCTGAAAAGTGGCGGTTTATGGGAGATGACTCACGGTTACGAGAGGGCACAGATGTCATGGCTTTCCCTCCTCTTTATCTCGTTCAGGAATAACTGAACTTAATGAACAAATGGCCCCTAATATGCTGATCATTCTTTCTACGTTCTAAGTTACTTACATGTATATCAGCTTGTTAAAAAATAGTTCATTTGATACACTGTAATATGTCATAAAGTTGCCTCGTGTAAAAATTTATCTCACTAATCAAATATTTATTTGTTAATTACACTCGTGTGATTTATTTAGTCACACTTCATAGGTCAGGGTCAGAGTAAATATTTTGCTTAAATAATCTACATACCATGTATTGTTTGAAATACATCAATTTAACCTAAAAAAATAAGAAGGTAACTATAGAGTGTAACAGGAAATCTTACAATAATCATTCCACAAAATCATTTGTCTTTCCGAATACACCGACCGGCGTTTGTGAAACCGAAACATTGAAACATCTAGACATGGCTGAAGGTGTTTAAGAAAAATGAAGCAATCCCACGTACAAAACGTTTTCAACTCGTTATAAAACGACTTATTGTATATACAGGGTGTCCGAGTTTCGGTTGCTAAGCGGGAAGGAATGAATAGCACTTGAGTAGACAAAGCAAAAGTGTTATTATCACCTTTTGCCTAATCACAAAATTGAAGGCGCCGCATCTTTGTAAAAATCGAAAAATTCACCAATTTTGACCCATTATGAAAATCACGAGTAAAGATGTTGCCCAGTCTACAATGATGCCATGTTACAGCACTCACTTAGAGTAACAAAACAAGTTATTACGATATCCGGCCTGCTCTGAAAATTTAAGCAGGTAAATGGCATCCAAAATTCAGAAATTTCAATTTTTTACAAAATTGTGCAAAAAGCCTACTTTTACTGAATCCCAACATGAATAACCAAAGGCCGGCGTACAGTTCTCATTATCAAAACTGGTAGCCCTGATTCAGATGAACAAAAAATCATACCACTATCTCCTTCCAGTTTTCAGAATTTAAAAAGTTATGTCGCGTTGAAGTTCATGAAGCTTCTGAAATGATCGAAAAATGAACCTTATGATTAAAGAAGAAAAAGAAAAAAAAGAAAAATAACAAACGCTTCTAATTTATTGTAACTTTCAATAGTCGTTATGGCTGAATGAATGACTGGCGTTACATGAAGACTCCATTTGTTGAACTAGTTGTCTAACCACCATCAAATAGGCACTGGAATACAAGAAGACCTCTCGCTGAAAGTAGATGAATGAAACTTGATTCATTTTATGACGAGCCATTGTTATGGTTTGTGCACTTTCGCTGCAAATTAACAACAGGCTTTAATTCTGTTCAGTTTTTTGCAGCATTTGTCTTCTGTACACTAACTGATTTCCCCACATTATAAAAATTTAAGACGTTACCAGATTGAGAATACATTTTTTAAGTAAATTATTTCAAAAAATTTATCAGCTCTTACTGAATGTACCAGTTATCCCTCCGATTAAAAGTGCGCTTTACTTTTATCTTCTGTTAGGATGTCTGCAATCTCGACGTTTTCTTGCAAAAATTTGAAACCTGGAAGCAAGAGACTTGACTTTTCTTCTGAAATTCGCCACTGTATGCAGTGGTGTAGCGTCGGGGGAGGGGGGTTCATGCCCTCTCAATATTTTTACATAGTCCTCTAATATCGGCGATTAAAAAAAAAAAAAAACTACAATTTTCGACTTTTTCTCCCTTGAAAACCTTATTGTGCCCCCCAACCCCTAGCTGCGCCATTGACTGTATGACATAATTTCTCGTGAATTTCCGTCGAACGTCGGTTACGCGGTGTAGAAATGTATTACACTTCGTAATTCACAAGCAACGCACGTCGAAATGTTGGCTCATTTTTGTAGCACTGATAGCAACTCCAGTTCTATTCCAGAGTGTGCAAAACTCAAGATTTACATTTCCCTTTCATTTCGTTTTATTTTATTTTTGTTTCTGCTTACGAATTTAGGGAAACTTACTTTTGAGCGAAGCCTAGAAACCAAATAGCTTTCCCCCTAACAGTTTAATTTTTAGGGCGAGTTAAATTTTCTGTTTTTTTGAAATTTGAAAGTACTTCAACGCGACATAAATTTTTAAATTCTGAAAACTGGAAGGAGATAGTGGTATGATTTTTTGTTCATCTGAATCAGGGCTACCAGTTTTGATAATGAGAACTGTACGCCGGCCTTTGGTTATTCATGTTGGGATTCAGTAAAAGTAGGCTTTTTGCACAATTTTGTAAAAAATTGAAATTTCTGAATTTTGGATGCCATTTACCAGCTTAAATTTTCAGAGCAGGCCGGATATCGTAATAACTTGTTTTGTTACTCTAAGTGAGTGCTGTAACACGGCATCATTGTAGACTGGGCAACATCATTACTCGTGATTTTTATAATGGGTCAAAATTGGTGAATTTTTCGATTTTTACAAAGATGCGGCGCCTTCAATTTTGTGATTAGGCAAAAGGTGATAATAACACTTTTGCTTTGTCTACTCAAGTGCTATTCATTCCTTCCCGCTTAGCAACCGAAACTCGGACACCCGGTATAAACCTGACTCGAAACGTTTTCTGCACTGTCTTCCATCATTATTCGCACAGCCTCTTCTCTCACTTTTCAGTGCACACACACACACGTACGAACTGTAGGTATTTTTTCAATTGGCACTCATTACTCTAAAATGCATCCATTGATTTGTGTTCGGCTCACATTGAAAAAATCCGATTTATTCAATTCAACGATCCGTAATATTATTTTACTTTGATGTGGCAATTATACGCGTAAATAGTTAATGTTGCGTTCACTCATCACGTTTCGTGTACGTCTTCAGCCCTGCCCCAGTCACCAATAAAAAAATCGCATCGTATACGACAAACGTCGAGCGTCAAAACTAGTAACACTCAACGAGCCCAAAATAGACAGACAGTTTTACCCTGTAGGCACGGACCTACAACGGCAAATTGCTGAGGACGGCAATTTTTGCGTTTTTTTTTTTTTTTTTAGTATTAATTCAGAACTTACACAAAACATGCCGCTCCACTTTTAAAATTTTCGCAAATTTAATGATTAAAACCCGAGAATAGTAACATGATGTGTAAAAGATCACACATGCAAAAAATATTGTACCGACCATTAAAGATAACATGTGTAGAAAATTAAACACCGTACTAATTTGCAGGGGTTCTTACAATAATGGTTATATACCGCGAATGGTAACATGTGTAAAAAATTACACATACCAACGTTAATACAATGAGTGGTCCGTCGTCAGATCAGAGGCATCTGGCACGGCGCGTAATATTCTGAGATGTACTGTTCACGTAGCGATAGTTGCTTATGATAAGTTTGAAGGCATTCTAGTAACGAGTGTGATGCTTGTGCAAAACATTACCTATACGTGTAAGTACATCATTGGAAAAGACCTAACTGTTACCGACTTTTCGAAGAAAAGGGAGGTATTACACTCGTCACAGTTGTGAAGTAGGGGGCGGGGGCAATGTTTTTTTGCGTTTCAGAGTGTTTAGAACACGACTGTAATAGTGGCTGAATTTCAGGTTTCCTTATATATATATATATATATGTATATGTACACCTTAATTTTGTGGGAAGAAAATCTGAGAAACTATTGAATCAATTGATTCCAAATTTTGGTATATTATGGAGAAGTACTCGAAGTTGTTAAAATAAGCTTTTGAAGGCAATCGGTCGAGCCGTTCGTGAGTTTTCCTTGAGGACAAAATTTGTGGCACAAAAATCTCAGGAACTCTCGAATCATTTGATTCCAAATTTTGGTACATTATAGAGAAGTACTCGAAGTTGTATTGGTGAAAGTTTGATGACAATCGGTTGAGTCGTTCACGAGTTTCCTCAATTTAAGTTCAGCATAAGAAGCGCAAGGCGACTTATGTACTCGATGTTGTTTGGGATTTAATTGATACGAAATCAAATTTTGATAGCCGCGTAGTTTTGTTGTATTATACAAATGTTTCGGTCTTACACGTTTCCGCCTTGAATGTATCGATTTCAAATTTATACGAACTCTAATTTTGATAGCCGAGTAGTTTTATATTTTTATAATACTATTCCCTGTCGAGAGTTGCGTTTTTTAAAACGTGAATGGCCTTAAACATTTCAGCCGAATACCACTAGTCCTTGTCGACATTTGCGTTTTTTAAAACGTTAACGACTTAAAACGTGTCGACAGTGTCTTGATTTCGCGAGGAACGAGCGAAGCGAGTTCCGAGTACTTTTCGCTACTACTGCGAGGAACGAGCGAAGCGAGTTCCGAGTGCTTTTCGGCCGAAGGCCGAAAAGTCGGTACTGCTTTCGCAGTTTTTTTTCATATTCTCTTTATGCCATTCTGACTAAGGGCGTGCAAGAATTGGAGAGGAAGAGTGGATAGATGGGATTAGCCTATGCCTAATTGTTAGTGATTCCTGCCATCTTCAATTCGGCCGTGTCAGTGGAGACGCGATTGAAGTACGTTACGGAGTTGAATGGCAACTAGGCGGGTCGCCTCCAAGTACGCTATTCTGCTCGGAGTGGAACCTAATACCCTTTACTTCGCGATCGTGGTACGTTATGGAGTTGAATGGCAACTAAGCGGGTCGCCTCCAAATACGCTATTAAGCTCGAAACAAAGCTGTCGATAGTTTTCAAAGGTAGGCGACAGGAGGCGTCAGACTACGATGGTAAAGACAAAAAATCGTAATAAGCGAGTAGGCAGAGTAGGTTTTTTCAGGCGGGGAGAACAGAAGTAGGCTAGGTAAAGATAGTCTTTTAAGCTGGAAAGTGAAGCGCTAGGCTACAAGAATTGGAACAGGAGCTGCATCTTTTCAGTCGCAGGATGTGGGGAATGTATGCTGGACAATGATGGCGATTATCTGCGGAGTGATGAACAAATCGAAGAATCTTGAATATTTCTCTGCAGCCGACAACTCAGGTGTCAGCTGGTTTGCCAACGTCTTAGCAGTACCAGCACGTCGCTTCCACCTCGTCTGCATCAAATTCGTCCTCCAGAAGATCGTTGACAAGTGCGTGGTCGATGTTTTCATCTTCTTCAAACTCATCATCGTCGTCGATTGGCACAGTTTCGTTGTCAATGTCGTCTTCATTTCTTTCGCGTTCTAACTGGCGCAATACGGCAGCTTTAGGTACATCACTTGGGTCGAAATTCATTTTGTAACTTTGTAAATGTAGGTTAGTTGAAAATTTAGAGTGCGAATAGTAACATTTGGAAGGTGTTCCCTTGGTACATCAATTTATTTTCTGATTTTCTTAGGAATCACTTACTAAGCAAATAAGAAAAACAATGTACGTCCTGGAACACCAGCGAGAAGTGAAGCTTTTTGCCGGGTGATGTGTTGAGTTGCATTGTTGGACAGAGGTTTTTAGCAACCCCAGTCTTTGCCGAATGATTATCTGTGACTTCTGGGCTACCGGTTATATTGCATTTGGATTTTTATCGAAGACATTCTTGACACTTATTTTCAACTCTGCTTCGTGAAAAACAGCAATCAATCGTTCAAGATTTGTACTTGCATTTTATAGGAGAATAGTGTTCATTCACAAGATTTTTACTCTAAGAAAATTAAAATAAGCGGCTCCAAGTAGCCATAGGCTAGCTCTGAATTCGGCGGCTGAAACGGCTAACGTTCAGTCCAGACCTGGATCAAACCGAGCGTGTCTGAGATATTCTTAGAGGACGAGTCCGGGCTCAACAATCACAGTGTCCTTTAGCAGACTGAAAACCATGCTGTTCGACAAATGGGACAGAATTTTCAAAGATGGCATCCCAGTTCTAGTAAAGAGTAACTAAGATTCTGTAGAATAGATACTACTAGGGGGCTTCGCCCCCTGCCGCTTCGCGACCCAACCCCCCGCCGTCACTCGCTTCGCTCGTGCCGGCCTTACTCGGCGCTTCGCGCCTCGTCCAACCGCCGCAGTCCTCTGTGTTTGGTCTGAAACTTTTGTTCCTGAGTTGAGGTTTGCTTTGTGCTTCTTTTGCTCCCCCTCTATCAGAGGTCCTCAATCTTCCACCTTGAACCCCCTTCCTTCTTTTCTTCATCACGGACCTCTGAATCCTCCACCACGACCCCCTCGTTGACCATGGTTGCTCTCCGTCTCCACCGTCACACCTCAACAGTCGCAGCCCGCCTCAGCCACAAACGCAGGCCTCCTCATGGCCATAATCTCCTACCCAGAGGCTTCAATGCCCATCCCACGGTCTCTTACCTACGCAGTATCCTCCCCCCTGCGAACCCTTTCCTTCTGCACATTCGAGTAGGCCCTCTCCCGTGGACTTCCTCCTCACCTCTACAATCATCGACCACCACAACCGACCTCCACCACCTGGGGCTTAATCTCTTCACATTGCCCTATTCCTCGCTCCATGACCTTCTCCATCCACAGCTTCTCCCCCACATGGCACCCTCCGTTCATCCCTCCGATCATCACCCAGTCCTCCACCTAGTCTCCCCCAATCACCCTCTTCTACCCCAAGTACCCCCCATTAGGACCACGTCCCCCTGACCACCCCCACACCACTATGGCCTTCATTTCTGTTCACGTACCACACCTCCACGCATCTCTACGCCCTCCGCAATGAAGGCCTTAATCCTTCGCTACAGCCTTCCCCTTCCACTGCTCCTCCTCTATGATTTACATAGCTTTGAAAATTTTTGTCACATTAGGAATTTCAGATGCAAGCGGTGAAAGTTTTTCAGCTTTAAAAAGAGTGAAGAACTTTTTAAGAGCTTCGATGACTCAAGAAAAACTGACCAATTTTGCGGTAATGGCAATCGAACCAGAAATCACAAAGGATGTGCCAATAAATGAAATTGTGGAAGAATTCGCGATTAAAAAAAGCGAGAAGAAAAACTTTTTAATGTTACTTGCGTAAGGTATACGAGTATTTGTTAATGTTTCTTAGATACCTATTTCATAATTGTGTTCGTTTTTTCGTGGTTTTTTCGTTTTTCGGTGTTTTTTTTTTTATTTTTTATTTTTTGTGTTTTATAGATTTTTATTGCACCGGACTAATGTTTACTTTGATTTGCACAAAAAATTAAACTTTTCATTTTACGTTATGTGGTGAAGATTTGGAAGAGTGGGTCGTGATAACGGTTGGGGGGGGGGGTATAGTCGACGACAAAATTTGGGCGGCAAAATTTGTTGGCCTACAATAAACCGTCTCTGATAAATAGACGGGCATTCTCATTACTGTCCCTCTGGTGCTTCCGAAAAATAAAAATTAATTATTGCCCCTTCAAAACTCAAAACATGCATTGAAACTATAACGTGCATATTTACACTAAAACCAGAAGCCTAAAGGAAATATTTCTAGGGGACGAGAAACCCAAAATTTTCAGAACACGAAAAATTTTCGAGGTTTCTTGTTTTTACTAATGAAAACGTCTCAAAATGTCTAAAGTTTACCAGCTGAAGGCCACTGATTTTTCAAATGCAGCCACAACTGTCAAACCTCGGTAGGAAGGAGGCTCCTCCTCTCTTCGATACTCGATTGAGTCAGTTCTGAAAAGGTGCTTAACAGTTTACATAAGGACACTATATGGACTCTGAGCCGCCATACTGAAACCCAATGCTACATCTAATTTACTCAATTTTTGCTGGTATCTCGAATGTTTTTCTGGACATAATTAACCTGTACTTTGTACAAAATATCAAAATCATTTCACAAAATCAAAAGATAAGGTCACAAATTACATTCGAAATGGCATTAAGCGTTTCAGTGACAAAAGATGGGCATATGGCGGCCACCAGCCCGGTGTAGAGAGGTCTCAGTCTTGTGAGGAGGGGACGGGGGTTAGTGGTCGCTACAGCACATATCTTATCGTTGTAGAGCTGTAATTAATGCACTAAAATGCATTCTGAAATCATCTTTTAGACAGTGTGGCGGGATTTCTGACTCCCCCCCCCCCCGGTTTCTACGCCGGTGACCGTAGTATCCTTAGTTATACAACTTGTTCTGGGATTGAAGCAACAAAAAGTTCGGTCTTCAAATTCATTTAATGGTAATTAAAACTGAACTGTTGAGATCTAATTGGAATGGAGATCTTCTGTAAGTTTTTCCCAGTCACAAGTAACCATCGCTTTTCTAACAGTCGCGAGCGCTATTGCGATCTAGTGACACACGATGCCAAGTGACAAACAGAGCTCAAATCAATGTCAAATGCTTACCATACTCTGTCATTTGATTTCAGTGGCGCTTATGACCATCACACAAGCGACTTGACGAGTTGTGTTGCTGCTTAAGGTGCAAAGAGGTTATGCAAATATGTGTACTTGTTAGTCGAAAAAATGGTCTAACTACAGGTATGGATGGCATTTCAATCGCTACACGCTTTTCATAAATATTACGTATAAGATAGAACGAAAAAAAGAAACAAATTTGAATTTCTGACGTCAAATAGGACTTCAAAGTTGCATTTAGGAATACAAATGATATGCGCAAAGTCTTACTGAAAATATACAAATTTTCCCATGACTCAACGACCTTGAAGTGTTTTAATTGTACTCGAACATAATATTATGAAGAATCAAACGTTCTGAATGAATTCTATTTGTATTTTTGAGGAGTACTTTTTCAAAACGTAGTAAGAGCATAACTATTTTAAAATTGTTCAGGGAGCATAAGAACTGTCCACAGATCTTAATCAAAAAATTTCCCCCAATTTTTGACGAAATCTAACCTCAAGCTTAACAGATGCCCAAAATTAAAATATTTGAAATAATATGAGCTGAAAAAAAGCTTTAAAAGATACAATTCAATGTCCCTTACATTGCGACTTTTTTCAGATCCTTGATTTTCGCATGACAATCAGTGTTACCAGCCCTCCGGCAATTGCCTGAGATCTTAGGCAATTCTAGATTCTTCTGGCATTTTCCTGGCACTCCGGTATTTTCTAAATTTTTCCGGCATTTTCTCGGCACTTAGGTATTTTTTATAGAATGTCAGGCATTTTCTAATTTTTTACATCTCACATTTTTGAATGTTGACAATTTTGTTGCGTGCTGAAAGCTACGAACTATGATTCTTCCATTCATCAGTTGGCTGCAAGTCTGTGGTCTGCTTTTGTTGATAAAACAAAAAACCACAGCTTCGAAAGTCTAAAAGTCTAATGAAGTAATGTTTTTAGTTGTTAGTGGTGTGTCAGATCTGGTGCTAGATTCGAAAAATAAATGATTTACTCGAACTTATGTTCCAAAAATTTCCTAGTCTCAGGCCATCTTAGGCATTTTTTAAAACAATCCCAGGCAACTCTGAAGTTGTGAGTTGGTAACGCTGATGACAATGAATGACAAAAAATAAAATAAGAAATATAGAAAGTCAACCATGAAAATTTTAGGTCAAGCAGATAAAGAAAAGGGAAATTTATTTGCAAGCCACAAAAATGGACATTCACGCCCTACATGCGCACTACATAAAAAATTCGTTGAACGCCCTAGTACAGGTAATTCACGCCTCAACTGCAGCACGCCACATTTATTCATTGTCCCGGCCTAGGCACAACAATTGTGTGAACCCGATCTGAGAAATCAGCGTCAAAAAACACTCTTGACACTCTTTTGAGTCAAAATAGTGTCAGTCCTTGACAATTGTGTAGGCTCCGCCCACTTGTATAGCAGAATTGATCGGTCAAAAGTGTGTCAAGAAGTCAAAAATGCGTAGGAGTGCTTTGATTGGTTAAAATATTGTCAAAATGTCAAAATACCGTGTCAAAATTCTGCAGGTCAAAATTTTATCAATCCTTGTAGATCGGAAAGTAACCTGTATGCGAGTGAGAGCAAGCGCTTTCGTCTAAACAGCAGTGATAAAGAGTGGAGACATGTGGGAACCTGTTGGTTAATGATAAAGCCAATGGTTTTTCGATAAGCTGATTGTGTGTAGGAATCAAGTCGTTTACCACCACTGGCGTGCGGTGAGTTTTTCTATAGGAGGTAAGCGATAAATGTAGACAAGGATGTACCAGAGCTCTTCCTGCAGAGGGGGGGGGGGCAAACATTGTGAAAGTCCCAACTGACTCAATTACAAATTCCCAAGTATCAAAGCCAAAAAATACAAAAAACTTTTGACTTATTGGATTTTCCAACCTACTTAACTCAAAATTTCGAAATATCAAAGCAACAAAAAAAAACCTCAGACTGATTTGGATTTTTCCAAATTCTCAACTCAGTTCCCAAGTATTAAAGCAAAAAAAAAAAAACCTTTTGACGTGTTGGATTTTCACAACTCCGCCTGACTGAAATGGTAAAGTTTCTCCACTGCTGAGTAAAAAACTCCTACAGGGGGTAAGTTGCCCCCCCCCCATTGGTATATCCCTGAGTATGGAGGTAAAGTAAAGTCAGAATAAAAGTATGATAAAAAAGGGAATTGATCAAATTATTCAAGTTGTTGTATCCCCGTGCAGGGTCATTCCATATGCATTTATCCTTTTCTGTGACGAATAATAGACATGGCCAACAAAACAATTTTCCACCATCTTCGCAATGGGTTAACCACAAAATGTATTCATACTGCGATAGGTGAAAATGTCTAGTAAAAATCAAACTACCTTTCTTTTGCCCAGTTTTTAAAAATGGTAATTCTGGTTTACGCTTACCACCATTAATAATTTCTAGTTGTTCATTAAGAGAAAATCGCGAAAACGGGTTCTCAATAAGATCTCAAATACACATTTTGTGGGCAAAAAAAAAAACAACAAAAAACAAAAAAAAAACGGAGAATTCAAACATAACGCGTTGACTAGTAGAAGAACATAATCACGTTTCACTGAAAAACGTTGACCTGTGTGTCACTAAGCCAAGCCAAGCTAGACTCAAAGCGCTTCCAGAACGGAACCCAAGACACAGGTTTCGTCGCGTTGAAAGTACTAGTGTATTTTGGGGTTGGTAATTTGCTGGAAGCGGAGGGTAGTCGTGCAATGTTACGTACAGTATGGAAAAGAAGCGATAGATCCAGCGCACACCTCGCTTGGTGGCCTGTACGAATATGTACGAGGATTGCCGAACGTTGAACAGTATATACGCTTCTGTTTCAACTGTATCCTCACGTATGACGTATCTCCCGTAAATTTATTATATTTATACTTAGGCGTAAGCGTCAATACAGTCTCTGTTTTGCCCAATGTTTCATCATCTTTTATTTGTTACAAGTTTAAGTTGATATTGTATATGAAAATTTATTTTCTCGGGAAGTTGCAGGGTAAGCGGCGCTTACCTTGCTTGCCTGGAATGCACGCCACTGTTTACCACGTTATAAATATTCGTATTATTACTGTATTTGAATATTTTTTCGAGTTGTTCGAGTGCGATCCTCTTATGGAAACTGCTTTACTGGCTCATTTTTATGTCAATAAGTTCAGTTTATTTATGGATCTCATCACATACGTTGAAGAACTTTGTGAGATCGAATCAGAGGATACGTCGAGCGACAAAGAACCACCGGCAAAACGAAGACGAACGGCGCGCGTGTGGCACATGAAGAAAACATGCGATTCGGAAAAAGATGCGGAGAAATATGGGAGTGACCAAAAAACTTGGAAAAAAGGTTCCACAAAGAAATCGTCCTCCGAACGTGACTATCTATTTTCGATGCGTCTGTGGGAAGTACCGGCAGAACGAGTGCCCTGCCGGCTTTATATAATTTGCTCTTTGTCAGTTCCTTACAAGCGTGTCTGAACTGGTGGGAAAATGGTCGATCCAACGCAACCCTTCTTCACCTAATGTGACGTGTCTTGCCGATGCACCCTGCATTCCACTGAAACTCTGGACGAAAGCATATCAGCGGGCTTTACAAAACAAGAAAGTATTGCAAAGGCCCTTGGAGTGGCGCTGTGGTGTAGCGGTAAGAACTCGGCTTTATAACCCGAAGGAACGGGGTTCGATTCCCAACGCCGGCATCGTTATCAGTAATGCAAGAAAGAACTCGTCACACATTTCTAACACCGCATTCTGATAACGTACACAAAGTCACAGCCACTTACAGCAGAGGCTTCTGAAACGTGTGTAATCGGTCGCCAGTATCTGAAAAGCTGTATGTAAGTGGGTAAGGCACTACCTGCCGATGCTCGTTGAACTCACCGTCATAAACCACGGGGCTAGTGATAGCCAGTCCCTTGTCCTCTTGGAAAATAACAGGGAATTTTTCCTTATGATTATTATTGTTATTTTCCCAGCCTATAATATCGTTAAAAATATTCACATATTCACATACATGATTTAGATATACTCGTACATTGAATATAAATTTGTAGGACTTCAAAATCTGGGTCAATGATCTCTGGTGGGAGTAAGAAGACTGAAAAATGAAATTCAACATAGAGTCCATTTAAAGGATTTTCAGATTGCTGAATTCGATTCTGAAGGTATAGTTTCTTGATCCGACCTGAGCTACGACTAGAACGAGTTAAGACGTCCTAATAGTTCATTTTTAAGAGTAGATTGTACCTACTCGGCTTTTAGATTTTTGAGAGATATGAAATAGATTTGTGAGCCGCCGAGCAAATTTGGGGGTTTCATTATTCGAAAATCGATAGCTTGAAGTTTTCGTACGGAATAATACTCGAAGCGTTCATATGTACACTTCCGATATCCCGCCATAGCGGCGCCGATTCCGTAATACAATTTTCCAAGAAATTTTGGATCGAAAAACAATCGTGCACACGACACTATGTAGCCATAGATCGGTTTCCCCTCTAAAAAGAGAGGTAATCGATTGCGACCATAGGGGAAAACGCATCGACTTCGAAGAGGATTTTTGACTGAAGAATCAGAATGTTTCTGGGATCTGCTAGAGCTCGCTTGAGCTTTCAACTTCGCTACTTGCACTCGTCCATCCGCGGTATCTCCGATGAACATTAACGTTTACTAAAATCCACGCGATTTTTGTTGCAAAGTATTTTTTTGGTATAATCTGTTGCAATAAGTTGTTTGCATTTTTTCAACATTAAATTCATATAAATTCTTGGTCGTCACTTTGATATAGTTACTTTCCGGACTTTTTGCGAGTGGAATCAAATCATCGAACAATCTGAGTACCGGTCTCCGTCTCCAGTGATGAAGCTAGTCGCGAGTCAGACAAAGTCTCTTTATATTTAAAATTGTAAAGTCGATTATGTGCACGTAAAGGGCAAATAGTGGAATCAGGGGGGTTATAGTCATGTCTTAGGACCCACGTAACGAACCCCCAAAGTACTCAGTATGTGAGTAGTCTTGGGGGCGGGGGTCCCCTCGAACGTTTGTGATGTGATAAAGGGATGTGCTTTTCAGATCGAAATCCAGTTTACCTCTATTATTTTTATTCGCGGAAGGTTCCGTGTTTGAAAATTTTAATACAACGAAACTTCGAAATTGAGCTTTATACCTCCTGGATTTTCTGGCTTGTCCGGAATCAGTGTATAACTCAAGGTTCGAGCGCTTGGGCATTATATTTTCCTGGACCCACCGAGGTATTGACTAAGCAACTGGCTTGTCCGGTCAAAGCTCATACCGAGGGAAAGTCGAGGGACTTAAAATGATAGAATTATGCGGATAAAAAAAAACCTGAAACTAGGGATGATGTGGAAACCCTTTAAAAGGCTCACTGCTCAAATTTTCCGTCGGTTGTCCGAATAATAAGTCAGGGTCCAATGAGTCGAAGCGACCCCAGAACTTCTGCAGTTGTAGGAGGGCTATACGCTTGTCCAACCCGAATTGAAATTTCACTTGAATACTTTAGTTCCTTTCTATAACTAAATGGTGTCACACGGGGGGGTTTGGCTCGGATCAATTTGACAGGATTATGTGTGTCGGCCCCAATTAAAGGGCTCCCTACAGATTTTAAGAATAATTTCACATCTGACCCTCCTCTTCTCAAAATTCTATCAAATGAAATTTGAGATGCAATCTTTGTAATTTCTTTTTTTGAGCTGGTCTCATTTTAAGCTCCCAAAATCCACCCTTGAGAAGGAGCAAAATAGAAAAATTTATTTGTCTGATGAGATCAAATAAAATACAACCCCTTCCAGAAAAAAAGTGTATCAGGTCACTGATTTCAAAATATCTTAGAATCTTGGTTTACTTTGACTTGAGCCCACCAATTCTATGCTTAGAGAATGCAGAATGTGTTGTTAACTGGGAAAGTTGAATGATTTATCGAAATATGGGTTTCTTGTGGTGTCGCTATTATTATTAGATCAAATTTTGCATCTGACTACTCGGTCTCTGAAACCCAATTTTCATGTTTGAAATTTACATTTCTGGTACTAATTAGGATCCAATGGAATATCGGATGAAATATTCGAAATTAGCGATCCGCGGATTTTATTTCTGGGGTCCAAATCAGGCCGAATCTGAACTGTAGCGACAGGAAGTTCTCGCAGGGTCGTACCAAAGAGTTTTTTTCTTGGCGGCGGAAGGAGGGGGGGTGAAACTCCAAACTGATTCAATTCAAAATTCCCAAATGTCAAACCAAAAAAAAAAAGGTTTGTTGCGCTGATTGAAATGGCAAATTTTCCCAACTACTGAGTAAAAAATTTCCTACAAAAGGGAAGCCCCTCCCCATCGGTATGGCCCCGGTTCTCGGAAAAATTTAGCCACCAATCGGCAAAATTAGAAAAGGAAAACCCTGTTTTTTTTAAATTGGTTTTTTCAGTTTTTAACAAAAATTTTGTTCATCAGTCGGCATTTTTTGTGTTCTCAGGGTGACCACTTGGTCGTTTTTTCCATATTAAATCATCTATCATTTTCGGTCATTTCTCCTCTAAAATGGTCATTTAAATCATTCTTGGGGAAGTTTTTCCTTCAAATTCTGGAAATTCTGCTGATTACGATGAAATTTTTTCCTCTTTATATTGTACTTCCGTTGTACAGTAAATAAAATTCAAATTCAAATTTTCGGCAAATTGTAGCAAAAACCTCCAATGCAACTCTAGCTAGTCAGTTGTGTCTGAGAAGGACAACGACTGAATATTTAAGTAAACGGGTAACCAGCAAAGCAAATAGGAAGTCGAATGTTGTATTACACCTTATTTATCTCTATTTAATTAGAAATTCAAATTTTTTGTGGTGAGGCAGGGTTGAAAATATATAGTTACGAGTAGTGCATAAAGGGAGAAGCACAAAAAAAAAATGATAAAATTGCAAATGGTCCCAAATTTTGATCATTTTATCAAATTTAATAAGGTCTTTTCCCATTTTTTTTTCTTGAGGTTTCAAGTGGTCACCCTGTCTGTGTTTTACACACCATCTCCTCAAAAAAATAAAAAATGAAAATCTAAATGTAGGTAGAACATTAAGAATTACTGGCTCAAGAACCCGGTTTAGGCAATTTCCCCATTTGAATTTCGGAAGTGGGGGGCCCATTTTAGCACTCCTGTTTTTTTGGAAAAGACAGTAATCGCCTTACAGAATCAGCTTACATCAAACAAGCTTGTCCGAACTTTGATTATTTCGACCTACATTCCCTATTTGCTACGTCGAAAAATTTTCTTCGCCGACTGAGGGTACCGTTTCCTCGTCCGCATTATGTATAATGCGTTAATTCCGAATGAAGCTGGGTCCAGAAGGTTTTAAAATTCCAAGAAAAATCGGCTTGCTTCCTAGGGCACAAAAGGAGGTCAAAATTTGAGGCGATGTTATGAGCGCGGCTATTCCTCAAGATTAAGATCGCTTTTGCAAGCGAGAACCTTGAATGGCTGGCCTTTAAAGATCGAGGAGTGTCCCCGCTTGCTCTTACCCAAAATGTAGGGAACATTGACCTGTACTAAATTCATTCTTAACGCCATCGCTTCGGCGCGGTGGCATCGGCCCGAGGCTGAGAATGCTGAATAAACAACGATAAAAATACCGAACACCGAAAATTTAATGAGCAAGATGTGACCGAAATTTACGAATACTACAATTTGTGAGTTCGTACTGTATTCTCAAAAGTGATCTTCACCGTTCACTGCCTCATTTTGTACTCTCTTCGCGTTCGTTTCATTATACCTTAATAGTAAATAATATCAGCAAATGTAATCGACATTACAATTTTTCGATTAGCCCGTGTGCGAAACGTAACGAAAAACTAATTTTTTTTTTGTATTTCAAATAACTGATGTTGCAGGTGGTGCAGCCACGTGCTCATTTGACATAGAATTCAAATCTTCCCAGTGCAGTACAAATTTCTTTTTGAGACATTTTTAACTACTCAATACTCAGTGCAGTGCGTGAAAAATTTAAATCGTGGTCTCTTTCTCACCAAACGTGGGTAAGTTTCGACTCACGAATATTTCTTTCAACTTCTGAATGCCTCAGACTTTCTTCTTTTTTTTCTTTCTTCTTTTTTTTTGTGGGGGCGGGGGAGTTAAAATACGTCAAGAAAAAGACTTTGTTTCGACCAAAAAATATGTATAAACTACAATAATAAGAGTCGGGTTTTCTGCTTACTGTTGTTGTCGGTAAGTGGTTTTTTTTTGTTTTTTCTTTTGGTCCAAAAATTTAAAATTTTGGGTCAATGTGCAAAAAAAATTTTGTGTTTTAAAAGTGAAGGTAACAAACAGGGACGAAACTAAGGGGTATGAGGCAGCTTTCCCCTCAAGCCTCCACCGAAGTTCGGAAATTTTAGTAGATGGATCAAAAGTTAGAAAAATCCTTCAAGTCAAAAGAGATTTCGAGGTTTTTTTTTCTAAGTCGATGCCAAGAAATTTGATGCATGGGAATTATGAGTTTAGTCAGTTGGAGATTTAGCAATCCTCCCCCCCCCCCCAGAAAAAACTCTTCGCTTCGGTTCTGGTAACAAATAACCAATATTGTAAATCTGCGAAAATCTCGTAAATCGCATCCTTAAACTCTCTCCAGGCGCCTCTTTGTCAGCTTGCTAAATAGTTTTTCAATTTGTTCTGCCGAAGGGGGGAGAATGAACTAATAATGCTCTGTACCAACCCATCCCTGATTTCGACAGAATTATCCACTCATTATGGACTTAGTTACGTCCTAGGAAATTTTTTCATCAAAATTGGATGACCACGACAGGGGTCAAAATCAGGCAGATGAGCTTATTAGGGAGAAACAGAAATGGCCTAATATTTACTCGTAACTTTATTTAATAAAAATTAAGCCCGATGCAAGTCAAAGAAAACCAGATCATCATTCGCAAGAGCAGGACGGAGTCCAATCGCAAAAATTTTGTACTTTCTGAACAAGGACTATTCCAATTTACCGTCGGGGGTCTGGTTAGCCGAATGGATAGCGCGCTGGTCTCGGAATCCGGAGGTCCTGGGTTCGAGCCCCCGTAGCAACTCGCTGCATTTCAACCTAGGCCGGGTTTCAGCCAG
Source organism: Acanthococcus lagerstroemiae (assembly GCA_031841125.1). Classification (NCBI taxonomy): domain Eukaryota; kingdom Metazoa; phylum Arthropoda; class Insecta; order Hemiptera; family Eriococcidae; genus Acanthococcus; species Acanthococcus lagerstroemiae. The sequence continues at coordinate 37,211,716 of CM063107.1, forward strand.
AAGGGAAGAGGGCTAAGACAGCCCTAACAGACTCTGAAGTAATGCTGGAAATGGCGGATTCTAGGGCTCGGGTTGAGAGTAAAATTAGAAAAGAGAGATTTTTAATTCACTATGCAACACATGATGTACAATTATTGTTGTTATATTCCTTAATCTCCTGACTAGTTGGTTGCGTCTCTCCACTTTCTTCTCTCCTGTACTAATGTTTTCATATCTGAAAAGGATTTACCCTTTGTATCTTTCATTATCTGCTCTTCATAGCTCATTAATTCTAAAGGTTTCAATACAAAATGTAATATAAATTGTTAAAAAAGAAGTTGTAGGAGATATGTACAATGTACATACACATCAAAAGTAGACCCTCCAGAATCTTTATGTTCTATCTTCATTGCATCATTGCATACTGTATCGAGTCTTTTTCTACTTGATATATAACACCATAACCTTCAGATCCTGTTTGTTTTCCAATTTTACAACCATTAATTTCATCAGGAATCATGCAAGACTTCATTTTATAAATTATTATTCTTTTCACAGGCTTTTCCTTACTTATTTTTGGTTGAGGCTTTGACGGCTCATTTACCTTTGGATGTTCAGATACATGTAATCTGCAGAGATGTTCAAAATTTTTGTAAATAGATGCGTCAGTATAAATTGTTCAAATGTAAACATGAAATTATAATAGAAGATTATTTTTTTCAACTGCAATATATTACTAATTTTTATTGTATATTTGAGCGCTTGTGTTTTATTAGACAATATTTGTCTTCGGCAGATTATCTTTAATTGACTTTGTGTTTAAAATAGCGAATAAAATCTTTAGATAAAATTTGGTCTTCTACATTGTGTATTTTTTTTTTTTGTTCAATTATCCCGTTTTATTATAAAAATGAACAAATTTTTGTTACTAACCTTAATTGTTTTTAATTTTCAAGAAATATTTTGCAATAAAAATTGTAATGAGACGAGTGCACAAGAAATTAATATGGTTTCTGAAGAAGTAGAGGCTAAAAAATATTTTGAATCTGTTTATACTTCTAGAATAAGTCCTTTTTTGTCTTCAGCTATGTTTTTCAATATTTCATTAAAACATGAGTTACAAACAGTCAAAGTTTATAATATATTATGGGGAAATTTTTATGAACTTTCTAATATTGGAAAATACAAAGCATCTGTTGAGGGAATATTTACAGGAACTATAATACAAAATTTAAACCATACATTTAACGGTTATAGTACAGTATCAATTTTATTTAATTTATTAGATGAAAATGAATTTTTAATTAAAGCAACTATAAACATATTACACATGGATAAAGACAAAAATTACACATTTAATACAATTAATTCAAAAATAAAAGGAAAATTAATATTGAAAGAAATAAGTATTAAAAAAAAAATTATTTTGAAATTAAATTTATTAAATGTTAATATTACAATTAACAATCATAATTTATTAAAAGATGACATAGATGTTTCTGCAGATATAGCTCCCAATATATTTGTAAAAAATAAATATTTTGATTTTTCGTCGTTATATCAAAATCAAACAGAGATATTAAAATTTTGTTACAAAAAAGATCAATTAGTTAAGAATTGAAAAATTTAGATTTCAATTCAATGCATTATATAAGATAGAGTTCATTAAATCTAATTTCTAGTTAGAACCATTACTTTTAGCTAACATTCTTCACGTTTTTGAATCACAATATTTTATATTAAATTAGCATAACATCTTAAATCGCGTGTTCTGAAAGGGACTTTAATGAAAATAAAAATGAAAACATTATTCTAGCATCCCAAAAGTTTTTAGCTTGAATTTCAAATGATTTGTATATTTCTCCTTTTGGATCTATTTTTCTTCCAGTGACAGGATTATTCCACTTTTTGTTTTCAACTAAATTCTACAATAAGCTGGAGTAAGTTTATATTTGTATGACTTTTCATTATTTGTATTCTTTGTAGTTTCCATTTTGTTTCTTTAAATATTTTGAAAATTCATAAGGGTGATTCTTTCAACATGATGAATATTTAATTATAATTTTTGTCAGTTTGTAAACATTATTTTTTGAACTTTTTTTTTAGTCAAAGCCCTAAGGTTGATCTATAGAAAGCATAAATAAGGTTGAACCAACAGGTTACTTTTTGGGTGGGAGCAGAGAGCTTAATTTGTGCACGACGATGGAACATCCAAGCACGGCAAAGGAGCATTCAAACTCTGACAGATCTTTTGCTCCTTATTGTTGTTTTGCAATGTTGCTTGGCTTGGTAGACTTTGACATGATGGGGCTCGAGTTGTCAGGAGAAAATAATCTACGTTCTGTTTATTCAAGAGCCATGTATCCTGACTAGTTTGCGAAAATATTCCGTCGTCGTGCATCAATGTTCCCCCGTCGTGTTTATCAATATTCAGGTTTGCACGACAAAGGGGAAAGAAATTGGGCGCACGTCGAAGGAAAATTCCGCAGTGTGTTCCGTTATACCACGCAGAAATCGACTGTTTTGGTGAAAATACCATTGGATTGTCGTTAGCAGTGTTTATATATACCGAATATTAAAACTTGTGATTTAATAATGTACCAATGTTAACCAATTACTCGCATGACGAAAGACTCATCTGAGTATACTTTGCATTTTTTGTGAGTAATTTTCTCAAAATCATCGAATTAGCCCTTAAGATACAGAAATTTTTTAGTGGATGGTATTCTGTTGAGTCCTGTTAATCGTTTTGGCTACCTATTGTGGAGAAAAAGAGAAATAGTCAAACCATTTTGATCAGCTGAAAATCATGCACAACAAAAGAAAGAAAGGCTGGTTACTCATCTTCAAAGTGTCCTAAATTTGTCAGTTCCGGGTGAAACCACGTAGCATTATCACAAAACACGCTCTACTCTATTCTCATCAGGTTCACCAGGCCGAATTGACCTTTCAATGTAAAATAAACCAGAATACTAGTCATTAATGTTGCAAAATAAGTTTGGGGCCTATTTTGAAGTTTTTCAAACCAAAAATATATGTAATGATAACTGAAGTCTTGTAGTATGTCATAGAAAACATCATCACTGAAGGGGGTGGGGGACCTTATACTATCCTTAGTACCAGAAAAATTTGCTGGTACCCAAATATTTGAAGAATCACCCATAATCATTTTCAAAATTTTTTTAGAAACATTTTTTAAGCAACACATTTTTATTATCGTTATAGTTTTTAAATTTAGTTTCATTTAAAAAAGTATGCTGCATTCTGAGAAAGCAACTATTCATTTTTTTATTTACACATTCTCTACTTTTTGTTGGTTATGCAATAATTTGGAAAGATTCTCTATGAAACTTAAATTCATGTCATTTAAACTAATTATGTGTAGTAAAATTGTTATACCATAATTACATGACTTCTGAAATATATATTAAAGTTTTTTACAATCAAGCTCATAAGCCAGATTGAGTCTAGTGTACTGAAAGTAAAAGAAAGGAACGTTCAGTAATACAAAACAACAAATATTTTCTTATACAAAAAATTTAATGGTAACAAACATAATTATAGGCACGCTAAAAATATTTTTTTGCGCAATTTACAAACACTTGTATTAATTAATAATTTCTTGTAATCTAACACATAAGTTTTCCATTTATCACATGCTTGCATATTTTGTCTATATGAGTATTGTGTTATTAAAGAATTAGAAACAGCCTTCAATTCTTTGTCGTCTTCATATTTTAAACTAATAATCTTTTCTAAAGCAGCAACTCTCATTCTTTGACTTCCTTTCCAGTTCGTCTCCTCAAACATTCTCTCTAGCTGTACTACACCCCGTCCCAAAATCATTTTCTTCTGGCCATCTCACTTCACTAATTCCTATTATGTCTAACTATCTAACCCGTTTCGCGGCTCATCTAGACCATATAGGCTAAGCTCTGTAAAGCAGTACATATAAGTTCTTACTAATCAAACGAATTATTTGGAGCTCAATTCCCTCACATTTGGTTTTTAGACTTAAGACTAGCTAAGTATTATTTTACACAGGTATCCAATGTTGTAGCTGCAGACAGATACCTACTTAGTATCAATTAGGTACATGTTGGTAGAGTTCCGTTACGATAGTGTCAGATGTAGCACACGCGTTCATGTATGTTCTTTTTCCAAAGCCAAGTTCGGCAACTAAAATCGCGATTTGTGAGTGTGCAAATAAAAAAAAACTGCTTTCGCTAAGCGAAAGCAGTACCGACTTTTCGGCCTTCGGCCGAAAAGTACTCGGAACTCGCTTCGCTCGTTCCTCGCGAAATCGAGACACTGTCGACACGTTTTAAGTGGTAAACGTTTTAGAAAACGCAAATGTCGACAAGGACTACTTAGTGGTATTCGGCCGAAATGTTTAAGGCCATTCACGTTTTAAAAAACGCAACTCTCGACAGAGAATAGTATTATAAAAAATATAAAACTACCCGGCTATCAAAATTAGAGTTCGTATAAATTTGAAATCGATACATTCAAGGCGGAAAAAACATTTGATACAAAACTACGCGGCTATCAAAATTTGATTTCGTATCAATTAAATCCCAAACAACATCGAGTACATAAGTCGCCTTGCGCTTCTTATGCTGAACTTAAATTGAGGAAACTCGTGAACGACTCAACCGATTGTTATCAAACTTTCACCAATACAACTTCAAGTACTTCTCTATAATGTACCAAAATTTGGAATCAAATGATTCGATAGTTCCTGAGATTTTTGTGCCACAAATTTTGTCCTCAAGGAAAACTCACGAACGGCTCGACCGATTGCCTTCAAAAGCTTATTTTAACAACTTCGAGTACTTCTCCATAATATACCAAAATTTGGAATCAATTGATTCAATAGTTTCTCAGATTTTCTTCCCACAAAATTAAGGTGTACATATATAAACCTATATAATATATATATATATATATATATATATATATATATATATATTATACATATGCAGGACGGCTTTTTCGCCTCTTTTTCATATATAAAGCGACGTTTTCACCTCATATACGGAGGCGAAAACGAAAAATCGGAGGTGAAAACGTAAGGCACTGTATCTCAATAATTTAGGCTTCTACCGGCTAGGCAATCCCCTGGGCAAATTTTTGGCTGGAGGCGAAAAAACCCACATACATCAGACATATACATTTTAGTGCATGGTACCTCTCACCAGACAGCGCTAGTGTCACTTGTAAATCATATAATGAGACTTTTTCACCTCCAAACATAACTGAGCATTTTCGCCTCCGATTCGCGGCAACAACGCATTAGTGATTGAATTAATATTAAACTCGGAGGTTTCCTACTTGCTTGTATGCCTGGAGGTGAAATGTTCCCTCACATATTAAACGTCGCTGTGTACTTGTATATGAAAAAGAGGCGAAAAAGCCGCCCTGCAAAAATATACCTTTAAAATTTCGTTTTCGCCTCCGTATATGAGGTGAAAACGTTGCTTTATGTACAAAAATGAGGCGAAAAAGACCTTCTTTAAAAAAAAATAAAAAAAAATGTATATAATATTGTATATCATATACCCCGCATGTTAAAGATTGTAAGTAGAAATTACTGCACCGAAAAGTTTACCACGAATTGATAGATGATGTATGTAGGTTTTTTCGCCTCCAGTCAAAAATTTGCCCAGGGGGTTACCTGCTGGCCTGTAGAAGCTTAAATTATTGAGATACAGTGTCTTACGTTTTCACCTCCGTCTATGAGGTAAAAACGTCGCTGTACACAGGATTAGTCAGTTTTCCTTCCGCAATAGGAAAACTCCATTACGCTGAAGATCTGTTATCGGTTTTGTCGCTATTCACGAATAGTATGCAGCTTGCCTACACCCGATAACAAAGCGTACTGTACATTTTGGAAGATAACACATTGAGTCATACTTCGTTCAGCCTGACGGAGTTTTCCTATGGCGGAGGGAAAACCAACTAACCCTGTATATGAAACAGAGGAGAGAAGGCCGTCCTGCAAAGATATACCTTTAGAATTTCGTTTTCGCCTCCTATATGAGGTGAAAACGTCGCTTTATGTATGAAAAAGGGGCGAAAAAGCCGCCCTGCAAAGATATTATTATATACCCGCGAGAACATGATGATCAAGATCGAGAAGGTCACAGGTTTACCATTTCCCTATACTCTAAGACATTGTAAATAACACAGTTCGGAATGGACATGAATTTTTTTAGTCTGAGGAAGAGGTTCAAGAATAACATAATAAGAAACTTACAGAGGCGAAAAAGCCGCCCTGAAAAGATATACCTTCAGAGTTTCGTTTTCGCCTCCGTATATGAGGTGAAAACGTCGCTTTATGTATGAAAAAGGGGCGAAAAAGCCGCCCTGCAAAGATATTATTATATACCCGCGAGAACATGATGATCAAGATCGAGAAGGTCACAGGTTTACCATTTCCCTATACTCTAAGACATTGTAAATAACACAGTTCGGAATGGACATGAATTTTTTTAGTCTGAGGAAGAGGTTCAAGAATAACATAATAAGAAACTTACAGAGGCGAAAAAGCCGCCCTGAAAAGATATACCTTCAGAGTTTCGTTTTCGCCTCCGTATATGAGGTGAAAACGTCGCTTTATGTATGAAAAAGGGGCGAAAAAGCCGCCCTGCAAAGATATTATTATATACCCGCGAGAACATGATGATCAAGATCGAGAAGGTCACAGGTTTACCATTTCCCTATACTCTAAGAATTGTAATAAACAGTTCGAATGGACATGAATTTTTTATAGAGGAAGAGTCAAGAACTAAAAAGAACTTACGAGGCGAAAAACCGCCCTGAAAATATACTTAATTTCGCTCTCCTTATATGAAGGTGAAAAACGTCGCTTTATTATGAAAAATGGGAAAAACCGCAAAATATTATTAACCGGAGACATTATTCAACATCGAGAAGGTCAATTACACATTTCCTAATCAAGAATTTAATAACACAGTGGAATGACATGAATTTTATTTAGTTGAGGGAAAAATCCAAATAAGAATAAGCTAGAGCGTGAAAAAGCGCCTAAGTTTATTTCAATTTGAACGCGTCGTAATGAAGGGAAAAGTCGCTTATATAAATAGGCGAAAACTGCAAAATGAAAACGCGAAACTTATCATGCCGAAGATATAATAATCATTCGATTAAATTAGTCAAGTGAAAGGTTCAATGAACATAATACTTAGATTGAAAAGCCAGTTCGAATAATAATTTTTAGACTTACAGGAAAAAGCGCCCAAAAGATATATTACAGAGTGCGAAAAAGCCCCCTAAAAATTATGAAAACCGCTTATATGAAAGAGGAATAGGTCGTCAATTTATATAAGGCGAAAAAACAGTCGAGAAGAATTTTATACCAGATCTATGACTAAGAATGAAATACAGGTTGAAACTCCTAAATTTTTTAGCTGAGGAAGAGGTTCAAGAAAACTAATAGAAACTACAGGGCGAAAAAGCCGCCCTGAAAAGATATACCTTCAGAGTTTCGTTTTCGCCTCCGTATATGAGGTGAAACGTCGCTTATATATGAAAAAGAGGCGAAAAAGCCGCCTGCAAAGAATTATACCCGCGAGAACATGATGATCAAGATCGAGAAGGTCAAGTTTACCATTTCCATTTATAAACATTGTAAATAAAATTTCGGAAGGACTCAATTTTTTAGTGACGAAGAGGTCAAGAAATACTAATAAGAAACTTCAGAGGCGAAAAGCCGCCCTGAAAAAGATATTACCTTAGAGTTTCGTTTCCGCTCGTATATGAGGTGAAAACGGCGTTTCATTATGAAAAAGAGCGAAAAAGCCGCCCTGCAAAGATATTATTATATACCGCGAGAACATGATGATCAAGATCGAAAGAAGGTCACAGGTTACCATTTCCCTATACTCAAGAATTGTAAATACACAGTCGAATGGACATGAATTTTTTAGTCTGAGGAAGAGGTTCAAGAATAACACTAAAGAAACTTACAGAGGCGAAAAAGCCGCCTGAAAGATATACCTTCAGAGTTTCCGTTTTCCACTCTCGTATATGAGGTGAAAACGTCGCTTTATGATATGAAAAGGGCGAAAAAGGCCCATGCAAAGATATTATTATATACCGGGAAAAAGCGAGAAGAATTACCGACATGATCAACGAATCACGGAAGTTCACAGGTTTACCTTTACTCTAGTAACATTCAAGACATGAAATAACTTACAGTTAGGAAAGGTAAGAACAATAGAATTTTTTAGGTCGAAGAAGGGTTCAAGAATAACCTTAAGAATTACAGAGGCGAAAAAGCGCCCTGAAAGTATATAACAGCGAAAAAGTCTCCGAGTATTTTCCTCCGTATCAATCGGAGGTACGAACCCTAACTCTAGACTTGTAATATAATACGAAGGACATGAATAAGACGCTCAGAATAATATAAAAACTACCGCGAGAAAAAGCGCTCAGAAAGAAAGTTTCAAGTTTCCTTTCCCTTATAAGATTGTAAATAACCGTTCGGAATGAATGAATTTTTAGTCTGGAGAGGATATATAACCAAGAACTTACAGAGGCGAAAAAAGCGCCGAACAGGTATACCTTCATATCGTTGTCCGATTGGGAAACGCGATTTTTATGAAAAAGAGGAAAAAGCCAGCTAAAAAAATATTATTACGCGAGAAAAGCGCTCAAAGATATACGTCCAGGTTTCATTTTCCCTATCATAAGGATGTAAATAACAAGTTGATGACATGAATTTAGTCGAGAAAGCGTTCAAGAATAATAATAGAAACTACAGAGGCGAAAAACGCTGAAGATCAGGTTTACCATTCCTATCTCTAAGACATTGTAAATAACAAGTTCGGAATGGACTGAATTTTTTAGTTGAGAAGAGGTCAAGAATAAATAATAAGAAACTTACAGAGGCGAAAAAGCCCCTGAAAATGTATACCTTCAGAGTTTTCGTTTTCGCCTCGTATTGAGGTTGAATAAAACGTCGCTTTGTTGAAAAAGGGGCAAAAAACGCCTGCAAAGACTATTCTTATATACTCCGCGAGAACTATGAAAAAGAGGAAAGGTCACCAGGTTTACCTTTTATACTCTAACATTGTAATAACACAGTTCGGAAGGCATGAATTTTTTTAGTCTGAGGAATAGTTAAAAAACATAATAGCAAATTTACAGTGCGAGAAAAGTCACCCATAAAAAACTTCAGAGTTCGTTTTCGCCCCGTATATGAGGTGAAAACGTTCGCTTTACTGTATGAAAAAGGGCGAAAAAGCCTGCCCTGAAAGATATTATAACCCGCAAGAATTGATCAAGATCGAGAAGGTACAGGTTTACCATTCCCTAGCTCTAAGACATTGTAAATAACAGTTCGGAATGGACATGAATTTTTTTAGTCTGAGGAAGAGGTTCAAGAATAACATAATAAGAAACTTACAGAGGCGAAAAAGCCGCCCTGAAAAGATATACCTTCAGAGTTTCGTTTTCGCCTCCGTATATGAGGTGAAAACGTCGCTTTATATATGAAAAAGAGGCGAAAAAGCCGCCCTGCAAAGATATTATTATATACCCGCGAGAACATGATGATCAAGATCGAGAAGGTCACAGGTTTACCATTTCCCTATACTCTAAGACATTGTAAATAACACAGTTCGGAATGGACATGAATTTTTTTAGTCTGAGGAAGAGGTTCAAGAATAACATAATAAGAAACTTACAGAGGCGAAAAGCCGCCCTGAAAAGATATACCTTCAGAGTTTCGTTTTCGCCTCCGTATAATGAGGTGAAAACGTCGCTTTATATATGAAAAAGAGGCGAAAAAGCCGCCCTGCAAAGATATTATTATATACCCGCGAGAACATGATGATCAAGATCGAGAAGGTCACAGGTTTACCATTTCCCTATACTCTAAGACATTGTAAATAACACAGTTCGGAATGGACATGAATTTTTTTAGTCTGAGGAAGAGGTTCAAGAATAACATAATAAGAAACTTACAGAGGCGAAAAAGCCGCCCTGAAAAGATATACCTTCAGAGTTTCGTTTTCGCCTCCGTATATGAGGTGAAAACGTCGCTTTATATATGAAAAAGAGGCGAAAAAGCCGCCCTGCAAAAATATTATTATATACCCGCGAGAACATGATGATCAAGATCGAGAAGGTCACAGGTTTACCATTTCCCTATACTCTAAGACATTGTAAATAACACAGTTCGGAATGGACATGAAATTTTTTAGTCTGAGAAGAGGTTCAAGAATAACATAATAAGAAACTTACAGAGGCGAAAAAGCCGCCCTGAAAAGATATACCTTCAGAGTTTCGTTTTCGCCTCCGTATATGAGGTGAAAACGTCGCTTTATAGTATGAAAAAGGGCGAAAAAGCCGCCCTGCAAAAATTATTTATATACCCGCGAGACATGATGATCAAGATCGAGAAGGTCACAGGTTTACCATTTCCCTATACTCTAAGACATTGTAAATAACACAGTTCGGAATGGACATGAATTTTTTTAGTCTGAGGAAGAGGTTCAAGAATAACATAATAAGAAACTTACAGAGGCGAAAAAGCCGCCCTGAAAAGATATACCTTCAGAGTTTCGTTTTCGCCTCCGTATATGAGGTGAAAACGTCGCTTTATGTATGAAAAAGGGGCGAAAAAGCCGCCCTGCAAAGATATTATTATATACCCGCGAGAACATGATGATCAAGATCGAGAAGGTCACAGGTTTACCATTTCCCTATACTCTAAGACATTGTAAATAACACAGTTCGGAATGGACATGAATTTTTTTAGTCTGAGGAAGAGGTTCAAGAATAACATAATAAGAAACTTACAGAGGCGAAAAAGCCGCCCTGAAAAGATATACCTTCAGAGTTTCGTTTTCGCCTCCGTATATGAGGTGAAAACGTCGCTTTATATATGAAAAAGAGGCGAAAAAGCCGCCCTGCAAAGATATTATTATATACCCGCGAGAACATGATGATCAAGATCGAGAAGGTCACAGGTTTACCATTTCCCTATACTCTAAGACATTGTAAATAACACAGTTCGGAATGGACATGAATTTTTTTAGTCTGAGGAAGAGGTTCAAGAATAACATAATAAGAAACTTACAGAGGCGAAAAAGCCGCCCTGAAAAGATATACCTTCAGAGTTTCGTTTTCGCCTCCGTATATGAGGTGAAAACGTCGCTTTATATATGAAAAAGAGGCGAAAAAGCCGCCCTGCAAAGATATTATTATATACCCGCGAGAACATGATGATCAAGATCGAGAAGGTCACAGGTTTACCATTTCCCTATACTCTAAGACATTGTAAATAACACAGTTCGGAATGGACATGAATTTTTTTAGTCTGAGGAAGAGGTTCAAGAATAACATAATAAGAAACTTACAGAGGCGAAAAAGCCGCCCTGAAAAGATATACCTTTAGAGTTTCGTTTTCGCCTCCGTATATGAGGTGAAAACGTCGCTTTATATATGAAAAAGAGGCGAAAAAGCCGCCCTGCAAAGATATCATCGTATACCTGCGAGAACATGGGATCATGCTCAAGATTGTTAGAAGAAACTACTCCACAGAAAATTCTAATACGAAGTTGCAGATTTTCACTTTTAGCATTTTGTTTTCGCCTCCATATATGAAGCGAAAAAGTCGCTTTATATACAAAAATGAGGTGAAAAAAGATCCTCTTCGATAAAAATGTACATACCATCATGTATACAGAAAAAATTGGAACAAAATAAACAACAGGTGTCTGAACTGAAACCTGAAATATAATAACTACAGACGTGCTGAAAAGAAATACACTGACGAATTTCATTGCCTCCATCCTGCTTTCAGACAAGAAGGCGATGTTTCTTTGTAGAATTTATAAGAATTTCATGCGGTGACGAGAGAAATATGATGATTATGTGTGTCTGCTGCAACTCAGTGACCAACATGCGATTGCAGTATACCTGAATGAGAAGATATTGATTTCAAACATAGGCCCCAGGAATGCAAAAGTACGCGAAGAGTCCGAACAAGCCTGCTTATCGCACACTGGAGGATGAGACGTAAACATGTGCTGCAAAAGTATTGGCAACGTTGCTGGAGGCCAAAAAGGCCAATTATGTAAAAAAGAAATACAAACGGAGGCGAAAAGTATAAACTATGTTCGGAGGTGAAAGGGACTATATACATAATGTATACACTCGGTGATAAATTTTGAGAAATCCTTACCCCTCTCAGGTTGCCTCTTATGACATCAATGCTCTGATTCTAAAATAACAAAGTATACACTTCTAAACCCATTTTTTCTGGCGGAGGCGAGGGCGTCTGCGTTATGTATGGAGGTGAAAAGGATTCCCTGCATGTATATATATATATATATATATAAGGAAACCTGAAATTCAGCCACTATTACAGTCGTGTTCTAAACACTCTGAAACGCAAAAAAAACATTGCCCCCGCCCCCAACTTCACAACTGTGACGAGTGTAATACCTCCCTTTTCTTCGAAAAGTCGGTAAAAACTGGCCAAAATGTTTAAGGCCATTGACATTTAAAAAAACGCAACTCTAAACAAGGAATAGTATTATAAAAATAGAAAACTACCCGGCTATCAAAATTCGTAAAAATTTGAAATCGATACATTCAAGGCGGAAACGTGTAAGACCGAAACATTTGTATAATACAACAGAACTACGCGGCTATCAAAATTAGATTTCGTATCAATTAAATCCCCCCCCCCCCAAAAAAAAAAAACAACATCGAGTACGTAAGTCGCCTCGCGCTTCTTATGCTGAACTTGAATTGAGGAAACTCATAAACGACTGGACCGATTGTCACCAAACTTTTACCTGCATAACTTCAAATACTTCTCTATAATCTACCCAAATTTGGAATCAATTGATTCGAAAGTTCCTGAGATTTTCGTGTCACAAATTTTGTCCTTAAATTGAGGAAAACTCACGAACGGCTCGACCGATTGCCTTTAAACTCTTCACTGCACAATTTCAAGTACTGCCCCATAATATATCAAAATTTGGAATCAATTTATCCAATAGGTTTTGAGATTTTCGTGCCACAAAATTAGTATATATAATTTATATATATATATATATATATATATATATAATATATATTATATATATATATATATATATTATATATTATATATATATATAATATATATATATGTATATAAGGAAACCTGAAATTCAGCCACTATTACAGTCGTCTTCTAAACACTCTGAAACGCAAAAAAAAAACGTTGCCCCCACCCCCATCTTCACAACTGTGACGAGTGTAATACCTCCCTTTTCTCCGAAAAGTCGGTAAAAGTTGCCATAAAAATTGTAGTGCTGAATTCGTGTTGTACGGCGGCCCACGTACACGTAAGATTTAACCGCAATTTAGAAATTTCTTGCGGCACAAGAGTAAAATTCCGAGCGCGTCAAAACGTGAAAGCACCAGCGTATTTGGTGATAAGCCGCCGTGTGTGACTGTGAGTGCGTTGACACCCTTCGTTGTTTTCGACTAACATATTACCACCGGCCAAGCGCGCGCCTAGCAGGACTAGAAACTAATTTGGAAAAGACTCATATTATGACCAATGGGGAAAGGGTTCAAATAAATCTGTTTGGCAAAGAATTTGCATACGTAGACGAGGCTACTTACCTGGGCCAAATTATCTCTTCGAAAATGAAATGAAAAAAGAACTTCAGAGAAGGAAAGCGGCAAGCTGGAAAAGCTACTGGCGTCTCGGACGTATCTTCAAGGGTGGGTTCTCTCTCTCGCAAAAAATCAAAATTCTGGAAAAATGTGTTTACCCAGTCCTAAGTTATGGGTGCCAAACGTGGACCTTCACGAAAGGGCGTCAAAAGTTTATCGAAATTCAGCAAAGAAAATTTCTCCGTTCAATTTTAAAAATTAGGCTAAATGATAGAGTCAGCAATAATGAGTTGATGGAAAAAACAGGTTCTGAACCTCTGCTAAATAAACTGCAAATTCTCAAATGGAAATGGGCGGGGCACCTGGCTCGCCTGCCCAACGAGAGGTGGACTACCAGAATGATAAATTGGTACCCGGTGAACTTCGGACGTAAGAGCGGGAAACCCGCGATGAGATGGCGGAATGAATTTTTTAGATATGCTGGAGAGACTTGGCAGCGAGTAGCTAAAGAAAGACGGGCTTGGGAGAATGCAGAGGCAATCCTCTACAACGTGGACTAAAAGACCCGGATGGGAGAGACCACGAACATTGTTGAAACGGGGCACAAACTCAGAGGCGGTGTGTTTCCTTCAGGAGCTTAGCAAACTCAAGTAGTCGATCGAATAATAAGGTACCAAATTTATATTGTCCTAGTGTGTTGTTAAAATTAATCGAAAGTAATTGGTATAATTAAGTTTAAGGTCCGCCAACGAAAATTCTGCCGCGACTTATTGTAAACATCATTAATGAACCATGATGTATTTAAATATGCACCGTTGATAAACAATAATAATAATAATAATAATAATAATACAGCCTGAACTGAGGGCGCCGTGGCCGATACTCAGTTCGCCCATCTCTGGGCATAAGCCTCCACCACCCACCTCCACTCCTTTCGATTTTGCGACCTACTCCCCCAATTTGGCCCTATCTCCTTCAGAATTTCGTCTATCCATCGGGCGGTAGGTCGCCCTATCTTACGTATTCGATCATATGGTAGCCGTACGGTTGACCTGAGGTTCCATTTCTCTTTGTTACCTCTCGCCATATGGCCTCCGTATTTGATTTTCAATTTCTTAATTTTATATCTAATATTAGCTGTTCCTGTTTGTTTATGAATGTCTCGAATTTTAATTTTGTCTTTTAGTTTGTAACCAAGAATACTTCGCAGCATTGCGTTTTGGGTTTTCTCGAACTTACCTAAATTATTTTTAGTAAGGGCCCAGGTTTGGGCCCCGTATGTCAGGACCGGCGCGACACAGGTGTCCCATATTTTTATTTTTGTCCTTAATTTCATCTTGCTTTTAAAAATATATTTTAGACCCCAATAAGCCTTCCAACTGTACCCGATTCTAGCCTGGATTTCTTTGTCTATTCCTTTTTCAAACGAGATAATTCGGCCGAGGTATTTGTATTCGTCTACTACTTCTATCTCCCTGTCTTGTATCTTGATTGATTTGGTACCTTCTTTACCCGTCCTTTCGCCGTTTACATTTTGATTCCTGATCAGCAGCTTAGTCTTGGATGTGTTTATTTCTAGGCCCATTTTCCCCCAACTTATCCTTAATTCCTTAAACATCGTCGTAACTTCTTCTATCGAACCTCCAATAAGTACGATGTCGTCGGCAAAGCGCAGGTTGTTGAGGTTTACCCCGTTGATATTAATACCTTTCTTCTCCCAGTTAAAATCCCGAAATGCCTGCTCGAGAACACAATTAAATAGATTGGGGGATAGCGGGTCCCCCTGTTTGACACCCCTACCTATACGGAAGTCCTCCCCCCTGACATCTAGTTTAATGCAAGCTGTCGCATTGTTGTAAGCATTCTCCAGGACCCTAATTAACTTTCTTTCTACACCTTGCTTTGCTAGCGCTTCCCAGACATACTCGTGCGAAACAGGGTCGAATGCTTTTTTAAAGTCGATGAACAAGAGGCAGACATCTCTCTATATACTAAAAAAGTAAAATCCGCCGCCGCCGCCACCGCCTCCGGGAAAAAAACGCACTGCGGGTTGCCTATCTAAAAATCCGAAAAATTGCAGGGGCAGATCAGCTACATTCAAGGACATAATCTGTTCTAATATAAAAGATCTCCAAGTTTTAAGACATAACTAACATAATAAGACATAAAAAAAGACATCTCTCTATCTCTCTCTATTATACTAATTTATATTGAAAACCAATGAAAACCAAAACTCCTCTCCCTCCCTCCCCTCCTGGAGAAGAACTCACTGCGGGTTGCCTACCTAAAAATTGGGAAAATGGCAGGGGCAGATCAGCTACTTTCAAGGACATAATCTGTTCTAACATAAAAGATCTCCAAGTTTTAAGACATAACCGACATAATAAGACATAAATGACAAGTCTTCATGAATAAGGCAGACCAGCTACCTTGGACTCTGAGATCTCAGGTCCTTATGACGTCATTCATTTCTCCAGAGGTAGCCTACCCTTGGGAGGGGGGGGGGCGCTAATTTTTATTCTATCTAAAGGCGCAAGCATGTTAAATCCGGCCCTGATGACGTCATACACTGATAGTGAGTATAATTGAGAGAAGACCTGTTATCAAATAAAAATATTCGGCCATCGATTGATATGACGTGATAACGTAATAATGTGGTCCTCAAAATTTAAATTGCTATGGAAAATTATGATGAACTGTCAGACACTCAGTTGAAAGCTATTTCTCCTTCTGTGTGACTGAATATTTTTGCGGTACGGATGTATGTCAGTCCACAGTTTACGAAGCATTTTACGAAGACGATACTTTTGCGAAGACGATATTTTTCCGAAGAATTATTTTCCGAACTTTGAATCTCGTGAAGAAACCAGGACGCAGTTGTAAGTAAACGGATAATCTCGAAAAGAAACCAGGACGCAGTAAGTTGTAAGTAAACTGATAATCAGTATTTTTCATTTTGGTCTTTTTGTTGGGGTATTATCGTTAATATTTATCAGTTTGCCGGTATAGTTTTTTTGGAAAACAGACACTTTTCGAAAGCAGATCGGTTAAGGGTATTATAATTTTACTTCACACTTTCATACAAGTTCTTGATTCTTATTCAGCAGCCTTCATAACAGGGTGTACTACATTCTAAAACTTGCATTGAATTGTGATATCGAAAAGCACAAACGTTTATCACCATTCTAGAAAAACGTTCCATTTTCATTTCTTACTCTTAGTAGCCACATATATCTCTCTATATCGCCGGTATCAGTCCAGTCAAAAAATTTTCACTTCAACTTTTTCGGTTCGCGACAGCGATATTTCATAGTTACTTCCTTTTCCCTTTATATATTCGATCAGTTAATCAATTACTATGCCGCGCCCTAAACTTAATCTCACAGATGCAGAGATACAAGAAAGGAAAGAAAGGCAACGATAGCAAAAAAATGCTTGGCGACAGCGAAATAGAGAGAGGGAACAAAGCTCTAACCTCTTGGAGAATTTGTCGGCTGAGCAGGCTGATAGACAACGAATGCGACATAGAGTTGAAAATATGAGTGAGAGACAGATCGAATCACAAAGAGAAAGACGTTGTCTGGAGAATATGTGTGAGGAACAGATAGAGAATCACAGAGGGGACGTCGTCTGGAGAATATGAGTGAGGAACAGATAGAATCACAGAGGTATGGCCGTCGACTGGAGAATATGAGTGAGGAACAGATTAAAGAAAGGCGTCGTCTGGAGAATATGAGTGAGGAACAGATAGAAATTCAGAGAAGTAGGCGTTTGGTTAGAAGCATGGGTGAAATAGGAGCTTACAGGCAAAGAAATCAAACAAGGGTATCTACTTCTAGAAGAATAGCAGAACGCTGTACCTTATTACTAAGTGCTGAGGGGAATACAGTATCAGTTGACACATTGGGTGTCGGAGATAGGTCTGTGGTATGCATCCACTGTAGTGCATTATCTTTTGAAAATGAACACGGACGGGTCAAAAATAGTTGTTGCCACGGAGGGAAAGTCAACCTTCCTAATTTGAAACCTTATCCTGTTGTGCTTCAAGAACTTTTGTTTGAGTCTACAGAAAGGGAAAACGGTTTCGTGCAAATATTCGCTCCTATAATAATGTATTCGCCTTTGCTTCTTTCAATAATGCAAAAAATGATGACCTCATGAATAGGCCAGGACCTTATACAATGCGCGTGGGAGGTCAAGCAAAGGTTTTAGTCACAAGCAGTTTAATTGGTGTAAACCAGCCACACTTCGGTCAAATTTATATTTATGATAATGACGAAGCAGCTCGTCATCGACTTCATGCTACAACCGATGCTGATATAATTAGTATTATACAGCCGATTATGAATGAGAATCCCTATGCAAAAAATTATAAAAATCTGTTCGCAACATATATTCAAAATCAAGATGAGGATGTGCATTTGGTGTTTTACCATTTAAAAGAGGACAATCAAGGAGTGTACAATGCTCCGACATGTAATGAATTAGCGGCAATCATTGTAACTCAAGAGGGTGACATAATGAACGAGGTAGATATTAGAGTGTATCCAAAAAGAGAAACTGAGGCCAATTTTCTTTCTAATGAGTCAGCCCATACTGACCCTATGCTGTTTCCTCTACTTTTCCCAACAGGTGAAGTTGGATGGACTTTTAAGGCATACAAATTACAATCAAATTTGCCTTCCCGACAGTATGTGTCTGCACTACAGTATTATAGTTTTCGTCTAGCCATAAGACCAACTGGTCAGTTTAATCCCCTTCTGGCCTCTGGTAGACTGACCCAGCATTTTATAATAAATGCATACTTGACGGTTGAGACTGGACGTTTAAATTATCTTAAATTTAATCAGTCTCAGCTACGTTCTGAAAGCATGCAGGGTCTAATGGACCATATCAGTAATAGTGCAGCTAATACTTCCGATCCAACTCGACTGGGCAATGCCGTTATATTACCATCATCGTTTGGTGGCAGCCCGCGAGCTATGCAACAACTCTATCACGATGCCATGGCTATTTCTCGTTATATTGGCCGGCCAGACCTCTTCATTACAATGACTTGTAACCCTAACTGGCCTGAAATTAAAAGATTTCTTCGTACCCTGCCTCCTGATACCTCAGCCCAAGACATTCCTTACTTCGTTTGTCGTTTGTTCTACCTCAAATGTACTATGCTTATATCTGAGTTGGAAGCTGTATTTGGAAAAATACGAGCGTATATTTACACAATTGAGTTCCAAAAACGTGGTTTACCTCACATGCATCTTTTGGTAACTCTGAATGATAAACTCTTGACTGCGGATGACATCGATAAATTTATGTCTACTGAAATTCCCAATAAAGAAACTGATTCCTTACTTTATCATTATGTAAGGAAACACATGCTTCATGGCCCACATACTGAAAGAACTCCATGTTGGAATGCTCAGGATAAGACATGCTCAAAAAAGTTCCCAAAATCATTCATTGAAAAAACAGACATGACTGGTTCATCTTTTCCTCGATATCAACGACGTGATAATCGTCATGAATTACATACGTATCTGGCCAAAAGTAATAACTGAATAGTTCCTGTAGATAATTTGATGGTCGTACCCTACAATCCCTACCTATTGAAACGTTCCCTATTGACCAAATCTACTGAAATTTCGCTTACTCAGTTGCGGAAATTTGAAATTTCCGCAAAAAATTCGAGGCAGATGCCGAATTCGGGAGCAGAACGTAGCGATTTTTCTGATTTTTCCGCTGCAGTATCTGCAGCGTCTCCAGAATTCCTGTCCATTACGTTGCGTTACGCTGCGATTATCTAACCCGCGGCGGGCGCGAAATTTACTATTACGCTGCATTCAGCAGCTTAAAATAAAGCCGCAACTGATGCGTAATTTAAATATTGAGGCGTTCAGCTGCGAATAATGAACGTGCCTCAGTAGCGGATGACATTGTGGAATTTCTGTTCTGCCGCGACTTTATCTGTTCCGCATCAATAGTGGCTGACGCAGAATAAAATGTTCTGCGGCGACTTTATTTGTTCCGCATCAGAAGTGACTGACGCAGAATAAAAGTTGAGGCGTTCTACCGCGACTATTCCACATTCCGCGGCAGTAACGATTAGTGCGAAACATGAAAGTCGACACGTTCTACTGCGATCCTAATAACTGCTGCTCATCCAGAATTTTTTGGCCAGTATCGTTTAGAAGCTGCAAATACAAAGCAGTGGCTGATGCGGACTTCAATATTAGAAGTGCTCCATTGTGACTGTGTATTCAATCTGCTGCACAGAATTTTTCTCAATATAGGCTAAAGGTACCGCAAAATTCAATAATAAACAATAAAGGATCTGTAGTAATAATCCTCCCTTTAAACCTCCCTAAACCTCCCTTCCATCCTCATTGTCACCAAGAAAACATATCTGTAGAACAAATTTTTTTCTTGTGTCTCAAAAAATTCAAATCGTTTTAAATTTTTATTGACGCTCGGATCATCTTTATGGTCTCTGATCATTATAATGACGTTGTTCTGTGTACACATTCTTTATTATTGACGCAGCGCTCGAAATGATTGACCATGTATAATTCGCGTAAGTTGCCTCCAGGAAAAACGGTACATCCCTGCATTTTCGGAGCCTTTCCAATAATACGACGAATATCCCGATGAACAGTTTCATTGTGGTTGCCTTGAAGTTGTGAAAGAGGAGATGTTATATGAAACTACCCGAAACCACAAAAATAACGGAAAATCGATATTTTGACAGACCACGTTTCACCAGTTTCACCTTTCATGTACGAATGTGAATGTAGCGCAGTGCGTGATGATTTGGTTTCCCTATGTAGTCCCCGTATGAATAATGCAGTTATAGGGGGGAGAATTCCGCAGCCCCATAAGTTGATGACAGACAGAAAAAATAGTAGGTAACAGTATAGCAAAAATTTTCCTAGCATTTCATGTAATTTTCCATCTGTGTCCTCTTCCCCCTAGTCCGTCCCTAAAAGTAGATATATTTGTCCAAGGCACCCTGTTGTCAAGAGCGGAGATTAAAAATTTGAAAACCTGAGTATAAATACCTATTTTCACTAACTCGAGCACCCGTAACCCATTTGATAATTTGAATGCGTATAAATTGGAACGAAATAACTGTCAAACGACCGTTCGCAATTCACTTTATTTTACTTATGGCAGTGAGGTGTCGTCAAATTATCAAATATTTGATAACTGAACGGAAAAAGTCATCCAAGACCGATACAATAAGACATTATGAAAATCGAAAATGTTGACAAAAATTAATGTCGGAATTGAAAGTGTATGTCAAACCCAGTGTGACCAGATCGAACAGAAATTTTTTTGAACTTAGAGAAAGGCCCTTAACATAGGGACGTTATATGCCTTTCTTTCTTTACTATTTTCCAATACTGCAGGCTGCGTAGCTGCCAGTCACTTAGCGTCGCCGAGTCGTCGTGTGATGTGTCGGCCGCTGTCCCGCTGGCTGTTATTCGAATTTCGAAATAATGATAAACGAAAGTTTCGTGCAATTTCCGATCTTGTTCAAACTTATGAAATTGAACCTTTAAAATTGTTGCAATTACTGTCGTTCATGGGAAGATTTTTTCACAAGGTTGTTTCCCGTTGAAGATTTTGATGTGCGTATCCAAGTGGAACGCATTCGGAAAACCACTTCCACTACTACATTGATGAGCTCTATATATTAAAACAGGGTTAGATGCAAGAGTGGTAGTAAGCGTTCGTGGACAATCTGCGTTGTGGAATTCCCACTTTAAAATGTACACCAAGGATCTATGTATTGGCGAGCGCATTCAGGTGGATATACATTTGTAAAACCACTACCACTACTACATTGATGAGCTTTATGATGAAAACCGGTTTAGATGTGTGGGTGGTAGTGACAGTGAGCATTCCCGGACAATCTGCGTGGTGGAATTTCAACTTTAAAACCACAACATAACCGCTACCCCACCGTTTCTGCACTTGTACTATGACGACCAATCAAAACGTTTCTGTTGAAAACGGTTGATATTTCAAACAAAACAGAATTACCTACTAATGCGCTTGATACTGATAACGTGATAAAACTATATCATTCGGTTGTTCGGTGTTACTTTTCAGTTTTCGAATAATTATCAGAAAGTTTCGAGTGTTGTTTTCAATTTGCAATTTAAGAGAACTAAGTATTCAGTGTTTTGTCGATTGCATTTCCTAAATACCTATGTCGCATAAAAGATCAAATGTTGGAGAATTCTACAATCCATTCCAACAAAAGTTCGTGGAAAAAAAGCAAACATTCTGCAGCGAGAGGTCTTTTGGTGACCAGGTAAGGCTTGAAAAATTTTGTAATATCCTTGTTATGTAGTAAGTACTAAGCTCGAAATGTACAGATCCGGAATGGTACAAGCATTTTTGTACTGTGCGCGAATCAAACGACCCACTTTTATCTGAACCTAAGATATCAGACTTAATACAATTAATACTGTACCGTTCGCGATTAGTGTATACCAAGTACCAACTTGTAGGAAATAAATAACATTGTGGGTACAGAATATATTGTACAAACCCTGGAATAGATTATATTTGTATGTAATAATCCCTTATTGCCCTTTACATTGTTCAACATGATAGTTCTTATAGTGCAGTGGCCAACGTTGGAGGTGTGCATCATTCTCATGCAATCACTTTATTCGAAAGGGGTTGTAATTTAGCATACAGTTTTTGCAGAAGCTAATGCTAGGGGTCAAGTCGACTTGATCGATGTGCAGTCATAGAAATGGCCAGTTTCAATTTATC
Organism: Acanthococcus lagerstroemiae; assembly: GCA_031841125.1. NCBI lineage: Eukaryota > Metazoa > Arthropoda > Insecta > Hemiptera > Eriococcidae > Acanthococcus > Acanthococcus lagerstroemiae. The sequence goes on from CM063107.1 coordinate 37,234,135, forward strand.
GTGAATTATCAAGATCACCAGGTTAAATTTTTACACTTATGTGCTCTCAAAAAACAAAGACTGCTGCAAAAGTTGCTTACAATTTAATTGACATTTTTTATGGATTCAGTGCCCTCTCACTGTTACAATCTAATAATTATCGCGAATTCGTAAATGCCATTATCAGTGATTTGGAACTGTTATGGCCGGGTCTCAAGACTGCATAATAGTAAACCTCGGCATTCTCAAAGTCAGAGAGGTATCAAACAACCAAACCGCGATGTTGAGGAAATGGCGAGAGCTTGGATGATTGACAATGGTTTGGCTGCCTGGGCTGATGAATTATGTACGTTTCGTCCAAATTTCAAAAAAATAAGTTACCCCTCAGGAATTAAACAATCCCCTTTGAGGCGCTGTTTGACAGGAAAGCGAAATTAGAAGTATCAGTGTGATGGAAGTTACACTGAAATAATTCTACACTAACAACTCGTAAGCATTCAAAAATAAACGATACGTCGCACTTCGAAAACCTAATACAAACTGCCCTATATCTCTTCCAGCCGGTTTTCAACGTTATTTTTAAATCGAGACCGTAAAACTGACCTCAATACAAAAAAAAAAAAAAAAAAAAGAAGAGGAGAACAGTTTGTCTTCAAACGATAATGTAATGCTGGAAAAGCTATACGTACTTCCATCAAGAGGAATCTAGATGAGGGATACTATAATGGCTGTATATCTCTATTTTCTTCTTTGTCAGCTTTTGGTCTTATTGGTACAAACTTTTCATACATTTCGCGAATGGTACAGCATTATTTGTACCTAGTCCGATATTTCGGGTTCAGTGCAAATAAGTTGGTCGTTCGATTCGCGCATGGTACAAAAATGCTATACAATTCCCGATCTGTACAATTTCGGGTTTGGTACGTAACATCTTGACCGTTATCTGTGAGAAGATATACCCTTCCTCGTTAAAGAGCATTATTGTTGTAACTATGTATAATACATTGTAGTTTCTGCCTTCTATAATTAGTGGACAGGTATTTGGGTGATTCCATATTGAATTTCCAGCTAGGAATTTGTAAAAAATGTAATACTTAATATAAGTAGTTGTATCTAATGTTGGCCCCATTACATTCAGCTACATGTATCAAATATTCTCCGCATATTTACCCAATGGGAAAAGGAAAATGGCAATTTTGTTCTTAAGCGTGGACATAAAATAGGTATGTTCAACGTGGACACTCACATATTTCTTGTATCCACGACGAAAGACGTGAATCTTTCGACACTTAGAAGCAGTCTGTAGAAACAGCCTCTAAATCTTCTTTGTGCAGAGACTACTTTCCTAGATGAATTGTAGGTACTTTGTAAAACCGTGATCTGTAAGATTGTAACCTACATTGCCGCTGTGTGATCATACAGCCTCATCTTATCGCACTATGTAAACGTGAAAAATTTGTCTTTCAACGTGGACATCAATTTTTTATGACTCTATACCCCCCCCCCCAAAAAAAAAAATCAAATTTAAGCCCGCCCGTCGACGGAATACGGTTTTCTCAGTGCTCCTAGTATCAATTTCAACGAAAATACATTTGGAAAGTGAACCTCGTTTTTTTTGTTTTTGTCCACGTCGAATTGTCTAATTTTCAGAGAATCACCCATTTACTATCTTGAGCATTATGGTATGCCTTCCCTTAGGAGATATCACAAATTTATTATTTGTCTGTTATTCCATTTATTATCTCCTAATTTGCGCATATTCATTTTGCAGAAATAGCATCAACTATCACCAAAAATGTATCCGAAACCTTGAACATTGTTCAGGAATGGATCAGAAATAAGCGACGGGGCACAAAAATACGAAATGACCAACGAAACAGTGCACAACCACGACCAAGTATAAAAAAAGGCGGACGAATAGTTCAACACAGCCCGGACATTCGTTTCCAAATTTGAATCAAAGTCAAATATCTTCGTTACTGCGCACCCCTCTCACTTCCTCAAAACATCATACCTTGCAAACAATAGTGACATTAGATGGTCCGTCCATCTCATCAAATTCCAGAATAGGATGTATACAATACTTTAGAATTTTTTTTTTTTATTTAAATTGTTTTTTAATGAATGATTTTTTAAAATTTTAAATAATATTTCAGGGTGTCTACACCTATTGATAAGCAGTTTGGTTCTCGCACTGAGCTTGTCATACGTTCATAGTTTTGCCCGCTTCACGCTTATTAACTGTTCGGTTTCTTTCAGAACTTCCTCAAACTGATTGTACGAGTCCTACAGGTCCGCCGCCCGTGTTGGTTCTATCCTATTTTTGGACGCCATTCCTTTGCAGTTGTAATGTAAAATTTGTAAGTCAGTCTTGCTCTCTCTGCTACCTTATATATATTTTGGGACAAGTGTTTTGTAAATTAGCTCAACCATTTCTTTGGAAAGGTGCTCGTCTATGAAAATCAACTGGGGAGCCAGCTCAGATTACCTGGCCATTCAGCTTTTCCTTCTTATAGTTTTCTACCAAGTCTTATTTGACCCCATTACTATTTAGTCTAACAATCATTGTTAAGGTCTGATTTCTTGAAGGCAGCCCTTGTACTGCCCAGAAATAGTAGTCTTGGAGCTCTACCTCAAGGTTTTCTGTCGCCTTATTAAATATTTTCTTCACATCTTCTAACTCCTGGTACAGAATGCCATTAATTATGACATTGTTTTTCTTGCTTTATTGCAGAAATAGACTTAAAAAAAAACTTCTAAATTCGAGTACATGTAACGTTTATCTTTTTTGTTGTTTCAGTTGTATGAGATGTGTAGTGAGTTTATTCTGTCTTGATATTCATTTTTTTTTTTTTTTAACATACATATTTACTTTTTTGATGTACCATGTGCATATGTGTTACCGGAAATGTTGATTGTTCAAAGATTACAAAAACGCCTAGTCCATCACACGAGTTCCTAAAATGACCAGGTCATGACTATAATGACTAGCAGTGGCGCAAATACGGGAGAAACCCCCCCCCCCGAACCTCTTATAAGTTTATTTTTTGTTCATTTAATGAAAATTGAACATGGTGAAAAAATACCTACTTTTTATTCTATTATTTCAGCCCCCCCCCCCAGAAGGAACGATTAGTTACGCTACTGATGACTGGGACGTAATAACGTGACCGGTTGAACCTTTTCAAATGATATTAATTTATTTTAAAGCTTTTTAGGAAAATTCATGAAAAAATCACGTAATAATGGGGAGGGGGTTCAGTTAATCTTATGTGTCCTTACATGGGGGTAGGGGGTCAAAAACGGCCAAAATCATCCTTACATAATTAATGAATGACCCCTTAATCCACGTTTGCATGTGTTCAAATGTGCCCAGAAGTTGTGATCAAACGAAACTGTATATGCAAAGTACTAGTGCGCAGAGGTATACTAGACACTGCCTGCTCCTGATTAGGAATTAGCGAATAGGCCTACTCAATTTTGCGAATTTCAAGATTTCCTAAATTATTACGGAATTCAAGTTATTTAGTTACTATCCCTCGTTCCTAAAACCCAACGACAGTGATGTTATTGCCTGGACATTCTCAAGTTTTCCGTAATTTTCGACACTTCCGGTAACACAAATACAATACTATTTTCTGTACAAGCTCGTTCTCTCCTCTTTGATGCCGAATTCTGTTATGGAAATATTCTGATGTAATAAAGTACTTTTCATTTATAATTAATAAATTTTTTATTATGTCCTGAATTGTCAGGGGCGGATACAGAAAATAATTTCGGGGAGGGGGAGGGGTCGGAATGAAAAATGGTATAAACGAAACATAATAGCTTTAGGTCACTATAGACAGATTTAAATGTTTGGTATTTCATGGGGGCGAACTCCCCCCCCCTCTGTATCCGCCACTGTAAATTGTGCATAGTGGCATAACGTGCATAAGAATACTGCCATATGTATGCGCGAAAATTTTGGCTTGCGTAGTGGTTTCGCACACGTAATGTGATGGTACGGCGTAGTTGGAAACAAATGATCCGTGAGCGCATTTCCACTACAAATAAATGTGTTCTTGGGGAAGCACCACTGACAAACGCATTCCATGCGTGTGCGTTTCTTTTGAAAAGACAATAGTTCGTAGTGGCATTACCACTCTGATACGTACACGCAGAGCAACTACATTTTCATATTTTAATGTGAAAATTTTCAAGGGGGTAGTGGTACGACGTAGTGGGAAACAAGTGGTCCGTGAGCGCAGTTCTACTACGAAGAAATCGACGTGGTGGGAAACAAGTGGTCCGTGAGCGCAGTTCCACTACGAAGAGATATGTCGTCGGCGTAGCGCCACTGCCATCCGCATTCCATGCGTGTGCGTTTTCTTTGAAAAGACAATGGGTCGTAGTGGCATTTCCACTCTAAAACGTGTACGCAGCGCAACTAGATTTTCATGTTTTTAGTGGGAAAATCTTCAACGGGTTCCTAATATCGGTTATTCGCTAATGAAGAGAGGAACAAGTGATCAATTTATTTGATGAACTTGGTAAGTATTTACATTACCGGTAGCTGGTAGTACTATCTGAAATCGGTTTCATATTGCACTGACATTTGTGTATTTGCATGAACACAGATTTATGACGAATGTAATCGCAGTTCCAACGTGCCCATTGTCCACTATTCAGCGATCCAAGTTGTCAGTTCACTCGTAAGTACAGTATTCATGTTTCAATATGCACATTCAAAGGCTCGAGCATGGTGCAGGAACTTTCTGCTTGACGACTATTTTGGCAAAATTGCACTCGTATGACGAGCGTGCACTAACGAATGTCACGCAACAAATTTCCTTAACGTATCCGCATTTAATCAATGTACAGTACCATTGAATATGTTCATTCTGAACGTATGAACGTATTCAACGGTATATTCAGAAATGAGATGTTGCTACTGCAAGATGCAGCGTACCGTTTTGTCAAATTCAAATTAGATTCTCATTTTGGCATTGGTTTTGATTAACAAAAAAACTGAAGCCAGTCTCAAGTTCTGAAATGTGGTACATGGTACAATTGACTAGTTCATGGACGATTGCTATCAGTTATCCAGGTGAGCGTTGTGAAGAAATTTTGTGTAATAGCTGTGTCTCAAGATTGTTTAATATCAGAAAACTCTAACGTCGCGAATCAAATAATGTGAAACTGATACAAATGAAGTTGGTGGCTGAATGAACAAACCTCTAGTATTTATCATTGGTAGCACGAATAGTTTGTTGTTGATAGGATTTCGTTGAACTCATTGCGGTTTCTGAAGTCAGTGGGCGGGTGTTTTTCCCTTCATGTGAAATTTCCCGTACAGTAGCGTTAGAAAGGGTGAATTCCAAATTCGACATTGTGAAAATCAATCTGATCTTAAAGTTCCTGGTTCAGAGTATTTCTTTGGCTGCGTGTACATTTTCATAGAGGGAATCGATATGGTGATTATTAGGTCTGTTCAGGCAGCGTACAGAAATTAATCTTGATGATTTTTTCTGTAAGTTCTGTACAAACGTCTCTGTTCGTTTCTGTAGTGCTGTTGTGTAATCGTTTTAGCGTATGCTCAAACACTTTTTCCTGCACTTTCTGTTGAAATTTCCGATCAACGTTTATTTTCATGGATAAATCTCCACATAAAATAAAATTGAACAATTGCAAATCACCTTCAACGTTCTCTTATGAAATTATTTAATTGTTAGCAAATTTTTTATAAGGAATAACCAAAGTTTTTTTCCGTTCCAACTGTTCACAAAAAAGTTACAGAAACTTACAGAAACTCCAGAAAGTTGGTGCTTGAACATTCTCTCTGCAGTTACAGAAAGTGCAGAAAAGTTGCCCAAACGTACTTTCTGTCCATTTTGTCAATTTTGGTAGTTTCTGTATGCTGCCCAAACAGACCTATTTTGTTTCAACAGACGCTAATATTTTTTCCGGACGTCTTGGCCGTATTATATGGGGTTAGCAGGGCGTCCATTTAGTCACTTTTTTCTACAAAGGTCACTTCTTGCCACTCATTCTGTATACATTTCACTTTTCAATAATCTGCTCTCATGCTGAAAATTTAATTTTCAGATTCCAGAAATGCAGCCATCCAGCACGCGAATGCGACGCGAAATTTATCTGAAAAACTTGCATAAATTGTTCGTTTATTTTCAAATAAAAATTGTTTTCTTTCATACTAGCATCAGAAATTAATGAAAGTCGGTGTAGTATGCATTGAAGAATATTCTGCTTTGTACAGCAGTGAAATAATAGTCGCTCCTGAACGCTGCTGAATAAAATTTTCTGCGCAGTTCTGCTTCCAATATAGTCCGCTCCGAGACGCTCCAGAGAAATAATTATGTGGCAGAATATAATTGATGAAACGTAGTGGAACGCTGCGGAAAATAGATTTTGTTCGAAGCAGAACTATGCGGAAATAGATTTTTTTCGAAGCGGAATAATGCGGAAATATGATTTTTTCTGCGTCAGTAGAGGAATAGAATTCCGCAGCTGAACGTTGCGTGGTAGGAATACCGTACAGGATTGCGGAAACGGATTCAGTTTCTTCGCGACTGAAGTTGCGGAAATTATTTTCCGTTTCAGTAGCGAGAAAAAAGTGTCTCATTTTGCAGAAATTTTGAGACGCTGCGGAATCTTGCGGAATTTAAATGTGAAAATGGTCAATAGGGTTTCAACTGTCACGTTAATGTGGAGTACTGCGCTTCTGTAATGAGCATTAAGTATATCCACAAATATATTCATAAGGGCCATGATAGAGCTCGCATAGTTGTATCGCATGTAGAACAGAGTGGCTCCAGTCGTAATGAAATCCAAGAATTTTTAGATACACGATTTGTAACTGCCATGGAAAGTGCTTGGCGAATTTTAGAACTGCCAATGCATGACAGAAGTCACTCCGTTAATCGACTACCTGTTCATTTACCAGGACAGAACCCTCTTCTGTTTACAGAGGGAAATGAACGAGCAGCTCTGTCATCAAACCAATCTAAAACAAAATTGTTAGCTTGGTTTGACTTGAATCGAATAGATTTAGAGGCCCGAGCTTGGAATTATGCTCAAATCCCGCTGCATTATACATGGAATGTAAAAGAAAGAAAATGGTGTCGACGACGAAATGTTGGGGTAACCCGTTTAGTTTCTCGTTTATATTCCGTTTCTCCACGTGACGTTGAAAGGTTTCACCTAAAATTACTATTAAATAAAATTCCAGGGGCTACATCGTACGAATGTCTCAGGACTATTAATAACCAAGAGCATTCTACATTTCAGGAAGCGGCTAGGGCAGCTGGGTTGGTAAAGTCGGAAACAGAAATGTTCGAAGTCATGGAGGAAGCGAGTAATTCTTTGATGCCTCAACAACTTCGTCATTTTTTTGTTTATATGTTAATTAGCGGCATTGATGTACCAGGATCTGAAATGTGGGAAAAATTCAGCAGAGTGTTATGCGAAGACACTACCACCACAAATCAAGGTTTAATGCATATTGAAACAATTCTCCAAAAGGAAGGTTTCACCTGTTTTGATTTCGGTCTGTCACTTCCCAGTAACATAGATGAACCTACGGTAATTGAGGATGAGGACAGTCTGACCATTGATGAACATAAAAATAAATATGAGTCGATGCTGCTTGTACTTAATGAAGATCAAAGAAGGATCTTCAATGATGTGATTTTGGCTATAGAAAACAATACCAACAACTGCTTTTTCCTTGATGGTCCTGGTGGCACTGGGAAGACATTTTTGTACAAATACCTAATCCACTATTTCAAACAAAAATCCATGAAAGTGGCTCCAATTGCTTGGACAGGCATTGCGGCTACATTATTACCATTCGGACGAACTGCACATAAAACGTTTAACCTCCCCCTATCTATTGATGCACGCACCTCTTTGAAGTGGAAAAACTCAGACAAACGTAGGTTGTTCCAAATAGACTGTTTCATTTGGGATGAAGGATCAATGATAACCTGCACACGCGTTAACAGCTATTGATGCAGCCCTGCGAGATCTATGTCGTACCCCTGAAACTCCATTTGGTGGGAAAATCTTCTTTATTGGAGGTGATTTCCGGCAGATGCTGCCAGTTGTAAAAAAAGGGGGTCGTCGGCAAATTGTAGAAGCTTGTTTAAAAAACTGTTCAATTTGGCCAGTATTTCAGCAGCACAGGCTAACTAAAAATATGCGTGTAAATACCAGCGAGTCAGAATTTCCGAAATGGCTTTTAGCAATAGGTAATAATGAAATAGACGAATTTGTTCCCCCAGAAGACATGATCAGCACAGACCTCGTAGAAGATATGTATAATGACAATATAACTCCAGAGGAAATATCCAAAGTAGCCATGGACGAATTCTTAATAAACGTCCAGGGGAGGTGACAGTTTGTTGTTCAATTGATAGTGCTCAGGCGTTAGGCACTAATCTAACTGAAACTTCAAATGAACAAGTGCAATTGTCTTTTCCTCCTGAGTACTTGAATTCATTAACACCATCTGGTTTACCACCTCATAAACTATCCCTGAAAAAGGGTGCTGTTGTCATGCTGCTTCGAAACTTATGCATATCTGATGGTCTCTGTAATGGAACAAGACTGATTGTGCGCTTAATTGGCCAAAAGATTCTATGTTGCGAAATACTGACGGGAGACAAAGCTGGTAATATCGTGTGTATCCCGCGTATAGTTTTGGATACCTGTGGTGATCCTGATATGCCTTTTACACTGAAAAGATTGCAGTTTCCTGTCAGGTTAGCATTTGCTATGACCATCAATAAATCTCAAGGGCAGAGCTTTGACCGAATTGGGTTATATATTGATGCAAGTCGTCAACTTTTTACCCATGGTCAATTATATGTAGCTTTCTCACGCTGTCGTAGTAGAAGCGGGATCCGAATCCAAATTAATAACCAGCAGAATGATGAAACAGTAAGAAATACGATTAAAAATATAGTGTTCACTGAGGTATTGTAGACTCATATATTCTTAGCTTACTCAACAGGATAGTTAAACTGAAACAAAATTACATTTCCCACCCTCAGCCCCACCTGATTCGTGTCAAAACTGAAACTGTTGTAGCCGACTTTTTCCTTTCTTGTCTCTCTGCAGCAACTTCAATTTTCTAAGTATTATTAGGAATTAGAATATTTTATTTATTTTATTAAGAACATAGACTATAGATTACCAAAAACAAAAAAAAAAAAAAAAAAAAAAAAAAAAGACAAAAAAATAGAATTTTAAGTTACTAATGTTAGAACTGTATGATGGTGTTTTACAGAGTGTAGTTTTTTACAGGAGTACCTTGTTCAGGTATTCATGTAAATAATTAACATCACAAGTCCGAATCTTCTCCATCATACAGGCATTAAGAGGGGCAACCCTCTTCTTGCGGGCTCACGGCAGTTACCTCCCCGTGGTGAGCCTGGGAACTGGCTGAATTTTTTTTTTAATAGTTATACTTTTCCAGCTTGCGAAATACTGCCTCCTATACTCTTCTCCATTTCTCTCCTCTCCATACCATAAGAAAGATATGTCTGTTTTCCCTATTTCGGATTCCTATTAGAAATTATCAGAATGGCGCGTCTTCTCCATTTTTACCACTGTATTTCCGGTAAAAATCAGGCGGCAGCCGTCAAACTCTGACGGATCTAACTTACTCAGCTTCCTCTAATAGATCAAATTGAGAGGTGTGACTTATTCTTGAAGGTATAGAAACCCAGCAAATCTAAACCCAGTAACAAAAGTTTCAGACCAAACACTGAGGACTGTGGCGGATGGACGAGGCGCGAAGCGCCGAGTAAGGCCGGTACGAGCGAAGCGAGTGACGGCGGGGGGGTTGGGCCGCGAAGCGGCCAGGGGGCGAAGCCCCCTAGTCGATATTATATTCGTTTGTTTTTTCGATGACTTGACTTAGAACCTGAATATGGTCTACTGTCGAATACCCTCTTCTGAAGCCTGCTTGTTCCGTTGGTTGGTTAAAGTCCAGGATTCCATACATCCTGTTCTTCAATATTTTTGAGAAGACCTTACTTATATTCGGCGACAGGCTAATAGGTCGGTAGTTATTTATATCGTGTTTGTCTCCCTTCTTGAATAGCAGAATTATTTCCGCTCTGGCCCATTGCCTTGGATTTATGCTTGAATGTATGATACAGTTGAACAGGTGAGCCAGTGGTTTAGCTAGGATTTCGGCAAAAAGCTTGAGTGCCCTATTTTCTATTCCGTCCTGGCCCGGGACCTTCCCTACCTTCAGGCTTTTGAGCACCCGCTCCACTTCGTTTGCCAGTATTAAAGGGGGCTCATCGTCGTTATACGACCATTTAGTCCAGTCACCTGTATGAACGCTTTTGTCTTTATTAATGTTAGTTTGGTTTTTATACAAGTTCCTATAGAATTCAGTAGCTACCCCTATAATTTCTGTACGATCGTGCGTTGTGGAACCATTCTTCTTCCTGATTTTTGGGAGTAAATGTCTATTGTTGCACATTACCTTCCTAACTTGCTTTGTTGACCATGTCTCCTCGATTATATCTTTCTCTTGCTCGCTATCGAATTTCCTTATATCTTGTCTAATTCTTTTACGTATTAGTTTATTTAGTTCGGTCAACTCTATATTTTCCTTATTCGACCTTTTGTCTATCAGTTCCTTACATTCGACGCTGAGTTTTTGTCATCGGTTTTTACTTTTGGACTAAAGTTGCCTACCTCCTTGCACGTTTCTAAAATCGCTTTTTCCACTATATCGTACACTGTTTGGACATCCGTCTCATTGAATTGTAATCGATCTGCCAGTTTTTCTTCTAACCTGTTTTTAGCGATCTGAATTTTATGATTTGGTATAATAAAACGCTTACCCTCCTTATTGTTTTGGTTATTTTTAAGCCAGCTTCGTTTATTTATTACAATATCGCAAATCCCCAGTCTATGGTCCGTCTGAAGGCGAGTGCAATCTGTTACCGAAAATTTCCTGATAATACGTCTATCGTTGATTAAAGCGTGATCTATTTCGTTGAATGTTTTGCCGTTTGGAGCTTGCCATGTCCACCTCTCTCCCTTGAAATATGTACCCACTATTTTTAAATTATATTTGTCGGCAAAGTCGGCGAGGTTTTCCCCAGCGATATTTGAGACTCCTGCCGCCCATTTACCCACACTAGCTCTCGTTTTCATGTCCTCCCCAATTTGGCGTTAAAATCTCCCATAATCAACGTGTAATACTCTTTCTCGTTTTCTGTTCCAATTTGTTGTAAAATTTTTTGACCTCGTCTTCAGGTGCTTTTAGCGTAGGGGCATATACCTGTATAATTGTTACTTTTGTTTTTTCATTTAGTTTTATCTTGAGAACGATTATTCTTTCGGTAACTCCCTCGATTTTTACAATACGACTCGCTATACGTTTCTTGACATAAAATCCGACCCCGCGAAATCCCTTTGTACTACCAAAGTAGTACCATATATTTCCGTTCCTTCGTTTCACTAAGTTCTCCCCTATCCTTCTTGTTTCCGCGATACCTACTATATCGAGATCTTGTATACTTTTATCATTTTCAAACTCGTGAAGTCGCTCTTCATTTGCCAGTCCTTGACAGTTCAGGTACCCAACCCTGAGTTCCCATATGTCATTTTTATTATTAGTTTTGTTTTTAGTACTACGAGTATTTGTGGTGGGTGGTGGTGATTTATTTACAAATGAGTTCGGCCTCGACCTACCTGCTATATGCTACTTTTCCTTATAATTAACGTAGTTCTGTTTCTCGGCCTGGTTATTCCTCTGGTCTAATCTCTGATTTCCATCTCTGCCGTTAAAGCTGCGATTCGATTTGAAACTGAAATTTTCCAGCTTACGTTGATTGTCGTGCTGTTTAACACGCCGGTAATCTTGCTGTAACTTGTTCGTGTGTCTACTTGCTTTTCTTGTATTGCTGAACACGTTGCTGCCTGGGCTTGTATGGTCAATCGGACGTTTCTTATTCGCATTTTCTGGTTCGCTGTCTGTTTGCTGTTGCCGCGCCGTTTCGTTGAGTGTGTTACCCCTGTTACCATCTGTATCGTTTCTCCGCGTCCACGCTTCGATTGCCGGTTGCGTGCTTTTCGATCCCGTCTTCTCCAAGCCGTCCTGACTCGGCAATGGCGAGGATGGTGGTTCGCGTTCTAGCTGGTTGATACTCGTTATCTTGTAAGCTTTGCTCTCCGTCGTCTCCCAGACAAAGACGTTGCCGTCTCGTACCCAGACGAATTCCAACTCCCCTTCACTTCTTAATTTTTTGGCTTTTAATAAGATCTCTTTCGTCTTTGTTGTTATTTGCTCCTCGCAGTAGATTGGGTTGTCCGCGTTGTAGCCTAATGCACGTGAACTGAGTTTCGACCTTTTAACCGCTCTAATTAGGTTGTTTTTTAAATCCCGATTGTTCAGTTGCGCAACTATAGCCGATGTCGAGTTAATCCTTGTTGGAAGCCTATGTATAGCGCATATATCGTGTTCCTGGATTGCAACTCCTACCGCTTTTGCCAGCTGTTCCGTCATTCCGCGTAAATTTTCGTTGTTACTTGCTGGGATGCCGCTTACTATAATGTTATTTTTTCGCGTGTGTTTTTCCAATTCGTCGATTCTATACTGTAGCGAACTGTTTTCCTCTTCCAGATAGTCCAGACGTAGTTTTAGCTCTTCGTTCTCCTTTTCGATAAGGAAGAGTTTTTCGGTCAGACCTTTAATGTTTTCGTTCGAGTCGTTTACCGCCTGCTTGATAGCCGGCAGTTCGTTGTCCACTAGGCGTTTTATATGCGGTATATCCTCTTCCGTCGCTCTTTTAATGGAAGCGACATCATCCAACAGTCTATTAAGTTGGCTTTCATTCATTTTGAGCACGTATATTGCCGTTCAACTCGTCGAAAAAAAACACAGATTGCACGTTAGAACACGTTGTTTATGATGCCGCACTCTTATCGATTTTCCGATAAACAATAAAGGCTTATAATAATAATAATAACAATAAGTGAGATCTTTAAAATACAAAGAACTTTGGTAGTATTAGTATAAAGGTAGTAACTTGGTAGTATATGGATAACTAAAGTTGAAATTACTACCTATGCCAAAATATAATATTCAAGGGTTGTGCAGGACAATAAAATATAACCTTGATTGGTTCAACACACATAAGGGCAAACTGTATAGTATGCACATGCAGAGGACTGCAGCGTTACATTTTTGAAAATAATAGTCAGATTACAAGTATGTTTGTGTTATAACTATAACAACTTGGATTTGTGTAATTTTATTGTGATTAGTGTACTGTTATATTTTGCAAACATTAGAAATATTAGCCCAGTTTGGTGCGTATGTGAAGTTCATTCCTGTTACCAACAACTATGGATTTGTTTTAGGGATGATGATGGTAGATTCGATGATAGTGGATTCCAATTTGTATTACTGGTGATGGATTTGTATTGCCAATAGTCTTAACATTAAGGAGCTTGTCTAGATTTAGGTAATTTGTAACTCGTAATTTTTTTAATTTATCATTGTATAATTGCAATATGATATACAATGTACCCAGTAGCACTTGGCATTGGATTTCAGGTATTTATTCATCCATCTCCATGTTTTGGAAACATCTTCTAATACTAGAAACCTTAGTCCATAGGAGTATATTGTAGCCAGCTGAAAGTTGAAAGCTGAAAGGCATATTTGGCAAATTTTCCATCAAAAATCCAAAAGCCAAAATTCAGCTTTTTATAATCCAGAAAAAATCTGTGGCAATAATCAAAAGCCTATAGCTAACTGCTATATCAGGCCGTTTTTTCTCTATAATAATTTATATCTACATTTTTTATTGTATCATAGTACTGTATATAGTTTTAATCAGTCTGCTTTCATTTCAGAATATTTACTTCCCCCCCCCCTTGCCAATATATTCATTTAACTGTAAAATAGTTTGGTAGTTTTAATCTGTTTGCTTTTTCATTTCAGATAATTTGCTCCCCATATTCCATACATTCATTTTTATACATACCTATAGATGTCACTGTACATATTGATTTTGATCAATTTTGGTTCAACTTAGTAGTTTTTGGTCATTATAATAATAAAACAATACTTTTAATTAAACTGGTTTTTGTTTATTTATTTTAGAGTAGGTACTGACTTCCCCTCCCATTATACATTTATTAATTTTTGTGCATACCTTATAGTAGATTTTATTATAATTTGTTATAATTTTAATCAATTATCTGATTTTTCATTTCAGAATACTTTCTTCTCATATTCCTTCATCTTTAGTACACTAGGGCAAATTTTTATTTCAGCGCCTATTTTCTGTCCAGTCTTTACTTTTTTTGAATCCCTCTGTTTAGTAGCACACTCATTAAATAGTAGGTATGCCACTGCGCAAGAGATCTGCTCTTGGGCAAACATCTGCAACAGCAAAGAGAACCAGAAGAAACAGACAGGAGGAATCCAGTCCTTACTGACAAGAACAAATTAAAGATTAACAATGGAGAAGTGAGTTGAATAGGGCAGCCAAAACCCCAAGTAACAATCAAAACAACTTGAAGATAAGCAACAGCAAAACCAGGTGAGTAGGGCCGCAGAAACACACAAACAATGATCCCAACAACTTGAAGATGAGCGACAACAAAGCCAGGTGAATGGGGCCACTGAAACACCCAAGCAGCAATCCCAACAACTTGAAGATAAGAGACAGCAAAGCCAGGTGAATAGGGCTGCTGAAACACCCGGGCTACAATCCCAATGACTTGAAGATGAGCAACAGCAAAGCCAGATAAATAGGGCCCCCAAAATGTCTGAGTAATAATCTCTACAACTTCTTCAAGATGAATTGCGGCATCAACTTATCAGGGAACAAGAAATATAGAAGCTATATGACAACAACTCGCGACTGCCCGAGCAAGGACATTACAAGTAAGTAATTCTTGGTGTGTAAATAAAGAGAATGCTGCTTGTAATTACAATCTTGAGTTACAGTACGAGTTAGATCCAATCATCTGGATCAGCACAATGTCTCATGTATGTCAGTTCTGCGAAGCGTTCAAATGGAAAAGAGAACCAGCAGGCATGCGCTGTTCCAGCAGAAAAGTGAAACTATAGAATCCCTTCAACCACCTCCAGATCCACTCCGATCATTGCTGTTTGATGATATGCCAAACTTGCAACACTTCCTGAGTAAGATTAGAAGGTTATAGTAGCATTTTTCAGATGACATCTTTTGGCGGAAAAATGGTGCAGAAACCTGGTTACATGCCGGCCTTTAAAGTCCAGGGTCAAGTATATCATTGAATTGGATTGCTCATATCAGAAGGTGGACAAACGCCGCTGTTCCTACAGATCTATTTCATGGATGTTGCCAATCAAGCTCAAGTAAGATGTGTGAAATTAATCTTTGTACATATTCAGACCTTGAGACCATGTTGCAAAACAGTAATAGGTAAGTACCTATGCAAGAGAATTCAAGACTGCAATTGAGTTGAATGTGAATTGGGACAATCATCAAGTTGTAATATATGCGGACTGGAAGCCGCCGGAAGGGCATGCTGGCTGTTATAATGTGCCAATAGCTGATGAAGTGGCAGTTGTGCTGGTTGATTATGAGGTAAGTGAACAATGAGATATTGTTTTGCAGGCAAAAAGCAGTGGACTAAAGCGGATAGCGGAAACCCACTGAGCCTATGACTGCTTGCAGTATTCACTTTTTGTTTCCTCAAGGTGAAGATGGATATATGTTCACAGTACCACACATCAATCCAATGACAGGTGAGCCAATTCCCAACAAAAAAGTAAGTTGTATGGATTTCTATGCCTATTGAATGATGATTAGAGATGGCAAGTCAAAACATTTACATTATTCTCGAGCCCTTCTGAGTCAGTTTTATGTTGACATGTTCACTGAAATTGAAACAGAGTGTCTGAATTACATATGGTTTAATCAAACGCAGTTATGTGCTGATGAATATATTCACTTGCAAGATGTAATGACTGCTGATGGAAATGCAGAGAATGTGTAGGTCAGATGGTGATTCTTCCTTCTTCATTTACTGGTGACTAGTGGTATAGTGTTGGGGGGGGGGCAATATTTTTACCTAGTCCTCTAATATATTGGTGATTTAAAAAAAAAAAAACCTCAATTTTTGACTTTCCTCTTTTGAAAACCTTATTGTACCCCCCCCCCTTTGGGAAACCCCTAGCTATGCTACTGCTGGTGGCCCAAGGTGTATGCAACAAAGAACCAATGATGCAATGATCTATGTCAGAACATACAGATCACCCACACTGTTCATCACAATATGACCTACAATCTAAGCTGGGGGCGAATGTAATCTGCACACACATTTCATTTTGAAAATGTAAACTGCTCACAGTGTAATTTGTACACAGAACAGCGAGTATATTCTGAATGTATTTTGCTCACACTTGTGATGTATTTTGCTCACACTTGTGATGTATTTTGCTCACATCGGTAATTTTATATAGAAAACAGTATTTTGCACACAGTGCTACTTTAACGGGTAACTCTACGGTAAATTGCAAATATAACAGGTAAGTTTAGGGTGAAATGTAACGTAATAAATAACTTAAAACATGAACGTAGAATCGACTGAGATACTCATCCTTAATACCTACTGCGCAAACTACAATTCAAATGATTAGATATACTTATATGGAGACAAAACTTAACTCCAATGTAGCATTCGCGTATGTACGAGATCGTTCCGAAATTAACTGAAAACTTTTTGTTATTACCTATAAATAGGCATTTAGGAGTTTGCAGTAATAGAACAGGTACCTGTACGTAGTGTACGTACAAAGATAACAAACACTGATCTCTGTATCTGTACTGGCAAGAGTTTCTCTATCCTCTATCGATTCATTCTCACTCCATTCTACATCGTACATAATTTAAGCGGTAACGATCGAGTAAAGTGTGAGCAGAATACGTCCTTCAATGAAAAGGAAGAATGTAAAGTGCTCACACTTCTCCCCCTGTCGGGAGACTGTAAAGTGCTCACACTTTTCCCCTGCCTTTTGCAGTGTGTGCACTTTACAGTGTGAGCAAAATACATACTTTCGTATTTTCTGAAAGTGTGAGCAGTTTACTTCCCGTTGAAGATTTTCCCACTAAAAACATGAAAATCTAGTTGCGCTGCGTACACGTATTAGAGTGGAAATGCCACTACAACCTTTTGTCTTTTCAAAGAAAACGCACGCGCATGGAATGCGAATGTCAGTGGCGCTACGCCGACGATGTATCTTTACTACCACTCTTGCATCTAACCCCGTTTTATATACAGAGCTCATCAATGTAGTAGTGGAAGTGGTATTCCGAAAGCGTTCCACTTGGATACGCACATCAAAATCTTCAACGGGCTTTCTCCCTAAGCTGGAATGAAGTCAAAGATCTATTTTTTCCCGGCCAATTGAAGGATGATTGTCATGATATTCTCACGCAAGTATTCCATCAGAAAGCTAAGAAATTATTACATATCATCTATAAGGGTAAAATTTTTGGCAAAGTTTGATATTACATATAATACATAATAGAATGGCAGAAGAGAGGATTGCCACACATTCACCTTCTGATATGGCTGGTAGATCGAGTCAATCCAAATGACATTGATAAATTCATCAGTGCTGAACTGCCAAATCCAGAGACATGATCCGCAAAACTCTACCAGATTGTAACTACATAGATAATTCACAGACCCTGCGGTTCACTGAATGCAAGATCAAAATGTATGAAAGATGGTAAGTGCATTAAATGATACCCCGGCAAGTTTGTTACAGATACTCAGACAGGTGCAGATGGTTACCCAACCTACAGATACAAAAGTCCTGAAAATGGAGGTCAGATATTCAAGAAGGTCATAAATGGAGTACAGTTGGAGCTCGACAATTGCTGGGTTGTACCGCAGTGTGCCTTACTGTTGTGGTAACCGAGCTCCGCTCTTTTCCCGAATGGCCAAGGCATTGACATTGTATAATGCGATAGATATGCCGGCGAGTTTTGTTCTCTCATTTATCCTAACACGTTAATTCCTGTTTTCACCTGTCCATACCTGATAATACTTTTTCTGCTGTTTTCCTTCGATTCGATCGACTTTTTCCTCTTTTTCTGTAAATTCTGTGACTTACCCCAGAGAGGGGGGAAACTCACCGTTGACCGTTCGTGGAAATGCGGCAGCGAGGACTCGGTTGTGACGTTCGTCAAGGGAAGATACGCTCTCGCAATCTTAACGTTTTTTGTAGAGTCTCCAAACCGTCCACATTTGCGACCCTTTTGCAGTGTGACAAATCCACAAACTTTCAACTTTCTTTCGCCGTTCTTACATTTGGGAAAGCAACGTTGCTTCCTGTACGCGCGCAAGCTTTCGATCATCGAGGACTTGGTAAAATCGTGCTCCTGTATCCAGGACCCGTCGCCTAACACGCCGCGTGGTCACGCCATCAAGTTCTCCGCCATAACTTCGCCACCGCGCCTTCGCGAACGCCGTCTGTTAATTTTGTGTTGTATTTGTAGCCGCTGTATCCGTAAGTTGTCGTTAGAATATATTCACGTTTTCTTTTGTCTCTGTGTGTCGTCTTATCTGTAGTCATCAAGGGCCCGTGTAAGTTACGCCTCAGAGGTATTCTAACAATCAGGAACTCATCTAACTCTGAGTTACCTCGTCGCAACTCTAACACAGGATTGCTAAGCCCTTTCGTGCCGACTCCATTCCCTGTAGGTCCCTAGAGCTAGTCATGGCCTAACAGGTGGTTCCTCTCCCCAACCGAACTGTCCTCCTATCCCGCAGGAGCCTTCACGTTCGGTTACCACACTGTCAAGGCTTTTCAATGCACACATCAATGTCGAATTCTGCCATTCCATTAAAGCCATCCACTACATCTGCAAATAGATCAATGAAGGAGATGACTAAGCTGCATTTGAACTACAGCAAGGAAACTCAACAGGCGCAGGTAATTATAATCCAAATGATGAAGTTTCTTGGTTTTAGCAATGTTGATACATC